>LR750081.1:0-389363 GCA_902729485.2 Mus minutoides | reverse complement strand
CAAGAACAAAGCCCAAATGAGATCCCCCCCCCCCCCACTGCAGACTTTAAGGTCCAAGGCAGAATTGAGTTGGGAGAAACAAGTTAGGTGAGAGTTAGGAATTTGGATACTAGACTGAATTGGACTCTGCCCACCGTACTCTTGGAAAACTATAGGGGATATTTTCACCCCGAGTGTAAAAGAGCTGTTTGGTAGGGTGAGCTGAACAGTGCCCTGCCAATGCTAACTCATCCACTCAACTCTTGCTCTTAATCCAGTGCAGGAGGAGCGTCTTCAGTTTAAGAATAGTACTACAAAATGGGTTCTAGGCCAGCCTGAGCTACATAATAAGCACTGTCTCATGAAATCAAGGGATAAGGAGAATGAAACTGTGTCATTTTTTTCAGGAAAGTGGATGAAACTGAAGAAAGAATTCACACTCAGAAAAACAAATGTGTTTTCATTCTTGTGAGGAATCTAAATAAAGTTTGTGTGCCTGTGTGTGTATGTGTCTGGTATGTGTATGTGATGTGTGTGTGTGTGTGTGTGTGTGTGTGTGTGTGTATGTGATGTGTGTGTGTGTGTGTGTGTGTGTGTGTATGTGTGTGCAGTGAGGTGTATGTGAGAGGTATTGGAAAGGGAAGGGAAAATATTTGGGAACAGGAAGTAGATTACCAGGAAAGGGACTGAGACAGAGTAGGTGATAGGGGGAGGGACTTATTAGTGTGTGTGTTTGCAAAGGTGTTTGTGCATTCACACACACAAGCTTGTGGAGACCAGAGGTCAACCTCAAGTATCATGTCTCAACTTGGTTTTTGAGACAAGCTCTCACTGGGATGTGTGACTCACCGGTTAAGCGAGGCTGGCTACCCAGCGAGCTCCTGGGGCCTGCCTGCCTCCGATTTCCCAGTTCTGGATTTACAGGTCCAGGCATGTGTCACCCTGCCTGGTGCTAGGGATTGAATTCAGGGCTTCATGCTTCTAACTAGTTCTCTCAATAGCCTTAATGGAGATTTATTTGTGTAATCAAAACACATTTTAAACATGTACCAAAATGCCACACTGAAAGCCATCATTTTGCACAATAATAAAAAGTTTCTCTGATAATAAAAATCGCCCCAGGACTAGGGATGTGATTCGGTGGTAAAGTGTTTACTTAGGATGGGAAGAGCCCTGGGTTCCATCCTCTGCACAGCACAAAGAAAACCAAACCAAACCAGTTTTACTAACATTAACAGAAGAGCTGTCAAAAGAGTGGTCAGAGGTTTTAAAAGAAGACATAAGTCAAATGGTCATGGTGTTAAGAGAATTTGGCTAAAATCTGGCATTAAAGTAAATGACGGCCAGCATTAGCTTCTGGTGTCATCCTGGGGCAGCCACAGGCTGACTAACAATAATAGGTTGTGATAATCTAATAATGGAGGGGAATGAACCCTGTTTGATTTTGCTTTTCTCTCACTTAATGTGAGGTTGGAAGTCAACCTGTAGATTGTCAGTCAGTAGCCGGTAAGGGAGTTCACAGGCTACGTATAAGGGGATGTTGTCTTAGTGCCCCGTGATCATGAGAGTCTACATAAGCAGCAGTATTATTCTGACATGCTTTGCAGAAGACCATTATTAACCTTTGTGCCTCAAATGTCCTCCAACCCAGTCCCTTTCCCATCTTTGTGACTTCTTCTTGGATGAGCCAAATAAAGCTACTGACCCTTGCCATTCTGCATCTGAACGAGAGCAATGTTCTTGGCAGAATAAAGCCTTCAGATCCACTTTCCTTTTAGTGCTGCTATGACTTAATGCCCTCTTCCTGCCCTTAAACAGACAGGCTTGTCTTCACCCTGCCTCCCTTACAGTGTGTGTATATGTGTCTCTGTGTGAGTATGTGTGTATGTGGTGTATCTGTGTCAGGTATGCACGCTCATGCACTCATGTCAGAGACAGATATCGGGCGTCCTGATTTATCACATTTTTTATTTTCCCCTGAGACAGAGTCGTTCACTGGGATAGGAACAAGACACACGGCCAGCAAGCAGGTCTGTTTCTGATTCCCACCACACTGGGGTCACAAGCACATACATAATCATGTTTGACTTTTTTTCCTGAGCGCTGAGGATTTGAACTCAGGTCCTTATGCTTATACAGCAAGGCCTTTTACTCACTGAGCCATCCATCACCTGACTCTGCCTTTACTCTGTCTCCTGCGTTCTTTTAGCATGGGCTTTTAAAATGGTGTAAATATGAAATGCCCCATAGGCTTAATGTTCAAGGAATATGGTTGCCAGCTGATGGCTTTGGAGAAGTGACTGGGCCCTAAAAGTTCTAACTTAATGGATAGATCAACTCCTTGATTCATTTATAATATGATGGTGTGGTTGGGAAGTAGTGAAATACAGTAGGTGACATCCCAGAGCCTATAAACCCATGATAGAAACGAAGCCCACCCACGCCTATCTTTTCCAGAAGCTTCAGGGTCAAATGTCTTCCTACTTTACTCACGTTGAGCTCAGGAACAAAACTAGCAGGACAACACGCCTCAGTCCTGGACTGCTTCACTGCGTGTTACTTGCCAGTGACCTGCACATGAGATACTGGGGAATGACTTGGAGACCAGCAGCACTGGTTTTGTTGTTTGTTGTTTTTTCAAGACAGGGTTTCTCCATGTAGCCCCTGGCTATTCCGGAACTTACTTTGCACACCAGGCTGGCCTTGAACTCAGAGATCTGCCTCTGCCTCCTCAGTGCTGGGATTAAAGATGTGCACCACCACGGCCTGTCCATCTGCACTGTGTTTTATGACGTCATCCTCAAAATTTCCCAACAACTCCATTGAGTCCAGCAGGTATCTTCCATTAGCTATTACTGAGGCGTCCCTTTAATAGACCACTGCTGTTTCACGTATTTGCTTACTTGTTTACTAAGCTGCAGGACCAGTTGTGGCGGCACATGCAAAAATGATTTGCTGAAGGAGGCAGAGGAAGGAGGATCATGAGTTCGAGGCCAGCCTTGGCTACTAAGCTATGGGTACACTTCCTGAGCATCTCCCTTTTCTCATCTTGCCTTTTAGGAACCTTTAGAAGCACAGATATCTGAGACCAACAGCCCCGCAGCCCTGCAACCACCTGTTTACGTTGGTCCAGGGACCTGGGGTATCACACTGAGCAGATGGGTTGTTTTGGCTTCCAGGGAGGGCGCTGGTAGTAAATTTCTGGGGAGCAGCAGCATCTGCCCTGTAGGTGTAAAGAATGGAGGTGCTTTGATCCCTTTGTCATTTTTAAATTGTTCTAGATTTTTCAACCAGGTATACGAACTGCACACTTCCAGATGGCCCTGCTCCCAGATGGGCCCTGTTCCTACTTTCATGCTCCGTGGTGGTTGTATGGAACTGCTCATAATTTCATCCTTGAGTCTGTGTTGTGTAGGTTAGATGTGATAAAAGAAAAAAAAAAAAAAGAAAGCACATTTGAACAACATGCGTGCCACCTTCCTTGCCATCTCATTTGCATACAGAACTCCAGATGCTCTGTGAGCACAAAATCCCAGTAGCCTGACGGCCCGTGGAAGTTACAGTAAAGGTGAAAGCATGCTCTATTCACAGCTCAGGAAGTGGGGGCCTGGGAGGCACAGAGGGGCAATATTCCCTCTGAACTCGATTCAAACGCAGACACCGTGATATGCAACAACCCAGGAACCATGCAGGGTTCGTTCTTGCTTGCTTGCCCTGTGACTCTGCCCACCAGCCACTTACAAAGCTGAGTGAAGAAGCCCGGAGAAGCAGGGCAGGGCATGCAGAGTTCCTTTCCTGCTCAGGATTTCACTTCCCATCAGCCAGCCGACAGCAGAGAGAACTGATAGAAAAACAGATATAAAAGGCAATTCAAAATGGATCGAAGGACTTAATGTTCAAAGCTTAAGAAAAAAAATAATAAAACACTTCGAGACCTAGGCACAGGGAAGGTCTCTCTGGAAAGGAGTGTGATAGCTTAGAAAATAAAAGTAAGAACTGAAATATGGAATTGCATCTAATCTAAAGCTTCCACATAGCAAAGGCAACGATCATCAGAGTGAACAGACAGCCCATGGGATGGTGAACGGTTTTACCAACAATACCCATGGCAGGGAATTGATGTTTAGAATATGTCAATAACTCATAAAATTAAAAACCAAGAAACCAAATCATTCAATCAGTAAATTGGGCCAATAGATTGAATGGGCAGTTCTCTTCTAATAGAAAAAATATAAACCGACCAATGAATATATGAAAATAATGATCAACATCCTTAGCTATTAGGGGAATGAAAATCAAAACCATGTTGAGATTCCATCTCATTGCAGTCAGAATGGCTAAGGAGAAAACAAATGGCAGCAGATGTTGTTGAGGAGACGCCGCACAGTAACCCTTGCACGGCACAGTAACCCTTCCACACTGCTGGTGAGAATTAACTGGTGAAAGCTCTATGCAAGTCAGTATAGAGGGTGCTCAAAAAACTGAAAATAGAACTACCACAGACCCACTTATACCACTCTAGGGTTACATCCAGAGGACTATAAATCAGCACACCACAGAGACATGTACACGGCCACATTCATTGTTGTGCTCTTCATAATAACCAAGATATAGAACCATCCTTGGTGCCCATAAACACATACTCAATGGAGTTTTATTTAGCTCAAGGGGGAAAATGAAATTATAACACTTGTGGAGAAATGAATGGAACTAAACAAAATAGAATAGAATGAAACCCACAGAGAGTATGCTTTCTCTCATCTATCTATACATGTGTGCTAGAGCAAAAGAGAGAGAGAGAGAGAGAGAGAGAGAGAGAGAGAGAGAGAGGTATCAGTGTGAGAGTGACTATTAATAGGGAAGAGGATTCTAAATTGGGGAGGTTGAACAAGAAAGAATGGGAGAGATAAAAGAAAAGTAAATATCACATGTTCTCTCTCATATGCAGAGCATATAACACACACACATGCACATATACATACACACACATACATACACACACACACAGGAGCCAACAGAATGAGACAGAGTAGTAGAGAGAGGGGCAAATATAACCAAAGTACAAAGACATGAAGTATAAAAATGTTGTAAGAAAGCCACTATTTTATTATACGCTGACTAAAAATCCTCTTCAGAAGGAATAAAGCTCGCAGGCAAGGGTTAGCTGTAGGATTGGCAGGGTGACACTTCTGTGATTTCCTCATGCATGACAAATGCCCATGAGACTAGCCATGACACCTCTAAAATCAAGGGTCTGCTAGGGCTTCAGTCACCACAGGAACTTTGCTACCTACACAACCTGAGCGGACAACTCCTTCGTCTGGAAGGGACAGGGACAGCCTTTTAGCCTGAAAAGATCACGGGATCATTCACCACTTGCATTGACTACTCTGGTTTCCTGACTGTAATGAACTAAACCGCTGTGTGGCTACCTACTCATTAGGATGCATGGGCCATGGTTCCCAGGAGAGAAGATGGGTGATGGTGCAGGAAAGAATGGGAGTTTAACCCCTGCATCACTAGATGCCTCTGCAGTTTGGCTCCTAAGTGTCCCCCAAGCCCATGGGCTAAGGCTTTGGTGCTAGCCTGCAGTGCTGCTGGAGTTGATGACGTGTTTCAGAGATGGGGACAAGTCACAGTAAGTCAGCAAGGTCGCTGGGAGTTGCTCTTGAAGATGCTAGATCTCTGTCTCTCTGTCTCTGTTTCTCACCCCTTTCCCTACAAGAAGGTGAATATTTTCTTTTTCTCTTTTGCATGTTTTTATCACGATGTGTTCCCTTGTCACAGGCCCCACACAGCAGAGCCAATGGACTGTGGACTGAAACCAGAGCCAAAATTTAGGTGTCTCCTTATTTAAAGTGGGTTTTCTCAGGCATTTGCCACAGAGAAGGAGGCTGAAGAGTGCCTTTATGAGGAAGCTGAGCTGCAGAGACACGTGTGTGTGTGTGTGTGTGTGTGTGTGTGAGAGAGAGAGAGAGAGAGAGAGAGAGAGAGAGAGAGAGAGAGAGAGGAGAGAGAGAAGAGGGAGTGTGTGTGTATGAGAGAGAGAGGAGAGAGGGAGAGAGGGAGAGAGGGAGAGAGAGAGGGAGAGAGAGCACATTAGGGTTCTGTTCTCAAATGAAGTGGGTTTCAGAGTCACAGCCATAGAGTTCATTAGCTCATTTTTGGAGAAGTTATTGCTGCTCCCTCTGTTTTCCCATGATCCACAGAGTAAAGCCAACCATCAGGATCCTGTGGGAGCCAAGACTGCACTCAATTTCCATAGCCTATCTTGATGGCCAGCGCTTTCATTTTAAAATAATAATAATAATAATTATTATTATTATTATTTAAATGCATGTGAGTGCAAGTGGTGTTATTGCAGGGAGGACTTAAGAAGCTTCTAGAATTTATTTTTAGTAATATTTCTGAACACTAATGATTGCTACTACTTGCTACTATCTAAGTAACAGACTATTCTCAACCAAAGGAGAAGACTGGGGTCACACTGCAGAGAACTGGGGATGCCTGCTGTTTTCTCTGGGAAAGGAGATGACACATAGTGAGACCATGGTGAGCGGAGGACACCCCATAGCATCTGCTGTCTCCTTCCGTTGTGTGGGATCCAGGATTGAACTCAGATGCGAGCCTGGCAGTGAGCCCCCCTTGCTGCCAAACCATCTCACCTACCCCTCATATGCACTCTCTAGCTTACACTTTGCCACACCTGCACCAGCAAGCATAGTCCCATGCCCTGTTTCTATGTTTCTTTACATAAGCGTATAAGCATTTGGATTCTACAAATAAGGGAGATACTGGAAATGCCCTTTTGTGTCTGTTTGTAAGTCTCATTACTTAGCATAATGCCCTCCAATTTTGCCCATATTGTTAAAAAGGGTGGCATCTCCTTTTTGAATTTGAATGACATCCCAATGTATATATACACACACGTATATACTTGTGTCAAAATGTATCTGTCCATTTACCCACCAACACACACGTGTGCTGTCCCATATCTTGGCTATTATGAGTAATGATACAACCTTGAGGGTACAAATATTTCCATTTCTGTTACTTTCCATATACACCTGCCAATGGGACAGCAGACTCATTGAATTGGATACTTATGTTTTCCAGGAAACTGCAAAGGATTTCTTTGTTTGTTTATTTGTTGTTTTTCTTATAATACATCAATTTACATAGCTATCAATAATATGCTTATTTTTCCCCACATCTTTACCAAACTTGGTGAGCTATTAATATTTCTGGGAATACCACCCTAGCAGGTATGAGATATAGGTAGTTGGATTTCATTCCCTGGTTATTAGTAATGCTAAGAATTTTTCATATACCTGTTGAGGTCCCTTCCCAGCAGACTTAAATGTCCTTTGCACAGTGTATATAGAAAGTCAACTCAGATGTGTATGTCGTATGTCCTGTATGTTCATCTTTAGTCCCAATACAGGATTTCCAGAGACTCAGGGTTTCCAGTGACATAACATTATAATTTACACTGTCCTTTTCAGTTTGCATATTCCTTATTTCCCTTTTCTGCATACTTGCCCTGTTACTAGCTTTTAGCTTGGTCTGTTACTCTGAACCAGGAACCCTGGTAACAAGCTCCATAAATGTGGCTTCCATCTGCTACCGGCCTTGAAAGCAGCCACGGGTGAGGAGGCTAACTGTAGGTGTTTCACACATGACTTGAAACTGTTAGGTCTGCTTTTTGTTTTAATCACTTTCCCAATCTCACGTATCCATATCCAGATTGATGTAAAACAAAACTTTAAATGGCATGTTTAATAGGTTTTCATTACAGAAATAATACATCCAGATGCAGAAAGTGAAGGAAATATGAAAAATAGTATTCAGGCTGGAGACAAAGCTTGGTGGTTTACTCACTAAC
The DNA here is from genome assembly GCA_902729485.2 of Mus minutoides. NCBI lineage: Eukaryota > Metazoa > Chordata > Mammalia > Rodentia > Muridae > Mus > Mus minutoides. The sequence continues at coordinate 381,499 of LR750081.1, read as the reverse complement.
ACCTGCTAACTCCAGCTACATGGGCTTTGGCGCCCTCTTCTGGCCCTTGTCAGCACATGCACTTACGTGCCTATACTCACAGAGACATATAATTTAAAAATAATAAAAATAAATATTCTTATAAAAATAGATAGAAAATAAAGAACTAGTTCAGTTAATAAAGTGTTTACCCTGAAAGTAAGGGAGCTTGAGTTCCATCCCTAGTTCCCATGTCAAAGAAAAGCTGTGCATTGTAATCCCAGCACTGGGGAGGTGGAAAACAAGAGGTTGCCTGGGTCTTTCTGGCCAGCCACAGCCTCCTCCATTTGGGAAGTTCCAAGCCTGTGAGAACGACTGCCTCAAACAAGGGCAGCTATCATGGCATCTCAGTTTGTCCTTTGGCTTCCATGGGTGCACTTGATGGCACACTTGCACAATCATAGAAAAGTGCTGACTGAAGACAAATTGTTCACTTCTCCCTATGGAGACACCCAAGTGTATTGCAACAACCAATAGCTTATTTATGAAGTTGAACGCTTTTTACTGAAGTTTGGTTTCAACACAGAAAAGTACACATACGCGAAGTGTACAGTTCCATAGATTTTTTTTAAAACAAAGTGAAAACTGCAGTATAATCCTACTCAGAGAAGAAACTGGACATGACCCCCACACAAACACACTACACAGCTCTGGGTTTTGGGAGGGGGTGTCTTACTGCCTTGTAGAGAGAATAAAGATCCTGATTTTTGTCATCCGAAATCTTGCATAACTTTGCATTTTATGTAAGAAGAATTGTATTCACCGTGTTCTTTGGTGTCTGGCTTTAAAATCCAGCCTGATTTGGAGACACAGCTCAGCAATTGAGAGCACTGTTTGCTCTTCTAGACCTGAGATCTATTCCTAGCACTCACCTGTCAGCTTATAGCCATCTCTAACTCCAGTTCTAGAAGATACAATACCTACTTCTGACCTTCTCGGGCATCAAACACACATGTGGTGCACAGGCATATATGCCTGAAAAACTCTCATACACATAAAATAATAAACAAATTAATATATTTTTAATAAAAATATCTAGCCTAAATTTCGTGAGATCCATGTCTTTGGTGCTTGTGGGAGTCCATTCCTCTGAATTTCGGTGGAGTGTTTCTTTATGGGTTCTCAATAGGAATCAATTTTGTTTCCATTTTTCCTGGAGTTCTGTGTCATTTCTAGGTTGGAGCTGCTGCAAATAGTTTGACTGTAATTTCACTTGCACATGTCACCTCGTGCTGGCATTTCCGAATTTTGGTTAAGTGGTATGTGCTTAGAATATTCAGCTATTGTGCTGGTCATAATTTTCCCAATTAGCAGAAAAACTGAGCTTCCAGTAGTGTGGAATTTGAGCGCCTGCCTCCTAAGCGTTCTGCTCAGAACACTGCTGATTTCTGCTATTATTGTCTTAGGCATATTACAGTAGCACACCGCTGTGGTTTTAATTTGCATTAGTAACTTTTTGTATATCGGTTGCCCAATCAGATATCTTCTTTGGTAAAGTTTCTATTAGAGTCTTTTACTTAATTCAAAAATGTGGGTTTTTCTTATCCCTATGTGATTTTTAAAATGTATTTTACTTACGAGTTATTTGTCACACATATGTTTTGAATATGTCTCCTGCTCTGAGTTGTGTGTTCACTCTCCTTGACAGTGTCTTTTGCTGAACACAAATCAATTTTTTTCAGTCCAAATTGCCTTTTTTCTTTGTGTCTATTTCAGACATTTTTTTTTTCAAGACTGTGCAGCTTTCTCCTGTGCTGCTTCCAGTAACTGGGTTGTTTTCTGCTCATTGGTTAAGTCTGTAGTCGTTCTGGAGCAGATGTGTGTGGTATAAGGTGAGGGAACTTGAGATACACTTTCATCTCTGCTCATCAGTTGACCTAGATATTCTGTACCTCACACATATGAACTACTATCTCTATCAATCATCTGTCTGCCTATCTATCTATCTATCTATCTATCTATCAGCTATCACTTACCATCTATCTAGCTATTGATGACTGCTTATCATCTGTCAACATCTACCTATGTCTGTCTGTCTGTCTCTATGTCTGTCTCTATGTCTGTCAAGAGAGGGCATGCCAGTTTTAATTCCCTATGCTTCCATTATCGGTCTTTCTTCCATCCAATGTCATCCTAACACTAAATTCATCACAGTAGCTTTATAATCCATCTTGGTTTCTAGTGCTAGAGTCTTCCATCTTTATCCTTCGGGGGAAAAAAACAGCCTGTCAGCTCAGCTCAATGCCTCGCCTTTCCCCTGGGACCTTGGCCTTCAAGCTCTACTGCGCTTATTTTCTGTTGGTGTCCAAAGCAAAATTTATTCAGCATGTATAGCTACTCCTAAGACAAAAATCAGTCTGATGTTAAGCTGTCTCATTGTAGATGGGAGCAGAAATTCGACCATAACATTTTTTGAAGTTTTTTTTAAAAGCATTTTTAAAAAAATACACAATATAAAAAGTTTACTATATTAGTCATTTAAAGTACTCAACTCAGTGGCATTCGGTACATGCAGGTTGCTGCACATTCATAGCTACTAGATTTACATCTTTCTCCTCACCTAGGTTCCCCACCCACCCCCAGCCCCATTTATCCTTATTGCTGATGACCAGTGTTAGCAACGTTTTAATGTGTTTTATGTCCTAATGTGTTTTATGGACACATTACTTATCACAAAGTATGTTGGTTGGTGGTGTTTCTGGTATATATGGAATATTCCACCATTTTGTCTTGCTTTTGTGTTGGTAACATAAAACAGGCATGCATTTGATATTTAGAAAAGGAGAGCATGACATCATGACATCTCAGCATGTATATACAGGCTCTAAAGTCCAGGGGTGGAGGGGCTCTCAAGTCTTGATCCAGACTGTTTCAGGTAAGAAGGTCTCAAGCCGGTTATGGTGGCACATACCTTCAATCCCAGCCAGCACTCTGGAGGCAGAGGCGGATGGATCTCAGTGAGTTCTAGGCAACCTGGTCTACAAAGTGAGTTCCAGGACATCCAGGGCTACACAGAGAAACCTTGTCTTGAAAGCCCAAAAGGGAAGGGAGAAGGGGTGAGTCTCTCCTTATACCTGAAAAAAGAAAAAAATCTCACCCACTGTCTCATCTTGATCTCCCATAGGGCCCCGAGAGGGGTCAGTATCAGTGAGTTTGTGCTGGAGGATGAGTAGAGCTCACACCAGGTTTGCTGAGGTTGAACCCCAGGGCTTACCACAGTCACACTGAAGTGTGTGCTTCTACCCGCTCATATATCTCTTTAGCCACGTGCCTTCCTTCCAGCCACAGATCTGGTCTCGGCTAAGATGCTAAGCAATAATTAATACAACTTGTAGCCAACTTGGAAGTTGGAACATTCCGTGCACCGAGAGATGTGGTATCTCCTTTCTCCCCAGGGAAAGTGAATAATTGAGTACCTGACCTGCCTTGCGTCATGGAACAGGCAGAGTCTTACAAGCACTTCTCGGATACCAAATGTTCTGTTTGGTGGAAAAGAATTTTTTTTGTTTGTTTGATCTGGGCCTATCTCCAGTGTTTAACACATGGTTCGGTGGGGGTAAGAAAGAGTGGCCATTCAGGTGTCCGTGGTGCTATCGCTCCGCCCACAACACCAGGCAGAGCCGAGCAATTCGTTCCCCTCCCACACTACAACTAAAATTACCCAAAGCGGCTCAGGACCAGAAAGTCAAAACTGGGACTAGACACCAAGATTATTTGAGAGTCGGGAAGTCCATACGGGACATGGGATGAATGGGACAACAAGAGATCACTGAACTCAGATGCAGGTCCCAGAGCATCTCCAAAGCGATCACGCAGCCGCTCAGTTATGACAGCTGTTTTTGTTACAAGAGCTGTGCAAGAGAAACTGGCGCTGGAACCCCCACGCTAATGATAAGCCGGCCAAGGCCGCAGGCTTACACAGCTCCCCAAGTCCCTGACAAATCACACTCCATCCCTCCTCTATCCAATGTCCTTTGCCTTTTAAAATTGTGGTCATATTCCATCATGTGTTCAAACCCAGGCCATCCCCTTCAGTTCTATGGGGTCCCTCTGATACTAGGCACAACACTTAAGTAATGTAAGACCCTGCTAACATTTAAGAAATTTTGACTATTTCCACCACAAATGCTAGCATGGCAGATAATTTTTAATGCAGGTATCTCTGTGTTTGTTTGCAAAATGCGTGGAATTTACGTCCTTCGGCTGGAGATGCTAGACCAGAGTAAACTGGGTTTGTTCAATTCATTGAATTGACACTCCCGTAACATGAAATTAAACACTTTAACTTACGCAACCTCCCCCCAAAGATTGCATATTCCTCAAGCCATTTCTTCTGGTTCCTTCCCATTTCCTGACTTTGGGAGTTGCCAAATAGTTTCCATCCATGTAAATTTGCCAGTTCATATATTTCAAGTCAATAAGACCACACAGTGTAGGTCAGGTTTCTACCACAGAATATGGTTTGTCTTGAGGCTTTCCCATCTTGCGTTATGGCTCAACATTCATTTCATAGCTGGATAATACTCCTCCACGGGCATACACTGTCATGCGCTCATCTACTGATGAGCATTCATGCCAATTCTCCCTGTGGCTACTGAGTGCACACATTTCTTTGTTTTCCATGTTTGGGGTGTATCTTGAGAAACGGAACTGATGGATTACTGTGGTTAAAGATTCCAATGGACGCTGGAAAAGGGCTGGCCTTGGAGGGCTTCTGCACATGTGTGGTGCACATACACACAGTTAGACATACAAACCAGACACATGAAAAAAAGAGGTGGAGAGAATATGGGAACTCTGGTCTCTTCCTCTGTTTTGCTTTCTAGTCCATGATGAAGGGAGCAGCTTCCTCCACTTTCAACATGATGCGTTCTGTTATCACAGGCCCTTAGCAACAGGCAGATCCACAGTGAATCAGAACCTTTGAAACCATGCGTCAAAACAAACCTTCACCCTTTTTAAGTTGCTTCCCAAAGGTATCTTAGAGCAGAAAACCAACTAACACATCGGCACTCAATGTCATGGTTCAGGAAATGTAAGTGCCCTGTGGCTTATAAAATAATATTCTCAATGAAGAACTTTTCATCCTCAAATATAAAAAAATGCCCTGTTGAGAAACAAAGTCAGGAGACCACTCAGGAATTAGCCAAGTTCAACAAGGTTGTGAATACCATCTTCTTCAGGACTGTCCCTCCTAGGGATGGAGAAATAGCTTAGCAGTTAAAAATGTGTTCTTGCCATCTCCAGCCCCATGGAACACAGTTCTTATAAATGAGACTAAAAGAGAAGTCTGCCGAGAGTTATAGGCAAGTTCTGACTGTGTTTTGTTCCCCCACAGACCAAACCCCAACCAACCATTCTTGATCCAAGATAAGCCCAACGTATGCTATTCTCTGACTTGGAGATAGCTCTCCATTCCCTGCAAATTCCACATCAGAAGAGTGGACCAACCATACACTATAAAAAGGAGAGGAAAGCTGCATGAATCCTAAAGTTAGGCACAGCTTCCCTTAAACAACAACTCTTTATGAGCCATTACCATCACCCTGGGTCCTAGAAGCTGTTTAGAGATATCTGAAGCACACAGGAGAAGGTGCAAGCCCTGTACAGACACCGTACCACTTTCTATGATGGATTTGAGCATCCACAGATCTCCTCGGTGTTCAAGGTAGGTCCTGGAGTCAGTCCTCCCACTGCCTGCTGAGAGACAACTGTACTTGGTGCTGTGGTACATCTGGTGATGACTAAAACAGGAAGGCGAACCTATAGAGGGAGACACACCCCCTAACGCTGCCTCAGCCCCAGGTTGTTATTTTCAGGCTAAGCCAGGAGATCTTCTACCCACCTGCTGCAAATATTTTGTTAAGTGGAAATGTAAAAGCAGACTACCATCTATTGTTAGGTAGAAGCTCTTCGCTTGCAGCCAAGAGCTGTCCTGGCACCGCTTTGACAAAGCCTTGTTATTCACTTTTGTCCTTATTTATCACCCTCCCCCTCCTTGAGAACCATCTGCTTATGTCTTTAGCCTGTTTTTCTACCAGGTCATTTTCCTTGTTTCATTCTCACACTTAAAAGCTTTACTTATTAGGATTATTATTCTTTTGCCTGAAATATGTGCTCACAGTTATCTTTGCATTCACATGCTATCAATTATCTCTAACTCTCTTCACAGCGGACTTTCCTGACTTAATGCTATCGTGTTTGTCCATGTCTCCTTGGTGGATTTGCTAAGAGTGACTTAAAACAAGTCATTCTTAGAAATGCCATACCTGCTTCAAAGGTGTGGGAATAGCAATGTGTATGCTTTTAAAGATTGTTTTGACATTGATTTGTTTCTATTATGTATGCCTTATCTCCTTAGTGGCATTTAAACCGTGTTCATTTGTTTTAGCATGAGAACACATTATATCATGTGACACTAAAATGTGGGCATCAGGCCATATCATATTTTGTCAATGATAAAAATCACTTACTGTGTAAGGGCATTAGAATCAGTATCAGGAATAATTAAATCCATAGTAGGTATGCGATAATATCTCATGTAGTTAGGAAGCAATGGGGTTCATTGTCTTGAGACAGGGTTTCAATATTGTCTTGATTATTTTTCTGTTGCTGTGACAAAATACCATGACCAAAAGCCATTCTTAGCCATCATGAAGGAAAGTCAGGGCAAGAACTCAAAGCAGGAACTGAAACAAAATCCCTGAAGAATCCTGCCTACTAGCTCAGCCTGGTTCTTTCTCTTTCTCTGTCTCTGTCTCTCTCTGTCTCTCTGTCTCTCTCTGTCTCTCTGTCTCTGTCTCTCTGTCTCTCTGTCTCTCTGTCTCTCTCTCTCTCTCTCTCTCTCTCTCTCTATATATATATATATATATATATATACATATATATATATATGAAACCGGGATTACCTACTCAGGGATGATACCATCTACAGTGGGCTGGTCCCTCCCACATTGATTATCAATCAAGAAGATGCCCCCATAGACATACCTACATGCCAATCAGAGAGAGTTAATTCCTCAGTCAAGATTCCCCTCTTCCCAAGTACCTCAAGTTGACAACTAAAGCTTACTGTAATAGTCACCTGATTGTAAGAGGCTGACAAAGAGGTTGACTGGTGCATGGGTTCTGGAGTATTGGTTTATATACTAAAAGGCTAACTGGCTGATAAGTTGTAGGTGTTCCCCAGGAAATAGCTAAACCTCAGAGTGACAGGTCTTTTACACCAGCAGGGCCCTCAAATACTACAATATCAAAATACAGAATAAAAGACATCATCTACTTAGGACAATTAGCACTTTACCAGGCATGTGCTGTTCTCCTTTGGGAGGATGTCTTCCCCAGTCTATTAAGAACAAAGTCACAGATTCCATTAACAATCTTCCTTAAATTTCTGCTGAGCTGAGGGGTGGGTGTAAGACTCCTCAGTAGGTTAGAACCAGTTTTAGTGTTCATAATGTGCAACCAAGGATAAAAGAGAATAGGATTGCAACATAGAAAGAAGCAGAGAAGAAAGAGGAGACAGGAATGTGTGAATCCTGAACCTAGTTATCCCAGAAGCTAACTCTATTTCTTCTTAATAACAAAAAGTATCAATTTTCTCCTTTGCCTAAATTACTTTGAATGATATTTTCCCTTTGCATCTCATCTTTATAGAAAACAAGCTGTATGTAAGTCTAGACTTCTGCTTGGAAAATCAAAGCAGTCTTTTTAAATGGGTGTCTAAACATTTGTATGTTCACCCTTGCACTGTGACACTTCAATATTATAAGAATTTGGAGACTACCTCTTCAAATTTCCTCTGAAATGATGAAAGTTGGGCGAGTTAATTTTGAAGTCTAAGGAAATAGGCAGACTCTGTAAAGAAATAATTACTGTCGCATGAAGTTGCACATGTACTTAGAGCTCAGTTGAAAGAAGGATTTCTCCCTGAAGAGAGTACAATGTGAACAAGTGCTAGTGGACACTGAAGATAGCTGCCACCCTTGGAATCAAAGAAAGGTTTCAAGGAACTGACATTGTTGGAGAATAGGCGGACAATTCTTCAAGAAATACTGTGCCTGCCGACCTCCTGAGAAAGGACTAATAGAGAATCATTGCTATTGCCTACTGGCGATGCTTGGAAACCAGATGGGGGAAGTGTAAGTAAAAATACCAGGAATCCAATTGCTCACTCCAATCAGAAGACAGTCTGGCTCCATTCTCAAAATCATTATCAGAAATTGCCATTTGCTGATCTAATGCCATCAGCATCTAATGATGTCAGGGCAAGATGGGACTTTCACTGGCTTGTGTTACCACGCTTCTCTCTGGTCATCTTACACTCGCTCAGTATAACTTAAAACTAAGTTAAAACTAAGTTTTAAAAACAAAAACAAAACAAAAAACGTAAATCAATTCACTATTGTGGTTGGGATGTGGATTATCCCCAAGTCTTCAGGGGGCACTGTTAGAAGACAAACTGTGGAGCTTTTAAGAGGTCATGTTTATGAAGGTTGATAGTCATTGGTGGCATGCCCTTGGAGGGGGTTGAGGCAGCTCTTTTGGGATCACTGACTTGATGACTTTTGTGTAACAGGTTTTTTTTGTTTTTTGTTTTTTGTTTTTTTTTTTTTATTAAAGAGCAAACCTGCCAGGTAATGTGGTGAACATCTGTAATTCCAACATTTAAGAGGCTGAAGCAGGACCAGCTTAAGTTTGAAACTAGTCTGGGCTTAAGTTTAAGATAGTGGTGACCTATGCAAAAAGAAGAAAGAAGAAGGAGGAGGAGGAGGAGGAGAAGAAGGAGAAAAAGAAGAAGGAGAAGAAAGGAAGGAAGAAGAGAAGAGAAGAGAAGAGAAGAGAAGAGAAGAGAAGAGAAGAGAAGAGAAGAGAAGAGAAGAGAAGAGAAGAGGAGGGCAGGGGTAGGCAGGGGAAGAGAGGAGAGGAGAGAAGAGGAGAGGAAGGGAAGGGAGGTGAGGGGAAGGGAGGGGAGGGGAAGGGAGGGGAGGGGAAGAATCTACTTTCCTATCGATTATCCCAAGTTATTACTCACTATGTTTTCCATGTGCTGCTCATAACTCCAAATGGCCAGACCTCAGGGCCATATTTTCTTAACTCCTGACCCACATCTTTTTCCTCTCTCCTGCCTGACATTCTTTTCCCTCTCTTTGTGTTCTCCTCTGACCCCTCAGGCCAGGAACGAGTACTGCCTATCTCTATTCTGCCTAGCTATAGGCTGCAGGCAACTTTATTTACCTATCATAAATAGCTTGGGGGACAAGGTCACAGAGCATCACTTGGGTCTATGTGTGGACTCTCTCATCTCTGGGGTGACCAGGTCTTGGGGACCCACACTTAGCATTACAATACATAACAATACAATACATAGATCAAACCTCAACAACCTAAGTCTGTAGACTATGAACCATTTCAATAAGCAGAAAATGAATGAATGAATGAATGAATGAATGAATGATAGACTTCTCTCATTCCCATGCACACTGATGTTTGAATAAAGCTTGATACTTAAGAGTCAGCAATCTTCATTCATTCATTCATTCATTCATTCATCCATCTATTCAGTCACATGTTCAACTAAGTGCCAATCTTTCTGAATAAGGCATTGTTGCTCTTGTGTGAGTCCTTCTAAAACCCCTGTCATAATAATGAGATGGGCCTGTGGGTAAATAGCCAGCCCACAGTATGGCAGGAGTGATCACTGCCACACACTACTTTGCCTTTGCTGAGGATGCCCTTCTTCAAAGGAACAAATGTCTGGGAACACATCTCATGAGACAAGTACTGCTCCCTTCCCACCTGATAGCCTGCTGAGCCTTCTCTGTCACACACAGGATGATGGTTATGGGTACCATCCTGATTCCTTTGTGAAGAAAGAAAGACTAATGAGCGCTACACGGGCATAACGGGCATAATTCCAGAGTGGGCATGAGGACTAGGCAGTCTGACTCCAAGGCTCCAACCGTCCTAATAGAGTGTCTCATTCTTCCAGTAACGGCAAGCAAGGAATAGCATCAACAGTCTCTTGTGCATTTATCAACGGTGGCATCATTCTCCCTGGTGTCTTCTTTACTTCCTCTTCTTCTGTCACCCAGCGCTGAGGGGTTGGCAACACTCCTTGGAAGCTTTATCTCCTTCACATATTCTTTCCAGTGAGTGAGTATAATTCATGCAAGGGCCTATGTGAATCCAGCAGAAAGATGAGTTCATTATTCTATTACTTCATAGTTTACAGAATGTACAGTTGGTCCTCCATATTCATGGGCTCTACATCCTCAGATTCAACTAGCCACAGACTGGAAACATGCAGAAGATAGTGCTGCTACTGCACTGAATGGGCAAATCCTGTCATTCCTTACACCTCTGTCTGGAAAACACTGACATTGTACTAGTTGCTATAAATGATCCCAGGATGATTTTAGGTATATGGAAAGGCATACATAGGTTATTTAGGAGCAATATGCCATTTTACAGAAGAGGTTTGATTCACAGATCTTGATCCCACTGGTGATTGCCTGAATGATAACTATGGGTGGAGTTTTATTATATCTGGTAATGGCTTAAGTGAGGAGACAAATCTATAGGAAGAGACATGCTATAAGTGTTTTGTTTTGCCTAAACACTAGACCAGCTCCAGCACAGATTCTACTTATCTTGAAATTGAGGAGTGTCCTGGGATGAAGGGGCCACTGTATGGAGAAGGTATGGTTGTGTTTTGTAGAATTTTTAGAGTGGTTTGATGTTATAACATGCTGGTAATGCCCATATTCAGAGGAAAAGGAAATCAGTTTTGGTGGTTTCCCATAGGCAGAAAGAGGTGTCCTGTTGGGGAAGAATGTTTCTCTGGCCCAAGGCACCGCAAAGGCCCAGAATTGGTTGCAGAAGTGCCCATTATAAGCCCACAGTCTACATACCTGAGATCCACCATACCTCTTCCTCTACACTGGGAGTAGGGGACCCAGGTCATAGCTCAGGTTCTATTGGGATCCATCAAAGCACACTGTCTTCTTTACTTAAGAAAAGACACCACTAAAAAGAATCTTTGGAGGATGGAGAGATAGCTCCACCGTTAAGAGCATTTGCTGCTCTCGAGGACCTGCTTACATGGTTGAGCAATGTAAGCAGCCATATTGGTTCCCAGCACCTATGTGATAGCTTAAATTCATCTGTGATTACATGGACTTCTAGGGGATCCAGAGCCCTCTTCTGCCTTCCATGAGTAACAGATACATGCAGTGCATGTCCATACATGCAGGTAAAGCACTCATATGTATAAAGTAAAAATAAATCTTTATAAAAGAATCTTTCTATAAACTCTTTACCATTGGAGGCTTGTAATGCAAGTATTCAAGTGACTTGCTCCATTAACTGTTTCCCCCTCTTTTGCTAAGTACTGCATGGCCCATCCATCCTACCCATCAAGATATCATGTATCATGTCACATCTCCCATCATGTATCCTGAGGCTGCAGGGCAACACAGGAGATGAGACTTGTTCTGCTATAACGACCTGACCAAACCAGAGGTGGGGCTAGATTTGCCCAGGCTGGCAACATTCTGACACAGCTCCTCCTGTGCAGTGACTACACGTTCCCTGGGTATCCCCGTGGGTTCTACAGCTTTTTTCCACCCTCAGCAACCCCCTTGTCCTGTGACCTCATCGCACCAACACTCGTAGTGTTCTCAAAATAAACCTTGCCTCTGGCTGCAATTGGGACCTGTATTTGTTTGATGTTCCCTCACCTGTATACAGACGTGCTCGGGGTGTATCAGATGCTGGGGATCTGTGAATAGCCCATGCAGAATTCCTTTCTTGGTTCCAAGTATCTTGAGAGGGAGATTCTGCAGACGGGAGCAGGGCAAGAAGTGGCCCTGAAGTGGAAAGAAGCAGGGTGCCTGGAACAGTTCCTTCCCACCTACATGATGCTGGCAGAGTCTGGACTGAACAAGACATATTCCAGCACTCTTCTTGCCCCTATTTCCCACCATTTGGATGGAGAGTGGCAGGTCAGAGGAAAGGAGATGCAAAGGGAACAGAAATGAGAAGTGAAAGTCCACACAGCACAAGAGGGCTGGGCCCCTGCTGCACGGAGTGCACACATGTCCCATTTATTGCTCATATTCTGTGCTGAATCTGACCACTCTTTGTGTGTATTTAGCTCCCCGCAAGTGCTTCTCTCCTCTCAGCATCCTGGCTGTGACTGTTTGGGGTACAGCAGCAGTTTGTTTGGCAAATAAATTGAACTTGACTGTATCAGAGGTTTCCCCATAGCTACAGCTCCACCCTAGCTGGTGTTCAGTGAGCCGAGATTTCAACATGCTTTCCTAAGATGGGATTGTGAAATTTGTTCAGGCTCAAGTATAGCAGAGTTGTTGAAAGTTCAAGGTGCTCCTCCAATTTTAATTATGGACGAGTCAGTTAGGGATACTGGCAGATTCCAGTTCAGCAAACCCAGGGTGGTGCCTGAGAGTCGCATTTGTAACCAGCCCCTAGAGAATGCTAAACCTGTTAGAAACCAAGAAAGTTTCTGTCCATGAGGCAAGACAGAGACTGCCCACATAATCTCAGTTCACACAGGACTCCTCCTAGTCTGAGCTACATTCTGTCTCCACCTCAACCCTGAACTCCCAAATTTACATGCAGAGTTCAGAAAAAACTTGAGAGATAAACACAGGGGAAGACTGCGTGGAGATACACTGGAGAGATGCAATTTAATATTCAACAGAAAGGTCTCCGATGAAACCCAACATGCTGGAACCATGATCTTGGACTTCTAGCGACAGAATCATATAGTGACTTCACTTAAGCTCACAGACTATGGGACTTAGTCAGGGTAGTCCTAGCTGACTGTAAATGCTGGGAGAAATGCCCTTGGATGTCCCATGAACATCCATAACCAAGATGGAAAAGAATGATCAGGTGGGTGTTGGACATGGAATCTATCTAGGGCCTCACACCAAACCAGGAAAATGCAATGTGGTGCTCGAATTCCCATGATCCCAATGATTAAATGGAGACATGTATATATATATATATATATATATATATATATATATATATATATATACACACACACATATATATGTATATGTATATATATGTGTGTGTGATGTGTGTGTGTGTGTGTGTGTGTGTGTGCTTTGTCTCTACAAACCCTGATTTATTGCAAACAAAGGAGATGGGCAGAGAGAACTAAATTTTTCTCTAACAGTATAATTTCTACTTTCTAAAATGACTATCTTGTTAATGCAGAGTAAATTTGAATAAGCCAACCCTTTCCGGTACTCGCAGCCCTCCCACTCCCATTCCCCGGAGCTAAGACACCTTTAGGGGGCTTTATAGAACACTGAGGAATGGTGCAAGGGTCTAACAGCTGCCTAGTGTGGTGTTCACTGAGCCATGCATAGCATGGCAGTCCCACCATAACACCTTCTCCTCCTGGCATCTAGGAGGCACATACATCCCATACCTGGAGTGCAGTCATTGGCCCATGGAGGACTCTCTGTTTTCCCTCAGTCTGACAGTGTGATTCCTCCACATTCCTCATTCTATACCTTTAACTATGTGATTGAGGATATTTGTGGGCTCTCTGGTGAACCTGTATCCTCCTAAGCTATACTCAGAAAGCAAGGTACAATCTCTGTTCTTGGATCCACCTGTGCAAATGGGAGTTCTCAGTTTCTTCAATGTGAATTTAGGATGAAGAAGGAAGCAGTCTTCTTTCCCCTGGCCCCAGCTAAGTCACCTCTATCGCTTAGTCTCCCAGTCTTGTCTTGTCTTTTCTTTTCTTTAGGCATTTTTATTATATATTTTCTTCATTTACATTTCAAATGCTATCCCCAAAGCCCCCTCTACCCTCCCCCCGCCCTGCACCCCAACCCACCCACTCCTGCTTCCTGGCCCTTACATTCTCCTGTACTGGTGCATATGATCTTTGCAATACCAAGGGCCTCTCCTCCCATTGATGGCCGATTAGGCCATCCTCTGCTACATACACAACTAGAGACACAGCTCTAGGGGGTACTGGTTAGTTCATATTGTTGTTCTTCCTATAGTGTTGCAGACCTCTTTAGCTCCTCGGGTACTTTCTCTAGCTCCTTCATAAGGGGCCCTGTGTTCCATCCAATAGATGACTGTAAGCATCCACTTCCATATTTGCCAGGCATTGGCATAGCCTCACAAGAGAGAGCTATATCAGGGTCCTGTTAGCAAAATCTTGCTGGCATATGCAATAGTGTCTGGGTTTGGTGGTTTTATATGGGATGGATCCCCAGATGCTGGCGAGGATGTGAAGAAAGAGGAACCCTCCATTGCTGGTGGGATTGCAAGTTGGTACAACCACTCTGGGAATTAGTTTGGCAGTTTCTCAGAATATTAGACATAGTAATACCAGAAGATCCAGCAATTCCTCTCCTGGGCATACACCCAGAAGATGTTCCAACTTGTAATAAGGACACATGCTCCACTATGTTCATAGCAGCCTTATTTATAATAGCCAGAAGCTGGAAAGAACCCAGATGTCCCTCAACAGAGGAATGGATACAGAAAATGTGGTACATTTACACAATGGAGTACTACTCAGCACTTAAAAACAATGAATTCATGAAATTCCTAGGCAAATGGATGCATATGGAGGATATCATCCTGAATGAGGTAACCCAATCACAAAAGAACACACATGATATGCACTCACTGATAAGCGGATACTAGCCCAGAAACTTAGAATATCCAAGATACAATTTGCAAAACACATGAAACTCAAGAAGAAGGAAGATCAAAGTGTAGATACTTCATTCCTTCTTAGAATGGGGAACAACATACCCATGGAAGGAGTTCCAGAGACAAAGTTCAGAGCTGAAAAGGAAGGAAAGAGCAGTCTTTTCTTGATTCAGCCAAGGTCTTTGTGCAGGGTTTGGAGGAGGTGTGGTTTATCAACATCTGATTCTATGTCTCTTTATCCTACTATCTATGATTTAAATAAATGTCTCTCAAAGGCCCACATGGTAAAGCTGTGGTCTCCAGCCCATGGTGCTTTGGAAGGGTGGAGAAACCTTGAGGAGGTGGGATCTAGTGGAAGGGAGTTGTCACCAAGGACATATCCTTGAAGGGGTTATAAGTATCTGGGCCCCTTCTTGTTCCCCTAAAGCAGTCTTTCTTACTTCATACTTACACAATAAAATGTTTATGCTGCCTTGCCTAGGCCCAAAGCAACCATGGACAGAATCCTCCAAAACTGAGTCCAAATTAAATTTCCTCCTCTTAGGTTGATTATTGTGGGTGTTTTTCAACATGGAAGAAAGATGGTTAATATACAGGTCACTTCTTTCCCTCTGAATGTGTGCTTTTGAAAAGATCTCAGGCTCTTCCAGTTTAAAAAGGCCTCCTTATCCCAACTTACACCCAACCTCACAACCATTGCCTCTATAATCAGTTTAAAAATCTCTTGAAATTCAAATGTCAAGTACAATTCCATCTATCCCCTCACCGTGTTCTTATAGCCAAGGTGAGCTTATAAATTGAATGGGATAGCATTACCATAGAGCCTGTGCACACTCTCCCATGTCCTTCAAACCAACTCAACATCAACACTATGGAAGTACTGTTAGTTTATGAAAGAAAAAAAAAAATCTGCGGTCCTGGCTGGATGGTCTAGGACAGTGCTTCTCAACCTTCCTAAAGCTGCAACCCTTTAATACAGCTCCTCACGCTGTGGTGACCTCCCCAACTACAACATTATTTCATTGCTACTTTATAGTTCTAATTTTGCTACTGTTGTGAATTGTAAATTGTGCAGAATGTTTGATATGAAGGATATCTGATATGCAACCCCAAGGGAATCAGGACCCACAGGTTGAGAACCACTAGTCTAGATTGTAAAGGGCTCACCACGAAAGTATAAGTGTCCATGATTCGCTGAAGAATGATACCCCCGACTCAGATAGCATGTAAACTCAGAGTGTTTTATCCTGCAGAAGTCCAGCATATTGGGGTTTCTCATTACCAAGATAGAGAGACAACCAAGCTTGCAGTTCTGATTTAAAGCACATTAGGGAATTCCAGGATAGGTGACCTCTATCTTAATCTGTTGGGTTCATCTCTACAGACATTCCAGAACCATTTCCAGGGGTGGAAACTTGCTGGAGAAGTCTGGAAACTGTTGCTGATCCATTGTCCTTGCCTCAGGCCAGGTGGCAGGGCAGCTTGTGATGGCAGGGCAGTTTCTGACTAGCTGCCTGAAGCCTGGGTTTTTGTTTTGTTTTGTTTTGTTTTGTTTTGTTTTTTTCCCCTAGTAAATGACTTGCCTGGACTTGCCTAGACTTGCCCAGTTCTTATTCCTCGTCTCCTAAACTGCCAGTTTGAATCCTGTCATGGAGTCAGTCTAGCCTTCTCAAAAGTATGATTTGGGTCCCAACACTTATACACAAAGCTGGGTCTGGTAACATGGGTGTGGGTGAGGTAGAGACAAGCAGATCCTTAGGGCTTTCTGGCCATACAGTACAGTCTAATTGATTGACAAGTCTTAGGTTCCAGTAAAATATACTGTCTCAATAAAACCAAGATATCAACTCCAAAGAAAGAACACCTCTGGCCAGCACACACACACACACACACACACACACACACACACACCACTGCATTACACACACAAATAAAAAGTCTATGCATATCATCAGATACAGTATTTACACATTTATGTATGCACACACCCTTATATGTATGTGCATGTACATGTTCACGCACTAGGCAAATCCAAGCATATGAAAGCTGTGAATACACACAGGACAAACTGTGTACTGTCTAGCACTAAACACTAAACTCACACATGGGTATGTAAAACACAAGATAAGTCCAACATCCTTACTTCATGAGGTCTTCCAGAGGCAGACAGTAATCAGTCTGGAGGAAATTCTCCAAAAACAGGGGATTGACATCAAAGCTGACTCCATGATGTCTCAGCAATTTTATTTTCTATGTGCTCTTAAAATCAGAGACAGAAGAGATAGAACTGAAAACAGGCCTGCCAACCACCTAAAGCCACTGCATGTCAGCACTGCAAAATGCTGCCATAATTTCAACATCTGCAGGCGCTAACTCCCCCACCCCCACCCCACCAGTGGATACTGACAGCGCCTTTTAAGATATGTCTTCATTCTGACATTTGCTCTGCCACAACAAGAGTGGAGTGCGGCTATTCTCTACTGCTTTATACTAACAGCTCCCTCGTGGGCTCCATTTGGAGGTCACTTGCAATTCAGTGTGGCTGTGTTAGCCATGAGAATCTTACAGAATCAAAGAAAGGACTATTTTGTCAGACTTTCTGGGACTGCGATGCCGAATCTGCATTTCAATTATCCCAGATGAATATGAATCTGGCAGAAAAAAAAAAAAAAACCCTGCTACACACAGGCACATCTGATTTTGCTACTGTGAGAGAAATTTTAAGCAACACCTGGTGTTATGTGGTTACACATTCCGTGAGCTCACTGATCTTCAACCACAGCCTGCGAGGCTCACTGCTCACACTCTTCCCACAGAGGAAGGGATTGAGGGAGAGGATTAATTTAAGCCCCAAAGCATCCAGGACATGGGGCTTTGAAGCTGGACTTTTTATTTCCCCTCCAAAATCCCCAGAAACTCTCTCCTTTGTATATGAACCATGTCTAGTTTTGGGGTATCTAGTCTCCTGCAGAAAAGTTGAGGGGAGGGCAGAACCTAATTAGCTTAACTGGGTCTTGTGATCAGGTAAGCCCCTTTAAACTAAAGATAGTAATAATGGTGGGTGGGCTGGTCTTGTTTGAATAAAACAATCACGGCAGTGTTGTGGGGCCACTGAATAGAATATGCTGGTGCTAAGTGGCCCCTAAATAAGCCAGTCACATAGGTGAAGGGAAATAGAGTCCTATTAGAATAAGCCAACTGTAATAGAATCTGGGTAGATAGGTAAGAATTGGGCTTTCTGGACAGAGCAAAACAATACAAGAAAGACCTTTATGGTTTCTAAAGGATTTCTGTCCGACATGGTGGAGAAGGTATAACAACTCTGTGGCTGAGGTTTCTCCATCATGGCAAATAAGGCAACAGAGACTATAGATGGAATCTGAGGTGGATGTAACCTTTAAAGGCATTCAACTAGTGACCTATCAAATAGTGGAGGACCCCTAACCTAGTGTGATACCACCCCCCCCCCATAATATGACTTAGGATTAGGACACAGGCAGAGGAGAGACCATGGGAGGATGTGGGGAGATGGCCATTTCCAAGCCTGGGGCAAAGACATTAGGAGAAACTAGACCTGACATGCCTTGGTCTAAGCCTTATAGCCTCGGAATTGTGAGGAAAACAAATGTCTTTTAAATACCAACTCTGTGGTGCTTGTTACACAGTCTTAGCAGACTCATACATGCCCTAATACCACTATAGTGAAGATGAAGCAATGATTGTGAAGGGAGTGAGTACTGTGGCCAGCATGAGTGACTCACAAGCTGACCCTTTCTCCTTCCTATGTCTGTAGCTGGCGTTGCTACTTTGTGGGTGCTTCTTTTTCTCCATCCTTCTCCACCCTATCAACCCCTTACTCGTAGCTGGTCTTTGCAACTGACTCTGGTCAACCCAAAGCAGCCCTAAATCCCACACCTGGAATTAAAATGAAAACATACTCTGTTTACATTTCAGCGTTTTAAAAAGAACGCAAAATTCCATAATTCTCACTACACAGGTCTTTTCACCCAGCCTCTTAAATTTGTGTGGGACCAGCTAAGAGTTGGGCTAAGACCCAAGATGAAAATTCTAGAATCCCAGCAGTCACCCATGACAACCATATTAATCAGCAGTATTCTGAACCTGAAACATTAAACTTACAAAAGAGAAAGATTTTTCTGGACTTGGAGTTCTGGAAGTTTCTACCTTTAATTGGTTGATCCCATTGCTTTTAGGTTTCTGACAGCCCATCGTGCCAGGAGCAAGTGAAAGAGCAAAGCCAAAGGATTGCTTGGGCTTAAATATCCTTTTCGCAAACCATCAAAAACTTCTGATTCTCCCTTGCTTCTGGCAGGACCAAGAAATACAGGCACCCTGGGAATAGTTTGAGTTCCTTTCAAACTAATATTCTTTAAACAACAACCCAACATTTATTGAACAGAGGTAGTGTTTTTCTTTTTAAAAAATAATGGTTTGATATATTTTATTTATGTACCAAATTAGGGATTTATGGCATGCATTTGTTAGCTGTCATGTTCCAAACCACACAATTTATCGGCAGCCCATAAACTATCTCAGCTGCTTAAAATGTAGATGATAATAATAATAATAATAAAAAAAATCACACAGTTCCAATAAGCTGCGTTATTCCATGCCTTAGTTCCTTCAGCTTTTCGGATGCAGCATGTCTCAGCTGCCTACTCTCGAGGCTTCGAGGCTGGGCCGCACTTCCATTCTGAGCTCTCTGCCACTGAGCAAGGGAACCCAAGAAGTGCTGACGTGACCACTGGTTTACCTGCACTTGGCAAGTCCCAGGATACTCAGCCTGAAATTTCAGAAGAGGTGGCAGGGTCCTGAACCTCCTGGGACAGTGGCAGAGACACCTTGCTTGCTTAGGTGAAGCTAGCCCTACTCTGTCTTCTGGCAGCTTAGGCTTTCCTCAGAAGAAAAGGCTTGGGGGACAGGGTCTCTGGCTCTGTCTTACAGAACTGTCATTGGGTAGATGGGTGACTTACCCTTCTCACTGTTAGGATGAAATACCTGGCAAAAGCAATCTTGGAATTTGGAAATAGGGAAGAAAGGGTTTATTTTGGTTTAGAATTGAGAGTATAGTCAGTTATAGGGGAAAGCCATGGCAGTAGACAGGTGAGGTCACATTCCATTGCAAGCAGATGGCAGAGGAGACAAATGTTAGTCCTCAGCTCACTGCCTGCTGTCTATCCTGTCCAGGACTCAGGCCATAGAATGGCTCCACCCATATCTGAGATTGGTCCTCCCACCTCAATTAGCTGTCTAGAAGCTCACACAGATGTGTGCTAAGGTTTATCTTCCGGGTGATTTTAGATCCTGCCATCAATCATAGCCCATCGTTTTAGGCAGGTGTAAACTCTTAGGTAAACACCTCTTTCTGAAGAGAACCAAGGTGGAAAGCTGCATTGCTTGACCCCAGAATTTCTTCTTATCCCCATGATGTCTCTACACTGCATTTGGAACAATGTTCCCTTATTCTCTCTGAACCACTTGCAGAAGGATCTGGGACCACCTCTAAAGCAGTTCCCTCCCACGGTAGGTAATCCTTGTTACACCTTGGATATGGAGTGTCCCTCAAAGGCCACATGCTGAAGGTTTGTTTTCCAGTGTATCCTTTGGAGATGATGGGAAGTTTAAGACATGGAGCTTATTGAAAGAAGGTTATATGGCTGGAGGCTAGCCCTGAAGGGGGATGTCAGTGTTCCAGAACCTTCCTCACACTCTTTATTTGTTTTGTTTTGTTTTCTTACTCTGCTTCCCAGCCACTCTGAGTCAGGGTTACCTATAGGAACTATACTGAAAGAATAAAATTTGTATATGCATGTGAATTGTATGTATATGTATATGTATTTGTATATATAAATGATTTTTTAGAGTGATTTACAGGATGTGGTGTGGGTAGTCCAACAAGGACTGTTTCACATTGGAGAGACAGAGAATCCACATTGGAGAGACAGGAAATCCATCAGCTGGTCAGGAAAGAGGCAGGATGACTCATCATCTCCAATGGGGTGCTGAAGACCTGGAGGATCCCTGGAGAGCTGCTGATCTTCAGTTACAGTAGATCCCTAAGGAGTTGGTTATAACCTCAGTGAAGAAATACCACAGCAGCAGGATAGATGGACTTGTCATCGGGAGCAAACAGGCAAAAGGCAGTGTCCTTCTTCCGTGTCCTTTTTATCTGGATTGCTCCAGAAGGTGCTGCCCAGATTTAGGGTGGGTCTTTCTGCTTCAAGTAATCTGGTTGAGAAAACGCCCTACAAGCATGCCCAGCCGTTTATTGTTTATTTTATTCCCAGTGCAGTCAAGTTGACAACCAAAACTAGCAACAACAGATGACCATTGCTAAACTCCCCAGTCAGTGATGAGCAGTACTGCCTTCAGCCCAAAGCCACGGGGACTGAAACTTCTGAAAGCACAAACAAAAATAAACCTCTCCTCCTGTAAGTTGTTTATCTCTAGTATTTTGTCGTGGCAACATAAAACTGAATGTTCCTTCCTCTTCCAGAATCTAAAGAGGAGTCCCCTGGGGCATCCTGATATCAGAGAACCTCTCCCATCATGGGCTTCTTTCTCCTTCACTTGCTGGGAGGTGCAAGACCAAGGCACAAAACTGAGGCATAGACTCCTAGTTTATAAGGTGCTTGATTGCTTGGGATTTGACAGGCCTGGTTAGAGATGCTCTCAGTGCATAGTAATGAGAACACTGTCAGGCTAATGCCATTTTTGACATTTGAAGGAAGAGCCTCATGTGATTTTTGGTTATTTAAAGGTAAGATGCTTGGAACTTGTCTTCTTGTCAAAATGACAAGGAATAAAGAGGTTTTTTTTTTTTTCCCTTCTTGTCTATCCTAACAAGTAGGATGTTACAGAAAACTCGCTATTATAATGAACTTAGCAAATAAGATCACTATTGGTGTGGGAGAGGAACAGGTCGGCAAAGTGCATTACTCTTGTTCACCATTACCATCATCACAATTGCCATAATCATCTCCACTATCTTCCTCATTACCATCTTCATCCCCTCACCCTCAGTACCACCACCATCACCAACATTACCACCACCACTATCACCATCATCACAACTACCATTACCACTATTTCCAATACTGCTATCACCACCATTCCCCCCACCCCACTACCACCATGACCATTACCATCAATACTACCACCATCATCAACACCATCAACAACACCATCACCACTACTACCACTGCCATTATCATCATCAGTATTATAACCACCACTACCATATCTTTCTTACAATTACCACCACCAGCGTCATCATTGGGACACAGTTGTGTGAGGGAGAAGAACTCTGTAAAGGATTAGTCAGATTAAACAGTTGTCATACTGCCTGATTTGAGAATTGTGAAGCTCTAAAATCAAGAGAAACTCCTGGGTTCCTTTAGGTGTGCAATAAATGTATATGGTGTCACCTACATTATGCCAGAGGACTCTGTGTTAACCCTCTACAATCTTAGCTCCTGAAAAATCTCAGAAGCTTTACGCTTCTGTATTCGGGGAAAGAAACAGTAAGGAGATGTGGTCAACAAAACACTTCTCATGAGACCAAAGCTGCTCTCCAGGAGAATATCTATGTCTAGCATTATATACTCTTTGAATGGATTCACAAGAGAATTAAAGACCTTTAGGAAGCTATCTGAGGACCAAGATCATATACTTGTGAGACAATGGAACTAGGCAGAGGGACCAATGAGGGAACAGAGGGGGATGGAAGTCTAGAATGACGGTTTAGAAGTTTCAGCACACTAGTAGCATCGTAGAGGGAGAATCCAAAAGAAAAAGGATAGAAGTCAGTGAGATTGAAGAGTCAATAAAAGGTGTTTGAAAGCAAGGTCCAGTGGAGTAGCCAAGGGCAAAGATCTGCTACTATGAGAAGTCTCAGCATGAAAATGTTGTAAAAATTAGAGAATCACTTTGAAATCCTCACATGAAAGCTCTTGCGGGAGCAAGAGGGGTTTTATTTTAGTATGTTTTGCATGTTCCTGTTGCTTCCTTATGCAGGCTTTTCCAATGAGGAGAACATTTACCTTGTCTTTATTTTAATTTCCTCTCATGCCTGTGCTAGCATATTTCAAGCTTGAACAGAGTAAGTATCACAGGAATAGAATTATGATGGCTTGTGAGTGGAGGTTTCTAAAGTCCTGATATAGATAGACCACTGGAATTAGGAGAAATGAATGAGGGCCTGTCTGCTCATTTTCTAACCCTTTGGCACCACTAACAGGTTAATTGGCAGAAACATTATGAGAGTTGGAGGATATGGCAGAATTCTGTGAAAAGCTGTCTCCTTGACATGCCATAGCTATTGCACTCATGAATTCACAGAAGCTACAGTTGCTTGCACAAGGCTTACACAAGATCAAGCCACCAAAATTCCTGAGTAGATGGGTAAAATGGTCCGTCTCCAGATTCCAGTCATTACTGAAGATCTATTGAAAGTTAATGTAGCTGGGGAAAGGGATAATCTTCATTCTTCCTTGAGGGTGTGGTCACTGGTAGGTTTCCCACACTCCACTGGATGGTCCCACACCTCTGCAGCACTATTTGGAGCATAAATGAGGAGGAGGGTAATATTTCATTGTATACACATATATGAAACTCTCAAATAATAAAAAGAAAGCAAAAGTAAAAATAAAAAACAAAGAACAACAACAGAAAACCACTTTGTTTGAGCATTATATAATGTGAAAAATGTGTTCTATCCAGAGCACCTATGTCATTGGCTGTATGCAGGAATTTGATATTAAGGCTGACACAATTCTGCCCCTGTCGAATGAGTTCTCTACCAGATGACTTTTTAAGAGTGTCAGTGATTAAGAAAAAAAAAAAAAAAAGATCAAGACTAAAAGCATTCTCCAAGAAAACTGCTGTAACTTCTGGGAACAAAATGGACACTTTCTTTAAGCTGGTCTTCAGAAAGCTAGCTCTCCCACTTCAGGAGGCCTCCGTGGTGGAGGAGCCAGCAAGCAGCTTCTTCTATTGGAATGAATAATCAGTTGTGTATAATTCACACAGCCCAGGTTCAAAACCAGAGCCTTGGTTCTTGACCTGCTTAAGAGTTTAGTGTCATTATTCCATTAAACGTATGATTCCCCTTCCTGCCTCAAGATATGGGGCAAGTGTGAACTGCGAACTTTCTCCATACAGCACAATGGAATGAAATGATGTCGGAACCTGTTCTTAATCACCTTGCTGTCTCAGGGGCACTGTGGAGCCATGGCAACCGCAGGCTGTGCTTGGATTTTACATTCACCATGTTCCTGAGCACCAGGGCCATCATGATGTCATCTAGCCCTAGTGAATGCATGCTATGGAAAGCTGAAAGCTGTCATATCAGCACAGTGAGGAATTGGGTCTACCCAGAAATCTATCAAAAGTGTACAAGAAAACAAGGTAGAACCTTACTACATGTCCAGCTCTGATGTCTGTTGTCTTCCTCCTCCTCCTCCTCTTCCTCCTCTTCTTCTTCTTCCTCCTCCCTTCCTCTCTCTGTTTAATTACATGTGTCCATCTTCTCTGAAAACCACAAATCTCACTCAGTGAAATGACTAATTTTCATAACTTCTCTGTATACTATGTGGCCACGGACTCTATTCAAATGGCAGATAGTGTGTCCCTTTGAACACTAGTATCAGCCACCATATTGTTTCATGATCTACCCCAGATGACTTGAAGAGACATGTGGGTACCATCAGGCAACAAGTCAAGCTTTGCTAAAGTTGGGCAATGTTTTCTGCAAGAGCAAGAGATACAAAACTGATGAAGACAGAGACTAAAATTGACAAATATGTGATGTGCTTAACAGCTAAGACAGAGATGTGGCATCAGCCATACTTTGGAGGGGTGGATCTTTGTTGTCAACTCCATGGAGCCTGTGATAAGGCCTCTGTGGAATGTGGGAGAATAATCAATAATCAGACATCCAAAACTTTATATATATATATATATATATATATATATATATATATATATATATATTTCCAGTTCTTATTACTTTTAAGTAAAATATCCCCCCAACAAATGCTTATGTTTTGTTTTTGTTGAATCACACTTCTTTTCAGAATGGGACTCAATTAAAAAGAAATTCTATATCCTAGCTCTTTGTGGTTTTGACTTACAATGTATTCCTAATTCTCCTTTAAAACTGCAACTCTCTTGCTGTACCCATAAAATGTTGAGTGCTTTTTAAAGTTTTATATAAAATTATATATACAGAATTGTATTTTGTAACTGCCTATAAAAGAGATTGCAAATACATTGCCAAAACATCAGAAAATACTGCTGAGCAATACATTATACTAAATATCTATAATTCTAGTCACCTGAAAGTGATCTATGATAGCCTCTTAGTATACCCTTCCTAAATGCATGACCATACAAAATTTATACATTTCATGTATGATTTTCATAGTCACAGAGACACATACACATCACCTATGGCTCACTATATAAGCATGAGATTATTATGTGCTTCCTATTTATGTACACACATTTACACACGTGTGTGTTATATAAATACCCATACATAACATCATTTACATATTCAAATAAAAGCATATATCAGATATATTACTCATATGCACACAAGTGTATGTGCATACTCTGTGTCTTTCTTGTACAAATAACTATAAAATATATATATATATATATATATATATATATATATATATGTATATATATATAATGTTTTCTATTTATACACAAACATATGGACATCATAAGTGGTTTTTAAAGGAAACATTGCTTCAGCATGTTTTTATATACATGTATATTTGTATGCATGCCACACATGACTTACATGTTTATAAATTCTCTTTTTGGTTCTTGAGATATAACGTATAACCTAGACTACTGAGCCCTAATGTTTTCACTTTGGCTTGTTTTCACTTTCAGGTGGTATAATTGTTTCCAAAGTCTTAGTATGCGCACTCATGTGCAGTCAAATGACTTCTTGCTTCTCTTTTCTTGGCATCAGAGATTTGTACCTATAAGGCAGTTCTCGATTGACATGATGACTAATATTTATTAACAACTTGATTCGATTAAATAATGCCTGGAAGAGTTGAAGAGCATATGTTTGGATTTATCTGTGAGAATGTTTTCAGAGAAGATCAGTTGAGGTTGTGGGTATAATGAAAGATGGAAAAGAAGGAAGCCTAAAATGCAGATATTCTCTGCTTTCTCCTCTTCCTAGCAATGATGTTGTGAACTGTTCTGCTCTGTCATA
This sequence comes from Mus minutoides, assembly GCA_902729485.2. Taxonomy (NCBI): domain Eukaryota; kingdom Metazoa; phylum Chordata; class Mammalia; order Rodentia; family Muridae; genus Mus; species Mus minutoides. The sequence continues at coordinate 355,500 of LR750081.1, read as the reverse complement.
GTCTTTTGCCTTAATGAACCAAAGCATCTAGAACAGTGGTTCTCAACCTTACAAATGCTGTGACCCTTTAATACAGTTCCTCATGATGTGGTGGGCCCAAACCATAAAGCTATTTTCATTGCAACTTCATAACTGTAATTTGCTACTGTTACGAGTAATAATAAAAAAATTCTATGTTTTCTGATTATCTTAGGTGACCCCCTTGAAAGGGTCATTTGAACCACCCCAAAGAGATCACAACCCACAGATTGAGAACCACTGATATAGAAGAAAGAGAAAACACATAAAATTGATACCAAGAAGTGGAGTCATTGACACGATTATTGATCCTATTATTTCTAAGCCTTTGCAACTTGTTTGTAAGAAGAAGTTGGAAAACTTTAGAGATTCATAATGAGGACATCCTAGAATACTGTATACAGAGTCTGATGGGTGACTAATGAGAATACAGAGAATACAAAACGCTGACAGAAAAGCAGCTAACAAAAACTATGCTCAGGAGTTTTCAGGAGGGAGTACCTTTGTACCAAAGCTCATATATATTTTATTCTGACAAAGAATTTGTCTAGTTTTGTTCATGCCCTGGGACTTAGGATGAGGCTGAATTTAAATAAAATATATCAGTGACTCTAGTAGGAAAATTTTTAAGAAAAATCAAAGTTCTGTCTGTGATATGGTTATTTTAGGTGCTTTGAATCAAATTTATAGTGATAAATTTGAACATATAGCACAGCAGAAAAGTTTGAAATATGTAGTTTATTCGGTGAAGAAGTTTGGGTAAAGATGAGGCCAAGATGAGACTTAAAAAGAAATCAAGTGTTTTGCAGTGAAATGTAGGGAAGGCATCTCAGGTACTGACAAAACTCCACCCATATCAGGATCAAAAGCATAAAGATTTTAACTCCTCTGGAAGACATCACTTTGAGATGAGGACTCTGGACTTCTTTGGATCACAGGGGCATCTAGGAAAGTGTGTCCTTGAGTTCAGCTCTTCAGAAATTCAGAAGCTGTTGCAACTGTGGTCTGTGGAGAACAGGTTTGCTCAAGTGATTCATTGTCCACATGTTGCTGATTTCACTGTCCTGAAGAATGCAGGAGTCATGCAGGCTCCTACATAAGTCTTAAAGGGTGTGGTAAGAAACAGGATCCTTGCGGGGAACTCCAAGAGAGCATTGTATGAAGATGTGAGGGTGAATTCAAGTGAGTAGAGCTTAGAAAGGCTCAGAATGAAATATCTGTCCAGGAAAGCCAAAAGTAATGAGTAGTCCCAAACCAAAGAGAGGTCATGTGGGCTATAACTGGTTAGGTTAATGGATTGCTTAAGCCCTTGGGCATGTATGTCATAACACTATGTGCCCTGGATGCTAGACTCAGAACTTAAGGATTTCATGTTTTTCTGCTTGATTTGTACCTTTTTTGGCTTCACCCTTCTGTTCTATACCCCACTTTTCACTTTGGCAATAGGAATCTTTATTCTGTGCCATGATATGTTTGTTAAAAGTATGTCAATTAATTTTTTGGATTTTACAAAGTTAAAAGACAGAAAAAGAGACGTTGAGAGAGATTGTATATTGTATGTTTCAACTTACATGAAATTCTATACATGGGGGGGGGATGAATATCCTCATTCACTAAATGGTAGGTCGAGTTTGATGGATGCATTTCATAAGTCAAAACTTCTGAACTTACATATGGTAAGTATTTAGTTTCTTGTATGTGGTCTCTATCCAAACAATACTATTCAAAGGAGTTATAGGAAGAAACTGGCAGACATATACAAAAGACACAGCTAGAGGTCTTTGTGCATTTGAATTAAGCATAACTAAATTTCACATTGAGACATTGGTCTCATCCCCAAAATCTTACTATGTAGGTTAAAATAGTCCAAAATTTACAAATATCTGTTCTGAGACACTTTTATGGTCTAGACATTTTGGGTATGAGATATTTAACTTGTAATTTAAAAGTTAACTAGAATGTTTAAAATACTATACAAATTCATCATGTATGTGTTAACAATCTTTATCCTCAACAATTTTTTCTTTACATTTCTTTACATGGAGCAGTTTATTGAGTAAATTAATATCTATTTTATTTTTCCTGTCTTACTAAAAAGACTGGACTTCATAAACGCAGGACAAGCATTCTACTCCTGTACCACATCTATTCCTTTAAAACAAATGTTTTTAGAAGCTGGAGAAGCTCAGCAGTTAAGGATATGTACTATTCTCTTCAGAACTTTAATTCGGTTCCCAGTACCTACACCAGGTGGTTCACAACCACCTGTACCTCCAACTCCAGGGGAACTGAAACCTTTTTCTGGCTTCCATAAGCACTACACTCATGAGCACAATTCCTCGGAGCATGGTGTGGAGACTGGACAAATAGAAATCCTCTAAACAAAACGATAGCATACTTTGCATAAAAAGCAACAAAATATACAAACTTATGGGACAAACTCAGTGGATACAAGACAAATGAATTGGAATACAGCACCAACGAAGTCTCTTAAAGTTTCCTGACAGACATAGAGAAACTTAAACTTAAATGAAAAAAAAAAACAAAACAAAACTATATATCATAGGATGAGGGTTGCATAACACACACATAATGTGGGTCCCCAAAGAGAAACACATAGAGGAAATTGTGTGGAAATTAAAGAAGCAGGGAAGGATCTAGATCAGTAGTATAGTGCTTGCCTAAAATTTGAGAGGCTTTAGGTTTAAGCCCAGCACAACAGAGATAAAGAAGGAAGAAAAAGAGGGAAGGAGAACGAAAGGGAGGGAGGGAAATATGAGGAACGAGGAAGGAAAAGAGAAGAAGGAAAGGACTGAGTGAATTAATGATATTTGCATAACATTTTATACAATACCAAAGAAATGGAACCCAAAAGAACACACTGGAGTGAAAGTACTTTAGAATTTCTTAATTTGCAGCTAACGTTTTAACAGAAATAATGGAAACAGAAGTCAATGGGGTATCTCCAAGGTGGGAAAAAAAAGTATTAGTCGCTCTAAAATCATTCAGTCATTCTATCCAGCAATACTCACCTCGAGAATAAGAAGACATAGTTATATTGTCTAACAAGCCCCTTTGCTGTGAGACATTTAAAAGTCTAGAGAATAATCAATAACCAGAAATTCCTGATCTAGATGCAAACACTGTTAACATTTTGCCTTCCTTCTATATTTATGATTTGAACAATTAAGAGCACGTCTTCCTGTTATCTAGGAAGTTGTACACAGGCTACATATTTTAAACAATAACACTTGTAGATCATGCTGCTTTCTTCATGGAGTGTCATGGAAGAAGCCATGTAAGTTCTGACTCTTCCATAAGCATGTTGCCATATATTTGGTCAAGAGGTTATGAATTTAGCAGCTTTGCACAGTAAGAGGAATTTACGCTTTGTCAATTTTAAACACAAATTATCTGTAGATAACATGTGCAGTCCCTAGGCTGCATTTTACCTAGGCCATCTGTTCTCGACCCTTATGTCAGTCAAGTATCTCATTGGAGGATGAAAAAATGGTTATTTTTCCAATTTCATCATTCTTACAACAAATAATTGCTGCTTTTCTCCTATAAAATAATATTTTCACTCATCTACTGAATTTGGCTTGAAGTATAATGTCTATTGAAAAGGCAACATGAATGTTTTATCCTTTCCAATTTTCAGCATAAGGAGTTTGCAAAATTACCATTTCCAATAGTGACAAATAATAATTTTCACTGCCTTTTCAAATGATATCATTTTGGGCTTGTGAATTTTATGAACGCAAAATGTTCTGAATAGCATGCTTCACTCACAATTATTATTCCTTATAGTTCTTTTTATTGCCACAATTTTTTTCAGTGCTGTAGATCAAAGCTTTATGCATACAAAGCAAGGTCTCCATCACGCCGTCACTGAGTGTGATGGGCTCATTGGATGTTTGCTTGCTTGTTTTAAGACAAGATGTCACTATGTATTCCAGGCTGGCATCAATTTGGCAAATATATAACCTGAAGCTCATTGTGAGGAAGTAGTATGTAAATATGTACTTAGGGACAACCCAAAAGCACCTGCCTTGTCATCTTCAAAAATGAAAGAGCTGTGAACACAAGGAGAGAGAGGAAGTGTTCTGTACTAAGGAGACAGCAACACAAAGAAGGCTGATATGAATGATTCACACATGTTTATAGGCATGCAAGATTATTCTTATCTCCTGTCTTATCACAACCATGACCAAGAAAACTTATAAAAGAAATAAGGCTTGCAATTACAGAGATTAGAGCCTCTGTCCACCATATTGGGGAGCATGGTAGCAGGCAGGCCGGCCTGGCACTGGAGCAGTAGCTGAGAACTCATATCTTCAGACACAACCGAGAGGCAGAGAGAGCTAACTGGAAATGCATGAGTCAATTGACACTTCTAAAGTCCACCGATAATGACACAACTCCTCTGACAAGGCCACATCCCCTAATCCAGTATTTCTCGACCTACGGGTTGGGACCATCAGAAAACACATATTCCCTGTGGCTTTAGGAACTGAGACTCCACTCAGTAGCAAAGTTACAGCTATGAAGTAGCAACAAAAGTAATTTTAGGGTTGGGGATCAACACACCATGAAGAAGATGGCAGCATTGGGAAGGTTGAGAACCACCGTCCTAATCCTTCCCCCAAAATTCCACTAACAGGGGACAAAGTATTCAAGTATATGAGCCTGTAGGAGCCATTCTAATTCAAACTGCCAAAACTCCTTATTTCTTTCATACTATAGCCTGGTTTCCTAAGGCTTCTGAGTACTCCCCTCTCAGCTCCTGCTTTCCATACAGGCCCCAAATGCAGTCACGTGAACTTCCTTCCATGGCTCCAGCATTCATGCTCCTTATTTTCTTAGTGAGGTTTGAGCATGGCGAATCCACTAGAAACTGAAAAGATGACAAGCAGAAAACTCACTGACTGGGCCCAACTTGCCCTTGGCCCAGCTCTGTAGCAGGGCACAATGCTACCTTGGCTCTTTCTTGAGTAACTCTAGGACTTCCTGGGCATTCCCTGCGCCTAACCACTACAACCAGAGATGATGAGATAGCACGGTGATATCCCAAGAAATAATTCAGATCCAAATTTCAAAGAATGGTTTTGACTGAATATATATCATTAAGTAAAAAAAAAAAAAAATTATCCATGGAAACAAAAATGGTTCAGGGACTGTCTACATGTCAGGCATGTCTGCTGTTCTGGGTCTTGATCCATGCTCTGCCTTTGGGACATCCAAACTTCTGCCAAGATATTCTCATACATTTCTTAAAATCTTTGCTCAGGTATCCCTTTCTAATGATGTATCCATTAGTCAAGTGAATTTGGTGTACTTCTCCCATCTGTCCCCTCTCCTACCACACAAACCATCCAACCCTTGCCACTAAAAGTGTACTGTGGTTTCAGGATGATGGGACACCATATCCTAAACTGTACAGAGATGTGCAGAGCCTTAGCCAATATGAGAAGACTGGATGGAGTCTGCATTTCGTCATTGAATGCTGGCCCACAGGGCATAGTAGCTTGAGCAGGATGGACCTGGCACATAGGAGTTCCTTTTCTCTGCTCTTCCTGTTCTTTGCAGGCTGGTTCTTCACTAGAGTGTCCATTCTGGGGATTTGGTCATCTTCTCTGTGCAACTCATAAATCCTATAGGTTAGAGCATTGCCATTGCTGGATGAACAATGTTTTCCCGTAACTCTCTGTAGAGGGTTGTTTTTGCGCATGACTTGTAAAATTCAGTGCTTTAATTCAGAGGTCTAAAGGGCAGGTATAGTTTGTTGATAGAACAAATACTCAGGATGCAGACTCTGGGTCCTAAACTCAATGGCACAGAGCAGAACATTAGTTAGTCTTGGATTTTAACCTAGGAGGAGAACAGGAGAAAAACATTTCGTTCACTTCTTCTAAGCATTAAAATACATCAGTTCATTTAAGAATACACATGTTAGGCATGGTGACTCATGTCAATAATCCCTACACCTAGGAGCATGAGGCAGAAAGATTGCTGCAGAAAGATTGAGTGTAGTCTAGGTTACAGAATAAGAAAAGAAAGAGAGAAAAACCAAAGAAACAAAGGAACCAGGAGAGGAAAGAAAATTTACACACACACACACACACACACACACACACACACACACACACACACACAGAGGCTATCTTTCACAGTACTAGAAGGTTCTAATGGGGAAGAAAAGTCTTCAGCAGTCTTATTCAGCTATGGACCATGCAAGCTACACTACTGACCTGCCTTAATAGTGACAATCCAGTACATTATAGTAATCAACCTCCTTCTGATTGGATTTGAGGCTGACTACACAGGGGGAAATATACGTATGGTACTGTAAATCTGATCAAAAGCCCACAACTGGGGAGGTAATAGGCTCTGGGGAAGGCTATAGTTATTATTTTGTTTAATGGACATGATATGCCTGTCCAACTCCTCCCAAATAACCATGTTTAGGCTTATACAGATTCACATTGATGTTGCTCTTGTCTGAGAAGCTCCTTTCTGCAATGGGCAATGGTAAGTGCAGAGGCTCACTATTGTTTAAAGTGATGAGAATAGGTGGGGGCTGAATGCTCAGCCAAATCTAGATCACCTTTCCCAAGGTTCAAGTAATGTCATAATATCATAGAAGGCATGGGAAGGCATGCAAGATGCAAAGGGAAGCAGGGAAATGTATGGAACACTGACTTCCAGACATGGCATGACTGTCACATTCTGGAACTCCCAGCCACTGTGGCTTACTTGCACAACAAGCCCCTGCACATAATTGGGCTTGTCAACATCTGTCAAGAAGGGGGAGTATTTCAGAAGACTCTACTCTGCCCTGGGGAGTTATGTGTAATTAAGTTTCTGGAGGGAGGAAAAAGACATTTTGCACAGTGGTGTAGCCTCTGGTAAGGTGGCCATGCCCCTTGGAATAACAATTCACCATACTCCTGTAAGCAAACTTAGTAAAATATATTGGGCCATTTCAAAGGAAAAGACAGGAAAGAAGGGAGACCAGTTGAGACTAGGAAGGTCAGCAGTGAGAGTGGGAAGGAGACAGGAAAGGATGAATGGGGTGAATGTGATCAAAATACATCATGTGTATGTATGAAAATGTCATAAATCCATTGTGTGCAAGTAACATATGCCAATAAAAAAATTTTAAGAAACAAGTGGAGGGAAGCATATAGGAAAGTATCTGAGATTATAAAAATGATATAATAATGCAGTACATCATGAGTGCATCTGCTGGGGCCCTTGAGCTGCACAGCAGCAAGGCCCAGTGTGCTCTCAGAAGCCCTTGAGAGGGAAGGCAGCCCGTGTGGGATGATGCTCCTTTATTTCATTGGCTCTACTATGATCCTCTCCTTGGCCTATGCAGAATTTCAACATATGACTATATAAATTATGAATAAACTCCACAAGAGGTGAGTTCATGCCTAGCATGACATAAATGACCCCATAGAAAGAAAGCCTGGGCGTCAACTTTCCTCCTTGTACCTCACCTGATACCCCAAGTTGCTACAGGTCTAAGGGCTTCTTGCTGGTGAGGCTGGAACACAGATGGATGGCACAGGGCACACATTTGGGGGATCACTGACCACTGGCCAGTCCCTGACTCCCATACAACTCCGTCCTAGCTAGGTTTTTGTCAATGTGAAAGAAGGCTAGACATATCTGGGAAGTGGGAATCTTAATTGAGAGGATGCCTCTCAATTAAGATGGGCCTGTAGGTGAGTCTATAGGGCATTTTCTTGAATAATGGTTTATTCAGGAGGCCTCAGCCCACAGATAGAAGTTTCATTACTGGGCAGATGGTACTGGGGTGGATAGGAAAACAAACTGAGGGAACCAAGAGGAACAACCCAGTAAACAGTATTCCTGCCCTGATTCCTCTCAGAGATAGTGTGTGACCTGAGAACTGTAAGTTTGAATAAATCCTTCCTTCCCCAAGCTGTATTTATTCGGTTATGGTATTTTAATCACAAGGACCCTAGACTGGAAAGAAGGGGCCCTGCTTACACAGGGGCCCCTCACTGAATGGAAGAACCTTGCTCAGTCTGCAGACTGAAAGGAAAGGCACACGGTTGTTGCAGGGATTCAGTTGATCATTAGTCACAAACAAAAGACTGCAGAGGAGAAAAAGCATTAGTAAGAACAGGGTCTCTGAGAATGGCAACCTGGCAACAGCTTTGCTATTATCCAAGTCCCAGTGACTGAAAGAAAAAAATCTCCTGTGTCTCACTCTCAAATTTGACAGAGCCTCATTAATGATGTTTTATTAAGAGAAATAAGCTCAAGGAAACAAAACACCACAAATCCCATTTACTTAGAGACAAGATAAACCCTAAAACTCATTATCCCGACATATCAGCCTTTTCAGTATTGCTATTACAGGTGTACAACACTGCAAGTATCTAATAAGAACAATTTTAAATTCCAAATTTTTGGTTAGTGGTATAATTCACCAAATTATAAATTACACTCTTTACTAATCACCCTATTGATTATAAGTTAGTTATTTAAGTGGATGTTTATTTATTGAATGACCCCACTCTCCCCACCCCCAAATTCCTACATTGAAATCCTAGCCCTGAGGGTGACTGTGTTAGGAGATAGAACCTTTAGAACAGTGGTACTCAACCTTTGGGGATTGAATGACCCTTTCATAGGGATGACATTGCAGACACCCTGCATATCAGATATTTACATTATTGCTAACAGCATCTAGCAACATAATAACTTTAGGATTAAAGGTGATCATGACATGAAGAACCATATTAAAAGGATTGCAGCATTAGGAAGGTTGAGAACCACTGCTCTAGAAGGTGCTTAGGCCATGAAGCTGGAGTCCCATGCATATGACTAGCTGACATTCTGTGAGAACACATAGAGCAGACGATGCCTCTGAAGAGTAGAACCCCACGATACTGCCATCTTGGTCATCAGGTTATACATGCTGTCAAACTGGGACAAGTGAATCTTTCCGGCTTCCAAGGCATCCAGTCTGTGGTATTTCCTCTGGCAACCTGAACCAATACAACTGGTACCTTGATTATAGCCTTTTAACGCAAGATAACAATACTTTGGGCCACAATATGTCAGTTTAAATCCTATAACCTGGGTGAAGCAACATTAACCCTTCAAGCATCTCAGTTATCCTCCCTCTGTTAGAGAAGAGAGGTCTCTCATGTCAGAGGAAAAACCCAAGTTCAGAGCTGTGGCAAGTTATATCCTAAGTGGGTCACACACAGGTGTCCAGTGACAGATTATAAATCATAAACACTAGCTGAACTAGGAGTTTCTTTAAGTTAGTGCCCATGTTTCTGGAAACTCACCATGTGCCATGTTTGACTTTTGGTCACCTCAACTTTTCCTTCTTAGATTGTTCCATTCTGCTCTAGATATACTCAAAGGATGTGAGATCCGCCATCGCCTGAGCAGGGGTGGGGGAAGAATAATGAGAACACACTGCACACAAAAAGCCCGTGATGTCCAAGAATCGTGCTATTTTGGATCAAGCCAAGGTGGTTTTCTCATCTCCTTATTTGCTGGGAAGGGGGGAGGAGACTTTTAAAGGTAAAAGCTCAGGCTGGAGAGATGGCTCAGTGGTTAATAGCACTGACTGCTCTTCCAGAAGTCCTGAGTTCAAATCCCAACAACTACATGGTGGCTCACAACCATCTGTAATAAGATCAGATGCTATTTTCTGATATTTGAAGTACAGTGTACTTACATATAATAAATAAATAAATAAATAAATAAATAAATAAATAAATAAATCTTTTTTAAACATTTAAAAAGATAAGAGCTCATTTTCTTTATTTACTTTTTATTGCTCAAGCATTAAATAAACTAAGTCACGATGACTAAAAGAGCATGATTCTGTGTTTCCTTTTTTTCCAGAGGACAACAGGACAGAGAAATAGATGGTATTGGACCATGTGGTCTCCTAGAGAGTAGGGGAGGGCATTGTCCAAGACAGGAGGACTCACAATGCTATATGGAGATGAGCAGGAGGTCAGATGTGGGCAGTCCCAGCATCAGTGGGCCCAGAGCTTGAATTAGGCAAAAGGCTGTGGCTCAGAACTGCTGAGAAGCAACGTTAAGAGATGTTGGGAACTTCACTATTCAGTGCATGTCTGTTCTAAACTGGGGTTTGCTTTGTGAAAACCCAGCTTCTTTGTGTGAAAGTTTCCTTCTGTGGTAGTTTACACTGTGCAGGTGTTCCCTGTGCAGCTGATCTCCGTGATACTCCTCTCTATGCAGCTACTCTCTGTGGAAGCTTCTACCTCTGCAGAAGAGCTCTAGCTATGACACAATAGAGAGCTGCTGCTCTTCAGCCCCCAGTGAGGTCAGAGATTCAGGTTGTATATCTCTATCCATGATGCTTGAGACCAGAAGAGCTTCCGATTGGGATTTTCCCCCCCATTTTGAACTGTTTGTATATTTGTGACAAGTTCAAATCTTGGCGATTAGATCCAAGACAAACCATCTTTATAATATATGCACCATGCTTATGTAGCCAGAAATTAGTGCTATATGATGTTTTAAACATATTTTTACACTTTTTCCTCATTTAGTGTATGTGTGCACATGCACACTAAATGCATACACACATGCATGTACATGGGTGCTCATGTTTGAAGGTCAGAGGATAAAGTGAGTAAATTGATTCTCTATTTCTATTATGTGGGATAAAGGGATCAAAAGCAAGAAGATTTTTGCCTGCTAGGGTATTTGATCAGCCATCAGCTCACACAATATTTTTGATGCACATGCATTTTTGACTGCCACCTGTTGCTTGAGTTTGGGTGTGGAATTTTCCATATGTGACATGTCTGATTATCAAAAGTTTCATATTTAGTAGTATTTCAGAATTTAATTAGAAATTTCAACATGTATATGCATTGGAGAGAGAGAGAGAGAGAGAGAGAGAGAGAATGAGAGTGAGAGAGAGAATATAATAACCTAATGGAAGAAATCTCTACCACCTATATTGCCTTTCCACTGGGAGAAGGGACTTGAATCTTATCATGAGCCTTGAGAACCAACAATCAAGGAACAGCTGGGGATCTGGGAGCATGCAGAGCCACCTATGGGTGCTGTCAACCCACTCTGGGGTAGAGACCCTGCAGAATGGCCAGCCAGTCCCACCACAGACATTTCTCAAGAGAGCTGGTAAATGGAGAAACCTAATGACCTGCCACAGACCCCCTCAGTCGGACCCTCTCAATCTGCAGGAGAAATCAGGGTTCCAGACAGGTGGGCAAAGAGTTGGCGAGAAATGACAAACAAACATGTATACAAGGAAGTGTGATATCTGAATGTAATTTGTCAAATTGAGCACTAGACTTTTAATACAGAAGAAAATAGGGAAGTTAGGTGACACATTGGCAAGGTGCAATAAGATTACCAGATGCTTAATTACTCTCACACAAAACAAAGGAATGCAAACATAAAGAATGGCAGGAACTGGGCAATAAAAAAAACTGAGACAAACTCAGCTCTATGTAAGGTCAGCTATATTCTTAGAATCCAAGTGTGAGATCTTTACACTCCCAGGGCAAGGGCTTTCATGCCCAAGTCTTGGTTCTAATTAGGGAGTTCCACTCTAGCTAACCTTCTCATGAATAATTCAATACTCTAAGACAACAGCCCGATCTACTTCCTAAACCATTGTAAGTTCCTGTATATGGGAGCAACTTGGCTTTTATTCTAAGCGATAGTGTTGGGGGGGACTTTCTACTAATAAGTAATGTAGTCTGCCATACATAACTATAATAAGAATTCTATTTTTGGTTGTGAGCCTAGCCTTCAACGGCTGAACCATCTCTCCAGCCCAAGAATTCTAAACTTACTTTGCTAAGCTTGCCCTGAGATTTCTAACTCTATGTAGTAGATAGTAATGCCTGATTTCTTTTATTATCTCTCTTACAAACTAGAGGCAATTCTGAATGTCACTGAATAGGCAACATTCTTACTGAATTCCAAGCCCAGGGTCAGCTCAAAGACTATCTAGGGCATTGGTGAAGGCCAGGAAGCAAAGTTCAATTTTGCTTAGGTATTTGGCAAGTCATTGCTTGGAGGCACCTATAATAAAACAATACTGAAAGAAAGCACACAGATCCATTTGTAAGAACAAGTTTGGAGCATTCATTAGACGAGATGCCACAGTTCCAGGAGACTAAGTTTCTGTGAACTTTTTGCCTCAGGACTGAGTCCAGGCTTTTGGCCTGTCATGCGGGTCACTACTGGAGTGGATGTAGCAATGGCCCACAGGTGTAGACTGAACCATCTTTGTTGAACCAAATACAAAGGAAGTCAAATGATGGGTCTTGTGGATAAAGTGAAAACTTGACTATGACTTGATAGTAAACGATGCATTTGACTGATTGAGTTTATGTCTTAGTTAGGATTTCTATTGCTATGAAGAGACACCATGACCATTGCAACTCTTAGAAAGGAAAGCATTTAATTGGGTCTGCCTTACAGTTTGGAGGTTTAGTCCATTATCATTATAGCAGGAAGCAAGGTGGCACACAGGCAGATATGGTGCTGGAGAGGTAGCTGAGAGTTCTGCATCTAGATTGCCAGGTGGCAGACACAGAGAGAGAGCCACCGGGCCTGGCTTGATCATGTGAAGCCTCAAAGCCCACCCTTTGTGACACACTTCCTCCAACAAGACCACTCTTACTCCAACAAGGCCATACTTACTTCACCAAGGCCACACCTACTCTAACAAGGCCATACCTCATAACGCTACTCCTTAAGCATTCATATATGAGTCTATGGGGACCGTTCTTATTCAAACCACCACAGTTTGTGACAATAGTATTGTGATGGGAATATCAGCAACTCTTGCTGAGTATTTGCAGATTAAATGATGAGCTCAGTTGAGCTTGCAGAAAGTTTATGTAGAAAAGACACAAGGGAGGTATAATGAAGCAAACTTGCTCTGAATGAATTATTAATAAGGCTCATTTGAATGTGGGGCAATGTAGGTCCCTCACCCCAGGAAACACTGTGAAGACCCCCAGTGGATGTCCAAGATGAGAACAGTACTGAATTCTACACCTACAAGGTATTTTCCTGCACATGAACACCTATGATGAAATTTAACATGTAAAATAATCACTCTAGAGACATTCACCAACAATAATAAAACAGAACATGTATACTATGCTGACTAGTTTTTGTCATCCTCAAACAAGAGTTACCTGGGCGGGAGGAACCCTAATTAAGTAGTTTCCTCCATCAGATTGCCCTGTGAGCATGTCTGGGTGACATTTTCTTTTTTCATTTCTTTTTTCTTTTTTTTATATGAAAGACATTTTACTATCTGTTCACCAGTTGACATTTTCTTGATTAATGATTGATATGGTTGTCCGAGCCCACTACGTTGGTGTCAGCCCCAGGCAGGTGGCCATGTATTGTATAAGAAAGTAAGCTGAGAAAGCCAGGGGGAACAAGCCAGTACATTCGGCTTCTCCCTGGTCTCTGCTTTAGTTTCTACCTCCAGGTACCTTCTCGTGTACCTGCCCTGACTTCCCTCAATGATGGCTAACATGGAAGTATGAGATAAAATAAAACCTTTTCTCCCCAATTTGCTTTTAGTCATGATGTTTTATTGGAGCAACAAGAATACAGACAAGGCTGGGTGTGGTGGCGCATGCCTTTAATCCCAGCACTTGGGAGGCAGAGGCAGGCGGATTTCTGAGTTCGAGGCCAGCCTGGTCTACAAAGTGAGTTCCAGGACAGCCATGACTATATAGAGAAACCCTATCTCGAAAAACCAAAAAAAAAAAAAAAAGTATACAGACAAGTATGTGTGAGTGTGTGCATGTGTGAGTACACATGTATATGTATGAGTACACATGTATATGTATGAGTACACATGTATATGTATGAGTACACATGTGTACATATGTGTGTGCATGTGTATGTGCATGCATGTGTATGAGTGTGTGCATATGTGTTCATGTGTGTGTATGTGTGTGTGTGTGTGTACTGTAATTAAAGTTATGTAAATCTTAGAGTTTACTTCTGAAATTTTCCACTTATGGCTTCCAGACCTCAGTTGACTACTGGAGGAGAAAGTGAAAGGGCACATGGAGAGGACACGTCCATGACAGTCTTCTGTTAGAGATGCCTTGGTAAGTAAACTGCATGTGGGAATAAACATGAAAGGGTGAGCACCTGCGCTCACTCACGTGGGTTCGGTTGGATATACCCACACAGCTCTTCCCTTACAGGCTCAGGGTGTGAGGATCTGTCTGTCTGTCTGCCACACCCTTCCCAAACAAGAACCACAAGCCCTGAATTAACTTGTCATAACGGCTGTTTTTCTTTTCTGTTGAATTTAAAATCCTACACTATTTCTACAACTGCTACATTTTGGAAAGTGGCGTGAGCTATAGGCTTTTCCAAGCACAATGGATGCAACGCAGCATAATTGTAGCCTTTATGTGAGCACAGGACTTGCCAGCTCCTTTCAAACTTGCATCGTATTGAGTGCTCACCAAAGCACTCGCAGGCTGAGAAGGCATCTTCAGCATCCTTCAGACAGGGGAGGGAAAGACATCCACGTGTGTGCAGCCATTAATTGGTAGGAGACAAAGTCATATTCTTTGGCTTGCTGTCTAATTGGTTTCCTCTAAATAATGGTGCGTCTTTGGAGATTGATATTTTAGTTTAATGATGCAGTAAGATAAAAAAATATATTTTGTCATTGTATAAATAAGTGAGATGAATATGATGTAAACGATAAGATTTAAATTTAACAGCTGTTTCATTGAGAGTGGTATGTATATGTGATATGGTGTGTGTGTGTGGTGTGGTATGGTATGTGGTGTATGTGTATGTGTGTGTATGTGGTGTGTGTATAGATGGTGGCTTTTGTGTCTGTGTATAGTGTATGGTATATGTGTTTATTGTATGTTTGTGTGTAGTGGTATATGTGTGTGTTTGTGTGTGCGTATAGTGTATGGTATATGTGTTTATTGTATGTTTGTGTGTAGTGGTATATGTGTGTGTTTGTGTGTGTGTATAGTGTATGGTATGTGTGTTTATTGTATTTTTATGTGTAGTGGTATGTATGGTGAGTGGTATGTGTGTGTGATATGTGGTGTATGTGTATTTGAGTGAATGTGGTATGTTTATATGGTGTGTGTGTGTGTATACATGATGCGCATGCAGAGGTCAAAAAAACCACTGTTTTTCTTTTTTTTATTTTTCTTTTTTTATTTTTTTTAACCACTGTTCTTCTCAACCATTCTCTAACTTGTTTTTTTGAGACAGGGGCTTTCACTGAACAAAGAGCTCCTGGATTCAGCTTGGCTAGTTGGCCATAAAGCCGCAGGGATCCTCCTGTATCTGCCTCCCCAGGTGCTGAGAAGATAGGCTTACACCACCACTTTATCCAGCCATATTTTAATGTGGGATCTGGGAACTGGACTCAGGTCCTTTCGCTCACACAGGGAGCACTTTACAGAGCAAGCCAATTTCCCAACAACAGCTCGTTTATTTTAAAATCTTTCTGCCCCACTCCCATCTCTCAAAGCTGTGGTTCATAGCTCTTCCATAAATTTTAAGTGCTCTCCACATCTTCAGAACAAAAGTTAGACTCTGGAGTGGTGGAGATAAACTTTCCACTGGGCAGGCAGAAGGTGATTCACATCAGCCAGGGCAAATGTGCTTCTCCCATGGCTAAGCTCCAACGGCTTCCGCTCCGTCATCCTGTCACCCTTCTGTTCTTTGGATTTTATTCCTGACAAAGTTCATCTTCGTGATGTTCAGGAAGTACCATAAAATGCACAGATGTTCAAGAAAAATGCTAGCCAAAACTCTGCCATGGAAAATAGAACCCAACTTAGGAGCAGCGATGTCTGTGCAGTCGAGGCTTATCTACCCAGTTCTCTCAGTTTATAAGTTGCCTTGCAGGGTTTTCCTTAAACAATATAAGACGAGGAGGGATCAAAACCAAGAAAATAAACCAAGCCTATAAACCGGGAATGGGGGGTGGGGAGGGGCATCATCTGAAGGAAAGCCAGCAGGCTGTGTAAAGGTAGCAGGTGGTTGCAAAGCAAATGAGAGTCTGAGAAAAGATGGATCAGCTGGATTGAATCTCTAGAAAGCTGGAGACACACAGTAGAAGTCGAATCTATTACAGAGAGCATAAGGAATAGTCTCCAAATAAAGTCAGTGCTGTGCTGGACAAAACGTCTGCCTGCAAGGAACAAATAACTGGTGTTTACTCAAGTAGTAAAGGTATTTAATAATTATTTCACATCACATCCAGTTTGGTGCACAACCTCAGAAGCACCACCCTTCCCACCGTCACCCTTTCTGAGCAGGACTTTGATGGTCCCGCTTGTTTCTCCATATTGCCAAATGTCTGCCTCTTCTCTTCTCTTCCCCACCGTGACCTCTCTGTCCTTCTCTGTCCCCTCTCTTTCTCTGCTTCTACTCCCTCCTCAACTCACCTTCCCATGCTCCCAAATAAACTCTATTCTATACTAGATATGTTGTATGGCTGGTACCTTGGGGGGGGGGGTGATGGGGAGGAGGGATGCCTCAACATGGACCCGCTGAGGAACCCCCTTCCACTGCATCATATCGTGCTCTACAAAACATATCCTTGGCTTTGCAAAACACATCATAAGGACTCATCATTCCACATCAAATTCTATCACTAATTTCTTTTACTGTTCTTGTGATTAAATATGTTTGCGGACAGCCATTTTCGGATATGATTCCAGGAAGGAGAAGACTTAAAGCTGGGCTCTGGACAGGGAGGAGGAGACTCTAACCCCCCAGGGATTATACACAGCCCCAAGCCCTTCCCTGGCTCCACCTTCAGGTAGCTTCTGCTGCAGCTGATGGGAAACAGACTTGAAACACATGCATGAGGCAGCGGTCTACTTACTAGGTTTATTACTGGCACATGATAACTAGACATATACATGGGGTGCTCTGTGCATTGAGAACCTTCTAAATCCTGCTAGCTGCTTACAATATATAGTGGATTGTTGTGGACTATATTTGCCAGAATAAAGCCAGCATTGTCCAGCCTGAAGGGTCTTGGAGGAATGCAGACTTGGGGGGGGGAACGCTTCTAGCTGTGCATGCCCTGCTGGGTGGCTCCACTCACAAACCCAGTGGCTGTAGTGAAGGCCAGAGGCAAAAGAGGCTGGCAGTGCCCTGTGAGAATGTTCGTCCTCCACTCAGGGAGCACAGAGCAGAGGGAGTAGGACTAACACTGGCAGTGGTAAATTTGGCCTGAATTGTAACTCCTGGGATGTGGGGAGAAGGAGGGGCTAAGGAAGGTCCTGAGACCGGAGTTGGCTGGCCTGATAGAGCTTCTGTCACTCACATGTATGCAGGCACACGACCCTCAACATGGCTACTCTCCTCATCTCTGCTGCAGGGAGGTGCTAAGGAGAAGTGGGACTGAAGTCACACCAGAAAGAAAAACACAGAGTCTCCAGACTGGGAGCCTTTGAGCCATCCAGCCCTGCCACAGTGTGCCCAAGATCCCAAGTCTCACGCTCAAGCTGTAAAATAATGGTCTGCATATAGCCTCTCAGTGGGCCTCCCTCAGACTTTAAACCGTTTCTATCCCATTTACACTATCTACTACAGAATGGAGGTGGCTTTCAGAATGGGAGAGTCCATATATGTTCAGTATAGAGTCTATTAAAAAAACAAAAACAAAAACAAGGGCCTGGTGTGGTGGTACATCCTTGGAATCCAACAACAGGGAGAATGGACAGTTGGAATCCAGTTGGGATATGCATAGTAAGAGCATGTCTCAGATTCAGCTCAGCTCTTGGCTCTAAAAAGCCTAACTTCTCATTGGCTGGCTTCTATGTTGGAGAAGATCAAAGTGGAGGTGGGAGTGGAGGGGGCATTAGATTGCTGTTGGGACATTCCTGAGAAACATAAGCTCGTAGGCATCCTTGGAACACTCCAATATGTTACTGTTAAACTGAGGGGATCTCCCATGTTTTCTTTTGGGGGGACAGAGGGCTTCAGTTGCACTTCTGCCCCCTAGAGGCTCTTGGTGGCTGTTTGGTTACATCTATATGGTAGAGACTTCTTCTGTTTTTTATGCTCTCTTCCCAGGATGTACTTTTACAACCTCTGAGAGTCACTCAGCTTAGTTTGGACTGTGTTCCCACCCTGCAGAAGAGCTCGCCTGAGCCTGGGCTGAGTCCTGAAGGCCTTATTTATGTACGGTCATCTCTCACAAGTCTCTCACCAGCAGGGAGCATTCCCTTCCCATACTTTCTGCCCAAACATTCTCTGACCCACAGGACTCAGCACTCACCTGCCTTCCCAGGTATATGTGAGTTGGGAACCTGCGAGAGCCCTACTCTCTGTGCCCTGACTTCTTGGTGGAGGAACTTCACACCAGAGATGCTTGGATGCTCCCCTCTCTGCTCATAGTGTAGACATGTGCTCTCTGGACTAGTGGACCTTCCAGTGTGAGATCTGGGGCATTCATACCAAATAGCTACAAAGTGAGCTGTGGAGTTGGTGTGGGTGGGGTAGAGAAGACACCTGGGCTTGATGCTGTGAAATCTTAGAGTCATCTCTCTTTCCTTGAGTCCAACAACAAGGGCTGTTTGCTGAAAGAGAAGCAACTGTTTATTAAGCTCTGACTGTATACCACATGTGCTACTAAGCATATTTGCATTTCCCTAACTTGAAAACACCAACTCTAGCTTTGAAGGGTGGTTGGGAGAGCAAAGGATTCTAATGACTTTTTATTGCCTACTATATCTTCTGCTAAGCCATAACCTTTGACCCCATTCTTCATCCCAGACCTTCACTTCAGTGCTTATAGTTCCGATGCCCTTTGTACCTCATCCTGACTTGAAGACCAAATGGATCCCTGGGTAGCCACAGCAGAAGAGCAAAATGGAATCTCTATTTATCATGCACCCAACAATCAACTTGAAAAGCATAGGCCTGAAACTCTGTAAGACAATTCAGAAATACTTCTAGATCCTGGCATAGGCAGTGAATCTTGGGTGACGCCAAAGGACAGAGCACAAAATCAAAAGTTGACAAATGTGATTATGTCAAGCTACAAGCTGCATAGTGAAAGAAATAATGCACAAAACAGACAACTACAGAATGAGAGAAAATATTTACTAAATATTCATCTGGTAAAGGATTAGTATACAGAATATATACCTCAAAAATACAAATAAAAAGCCTCCAGGCAATCCGATCTTAAGATGAACAAATAGTCAGAACAGATACTTCTCGAAAGAGATGTAAGCAGCTTGCTAGACAGTGTTGGCTCACACCTTCAATTCTAGCAGCACTCAGGAGACAGAGGCAGGTGGATGGCTGTGAGTCTAAAGCCAGCCTGGTCTACAAAGTAAGTTCCAGGACAGCCAAGGCTTCTCAGAGAAACCCAGTCTCCACAAACCAAACCAAACCAAACCAAACCAAACCAAACCAAACCAAACCAAACCAAACCAAACCAAAGAAATATAAACAGCCAAGGGACACATGCTAAAGTGCTCAGTGCTGCCCTCATTTGGTGTAGATTAGAACTACAAGAAGACACCTCTTAGCCCAACTAGACCTATTGCTACCAAAACTTTTTAAAAATTAAGATACTGATGAAAATGAGGACAAGTAAGGCCTTCCATCCACAGTTGGTGGCAACATGAACTTGTACAGCCACAATGGAGAGCAGCATGGAGACTCCTCAAAATGCTAAAACTAGTACAACCATAGGATCCAGCTATCCCAGTCCTTGGTGTATATGGAAAGGATGTGAAATCGATATGACAGAAGAGATATGGGCATCGCCAGTTATACAGCAAGACTATTCATGTGTGAAAGCAGCCTAGTGCTCAAAGCAGAAGTGTGAGTGAATGTAGTATACACGTATGTGCACACACTAGCACATGTATGTGCACACACACACATGTACATTCATAACAGAATGCTACCAAGACATGAAGAAAAGTAAAACTCATTTATAGCAAAATGGATAGAATTGGAGGACATTATGTTGAAGAAAATAAGCCAAAACCAGAAAGATACTACATCCTATGTAGAAACAGAGAAAAGTTGACCTGAAAGTAAATTATAGATTACGGAGAAAGATGAATGGAATCAGTGCATGAGGTCTACATGTGTAGAAAGACCACAGTGGGCCTCATTAATATGTACAACTAATGTAAGTGAATCAAAAGTAACAGACAATGATTATGAGCAAAGAGAAGTCCGCTGAGAGACTGCGCGAAGGGTGCAGCTCTTCTCTGCTTGCTTTTGTAGCTACACAGTTTCAGAAGCAATCTGAATTCCTGAGGCTGTCCCCAGTCATGTCCTTTGGGGCACAGAGACCAGATGGCTTCGCTAGCACCCAGCACTGAGGCTCTGAAGGAGACAGGGATGCTTCAGGGAGGCTCTGCAGCTCCTCCATCCCTGCCAGCCCTCATCCCAACCCTGGAGTGAGGGACCTTCATTATGGCAATTTCTTCCAGCCAAGTTGAATGCATCCCTGCAAGCATTAAAGCCATTTCGTGTATTGTAAACACAATCTAGCTATGAGAACAAATAGGTTTTTATGAAAAAAAATTATACAAGTATACTTTATTTTAAAGAAATTCAAAATACGAAAAGCTGAATTTATAATAATGCCTTGTGAAGCAATATCTTGACTCTTTGAACATTACTCACTGCAGAATTCTTTCTGGCTTAAAACCTGTCTGAGGGATTAATAGAAAGAAAGACTTCATTTATTCTAGTGGAGTTTAAACAGTTCCGTGTAACAGTGGGATTTCTCTGGGAAACTGTCCTAGGGCTCACCTTACCTAGTTCCCAGCATCTACTTGAAAAATAACAAATAGAGCCGAATCACCAAAACTCTAGCACCCCTCTGTCTGTTCCCTATGTACAAGGGTATGTTTGGTGAAAGAGTTCTATGACCTCAGTAATTTTCACAATATATGGACCAGTCTGTGGCCCACAGCTTTTACTACATGTCAAAGCACCTGAGCTAAAGATCTGCAAGACTGATTTTGGCTCATGGTTACTTGGCTCTGTTGTTTGGAGGACTATAGTGAGGATCGGTGTCCAGAGTGCAGCTTCTCATCTTGTGGTGTCCTGGAAGCATAGAGAAGGGCAGAGACAGAGTCCCAATATCCTCTTCTAGGGTACACATCAAGTGACATAACTTTCTCCCAGCCAGCCAACCTGCAAATGGTTTTACTTCATGCTAGTAGCACTACTGGCTGTACCCCCTATAAAGTGTGGCACAATCTGCCATGGTCTGCCCCACAGATGAGAGGTCGGAGATACATGAGATAGTCCTTATTGCTAGCTATTTCCTTTAAATTGAAATGCTCTATCCAGGTGGATGTCCTATACACTCGGGAAGTAAACAAAATTCACAAGTCCCAGAAATATCCTCAAACAAGATGCACTAGGCTCCCCCGAAGGGTTATTCAGGCTATACCACTGCTGGAGAGAGGAGACTCTCCAGCCAAGTGACCTGCAAGTCTGGGCAGGGAGCTACCTGGTTTCATTTTGTGAGTTCTCACCATGCTGGGGTGGGCTTTAGGATAACGCAGCTGCCTTTGAAACACTCATGCTCCTTTGTGTGACCCCAGCACACTAAGTTAGACCTGGCTGGGATCATTTCTTTAGTCTGACCTCTGTATTTTCTCTGGGTTGGGTAGACGATTGTTCAAGTCTCCTGAGGAAATGCTTTACAACAGACCTGATCAGAACCATAAAGAGAATTCACATGCCCCACTTCCTGTTTTTCCACTATTAAAGGCTGGATTGGACTAGACATGCTATCTACCTGTGTGGAGATATCCCAGTGATCCTCATTAATATTTATACTTAATGTAACTGAATCAAAAATAAGAGAAAATTATTCCAAGCAGAGAAATGCTGGCCATCTGCATGTCTAGAGAGACCATAGAGGTAAATTAAGTGCATGCACATTTTTTAAAAAATCAGCAACTTACCCATCAGAATAAAAGACAGGATCATTAAAAGCACAACACAGTTTCACAAACATGCCATTTTGGAATGGAAGTTTAAAAGCTCCAAAGGTATAATTTTTCTTAAAGATTTATTTAATCCAGCTTTTAAAGATTCATCCATGTATTTACTTGTGTGGATAGATACACATGTGTATATGCATGTGTGCACATCTGTGCAGAGAGGCAAAAGAAGTCATTGAATTGGCCTCTTCTAACACTTACCACCCTTTCCTTTGAACCACGGCCTTTCTTTCTGAACCCAAGGGTCATGTTCCTTAGCTAGGCTAGAAGCCATCACACTCCAATATTCCGCCTGTCCCCTCCCTCTTGAGCTGGGGCTAAAGATGTGTGCCAGTTGTCCAACTTCTTATGTGAGTACTGAGATCCAAATCCCAGTCCTTGTGGTTGTGAAACAAACATCAGTGAGACATCTATCCATTTATTTATTTATTTATTTATTTATTTATTTATTTATTTATTGGTTCTTTTGAGACGGGGTTTCTCTGTATAGCCCTGGCTGTTCTGGAACTCACTTTGTAGAGGAGGCTGGCCTCGAACTCAGAAATCTGCCTTCCTCTGCCTCCCAAGTGCTGGGATTAAAGGTGTGTGCCACCACTGCCCGGCACCACTCCCACATTTAATAGTTTTACATATATACATTTAAGAACAGGAATCCATATGCATGTACTTTAATAATTGATGGAGACTTGTTGAAATTCAGACAAAGCATTTGTGGATAAGAACTTCAAAGATTCCACTTGGTTTTTTTATTTCGTTTTATTTGTTTGTTTCTGTTAGGTATTTTAGTCATTTTCCCTCTTCTGGTAGTATTTGTATACTTAATTTGTTTAAAAGGTTATTTTGACAATTAAGAATAGGAAGACAAATAACAAATTGTCTCCTGGCCAAATTATAAAAAATTCAGAACTAGTAGAATTTTACTCTGTTCACACCAACACTGGGAAAAGAGGAAGCATCTTCTTTGCTCTCTCTCTCTCTCTCTCTCTCTCTCTCTCTCTCTCTCTCACACACACACACACACACACNTACATTCAGTTTGGATTTCTTGTGGTCCTAGCCCCAGAACCACAAGAAATCCAAACTGAATGTACAAAGATATTCTCCCCCTACACACACACACACACACACACACACACACAGACACACACACACACACACACACACACACACACACACACACACACACACACACACAAACATTGGCCACCGTGTCTTCCCTCTCCAGCATAGGATAAGGTTCAGGAAGCCAGTCGATGCTGTTATATAGCTCTAGGCTCCAAGAGAGACAGAGGGAAAGAGATTCAGACTACCAGTTGTCAGTTGGTTTTAATTTACGTTTTCCTCCTGTAATTCCACCTTTAGCCTTTGCCCTCTTCTCATGTTTGCCAAAACCACAGGAACATTTCTGCTTGCTGTTTTGGCACCTAACCCTTTCCCTGACTTACAAAGACTGACCAGCAAGTCTTCTCCAGAAAGACTTGAGACTCGGGGATATTCAGCAACAGCCTGTCCCAGACAGACAGACAGACAGATACACACACACACACACACACACACACACACACACGCACGCACGCACGCGCACACACACACACACACACACCACAGCCTTTCCAAACTCTACAACTTGTGCTACCTGTTCCATTTGTCCCAGTTCTTGTCATTCCTGTTTTTTGTCTGCCTAGCTCTCAGCTGAGGAGGAAAGACTCAACATTCTTTTTATTTATACGTCACATACCTAGAATTACATTTGCCACTAAATAAATAAATAAGTACTTATTTATTTAATTAATAAATATTTATTTATTTAAATATTTGTGCCATTAATTTCAGACACATCTTATTTCTACATTAAAAAAAAATAAAGTGCTCAGATATTTGCATAGAGAAACTTCAAATTTTCTTACTTAGAAGCTTATCAAAAGGCTCTATTTAGGATGCAAAGAGAAGCAAAAGGAAGTGAGGAAGGCGGTCCTTCTAGAAGAACATTGAAGAGCTTCCCCTCTGTGCTAATGAAAAGTTGAGACTACTCTATGGGGCCAGCTCTCATTGTTCAAAGCAAAGCTCTCCTTCCATGCTATCAAGGGCTTGAGACCCCCCTTCTGACTTTTGGAGCTGCCCTAGAGCTCCAGTTGCCATGTATTAAATATCATTTGGTCTTCAAAAGATGACACAATGACATCTCTTGGGGAAAGACACCTAACAAATTTGGGGGATCTGTATGTATTGAGTAGGACTGCTGCCTTGGGCATGGGCTCCTGGTCAGTAGTGCTTTCTCGGAGGCAACATGCCCACTGATGTAATGGACAAACTGTCCTCAGAGTAGAGTCTTCCAAATCCCAGCACTGGCGTCCATTTGTTAAAAACGAAATGACTCCGTGAAATAAGTCAAGCACATAAAGACAAGTATGTTCCCAGCTACATGTGGAATCTGACAGATGAACATCAAGAAAATAGAATAAGACAGCAGTGTGTAAGACTTGGTAAGGGTGTGGGGAGGAAGGAAAGAGCGTAGACACAAGGAGATCACCTGAGTGGAGGGTAAGGTCCAGGGCACTAGAACTCAGTTGCAACAGTGGTTGACAATGATTAACTTGAGTATTTCAAAACAACTGTTAGCCAGAGATGTAGCTGAATGTGTAAGGGGAGGTTCACAGCTAAGACTGATGATCAGAGTTCCATACCAAGGGTGGGGGGGAGAGAGAGACAGAGAGAGACAGAGAGAGAGAGAGAGAGAGAGACAGAGAGAGAGACACAGAGACACAGAGACACAGAGAGAGACAGAGACAGAGAGACAGAGAGACGAGGAAAGAGGGGGAAAGTTGGAGAGACAGGGAGAGAGAGAGAGAGAGATGACTTCAATCACTTGTCCACTGACATTTTTTATTGTGCATTTTGTGAATGTGATGGAGATGGGAAGCTCTAGCGTACATGTGGAGATCAGAGGGCAAAGTGTAAGAGTCAGCTCTCTCCTTCCTCCCTGTGAGTCCTGGTGATCCACCTCAGGTCCTCGGGCTCCAGGCAGACACCTTCACCTATTGGACTGTCTTACAGGTTCTGACAGGATTTTGAGTGCTCCCAACACAAAGAAATAATGAAATGTCTGCAGTAGGAACAGTTATCTAAAACCCCCACTGTCTCATGTTCCCAATCATCTCCCAGCAAGCTGGGGATTATGGCTACCCTCTGTCCTGTGTCCCACTCCCAAGTACCTGTCAAAGGCTTTTGATGGAACCTTTTAGAGCAGAGAGAAACATAGAGAAAACTCCTGTCTTTGTAATAGTCTTTTGCTCTCTCTCCTGTCTGATAGAAAATGCTCTTTGCTCTCATGGCCAGAGGGTATGGATTGAAAGAAAGGCACCCAAGGCCTTGTTGCTGATGCTCCTTAAACCTTCTGCAATTCTTCTCCGCCCAGGCTATTAGGGAGGTAGGATGCACGTGACTGAAGCTCCCAGCAACCTCATGAGTGGTCTGTTCTGTGGTCAAGGAGGTTACAAAAACATCACATCATGAATGCAGGGTTGTGACCAGGACAGCTTTCAAAGCTCCTGCTATCTCTGCTTTAGTTTTTACACAGGGAGGAGGGCTCTCTACCTTGAGAACAGGCAAATTCTTCCAGAAGGCATTACTCTGTGAGTGACATTTTTTTTTTCTGGCAGCTGACTTTCTGTGGCCCAGAACGGATCTTTGTGTTCTGAATTCTGGGGTGACCAACTTCAACTCTTGGTCACAGACAGTGGGGGGCCTCCCTGCCAGGCTGGCTGCTTATGCAGTCATTGAAAACAGCAGCTGCAATAGAGTCACCACTTGGAAACTGTCCAAATTCAGACCTAGCAGGTTGGAAACTCCAGCAAGCCCTGCAGGGGATTCTCATGCACACTTATGGCTGGGGAAACATACTGACATAGTCTAGCTACTAAAACAAAAACTGAGCTTAGAGGATCGGTACCCCCACCCCCTTCCACTGTGCTGACTTCCTGATTACTAACATCTGAGGATGGAGGGCTAGCCAGGGCAGGCCAAAGTCCCCAGGAGATGGTCAACACAGAGTATTGGACAAACACCACATGCGGCGGACTTAAGATGGGTCAAGGTAAGCCATGTGACAGAGATCAAAGGACAATGACCCCTTGGGGACTGTGAGTAGAGCTGCAGAGCCACCTGTGGCTTGGGCAGGACACAGTGTCTCTGACACAGTTGATCTTCAGCCAGGGCAGATAGAAAATGACAGAGAATTTCATGGCAGACAAGCCTGCCTGCGTCTGTCTGTGTTTTCCTCATCTGGAAATGGAAAAGTCTCCCTGTGCCCTGTCCGCTGCAGTGGTTTGTGGGAAGTAAGGGCAGAGGAGAGAAAGCTGCCAGAATTCCTCAAGTTGGAACAGCAGGTTGACAGGGAGGTTGTTTCAGCAGGCATCTGTGTTCAGGATAATGGCATCCATGAAACATACAGAGCCAAGAATGACATGCTAGGACTGCGTTTGTTGCTTAGCATGGTGCAGAGAGAACTGGCTGACTCAGCAAATACTGCATCTCAAGCTACAAGACACTGTCTGAAGCAACATGACACTGACCAGACTGTTCTGGCCACAGACCAGAGGAGCCAAAGACAAGGACAATCTAGAAGGTAGTGCCCAGTGGGATTTCCATTGTTATATCTCCACAACCTCATGTGTGACAGGGTGACCTATTAGAATGAGAGCAACAAGATTCAGGTACAAGAATGGAGTAGTAGTTCAGGCCTCTTCATAGTCACAGTCTCCTGCCTCAGCTCATGAGAAAATAAAAGAATAATCTAACGGGGCCCAGTGCTCCTCTTCTGTCCCAGCATCCCCTGCGTTAAATTGGCTCCTACTCCTCAAGAATTCAGCTCAAGGGGGTGGGGGAGCAAAAGCCTGATGGTCAGATTCCAGGTTAGCCTAGCTTCAGCTATCAGCTTCCTTCATTCTTCCTGGAAATTCAGGCACTTATATGCCCTGTGTGACTGACAGAACTTAGGTCAAATGACCATCCCTTTAGTAGCTCACTTACTTGCTCTTTGCATACCTGGCATGTATTGTACTGGATATTGCAGGGGGCACTGATGAGCTAAACAGACACATTCTCACCCTTGGGGATGGGAGTCGTCAGCAGAGGCACATAGATGTCAATCACACAGGTCGGTCCATCTTCCTAAGGATTCTGTTTCTGGGTGTTACCTCCAAGGCAGATCTTACTTCCAGAGCCCATCAGATTTAAATTGATTGCCTTCCACCCATTATTGTGTGACCTTGGGAGTTCCTTCCAAATCCTTTTTTTTTTTTTTTTTTTTTTTGTCCCTTGTACAATACCTGACTTCACAGATCAAGAAGAATAAACACACTGTGCTGGGCTGTGGGGACCCTCACATTCAGCATATCGCTGTGTTCTAGGCACTATTGTATGCTCTTTATGTATACTTCCCACTTGATTCTCATGGCAGCATAGTGGCAAAGGGACTCTAAGCCTTTCAGCCCTGTAGGTGAGGAAACTGGGGTGTGGTCAGCTGGCATGAATGGGCATTGCTGACTGTTCTTCTGCTCTCTGTGCCTACTACGCGCTGATCCCAACCCTCCTGGGCCTTGCCCACTGTGACTCCCAGGAAGCTGCTGTTTATCTTACAGAATCAGAGAGCTCTTCAGAAAGGCTCCAGAATCCTAAGGGCTGATCACAGACTGATTCACTGTTAACTTCTCTCACCTCAGGTAGCCAGCAGCCCAGAAATCACCTGACTTTCAGGAATGTGCTCTCCCGCTGTGGAGATGAGCTCACTGAGGACAGGTGACCTTTGTTAAGCAGCTGTGGCACTTATTTCCTACATACTGTCACAGAAGTGGCTCTGGTCTCCTGATTCCTAGGCAGCAGTGACTTCTTGGTAGCCTCGGGGAGTTGTTTTACTTCTGAGCTTCAAGCACAGGAGGTAAGGAGGTCAGGAAGATACACCTTTAGAAGACTATTTTCGGCTAATATCCACGTATCAATGAGTACATACCATATGTGTTCTTTTCTGACTGAGTTACCTCACTCAGGATGATATTTTCTAGTTCCATCCATTTGCTTAAGAATTTTATGAAGTCATTGCTTTTAATAGCTGAGTAGTACTCCATTGTGTAAATATACATTTTCTGTATCCATTCCTCTGTTGAAGGACATCTGGGTTCTTCCCAGCTTCTAGCTACTATAAATAAGGCTGCTAGGAACATAGTGGAGCATGTGTCCTTATTACCAGTTGGAACATCTTCTGGATATATGCCCTGGAGTGTTATAGCTGGGTCTTCAGGTAATACCATATCCAATTTTCTGAGGAACCACCGAATGGATTTCCAGAGTGGTTGTGACAGCTTGAAATCCACCAACCTCTTTCTCCACATCCTTGCCAGCATCTGCTGCCACCTGAGTTTTTGATCTTAGCCATTCTGACTGGTGTGAGGTGGAATCTCAGGGTAATTTTGATTTGCATTTCCCTGATGACTAAGGATGTTGAACATTTCTTTAGGTGCTTCTCAGCCACTTGATATTCTGTCATTGAAAATTCTTTGTTCAGCTCTGTACCCCACTTTTAATAGTGTTATTTGGTTCTCTGTAGTCTAACTTCTTGAGTTCTTCGTATATACTCAATATTAGCCCTCTATCAGATGTAGGGTTGATAAAGATCTTTTCCAAAACTATTGGTTGCTGTTTTATCCTTTTGACAGTGTCCTTTGCCTTATAGAAGCTTTGCAATTTTATGAGGTCCTATTTGTCAATTCTTGATCTTAGAGCATAAGCCATTGGTGTTCTGATTAGGAAAATTTCCCCTGTGCCCATGTGTTCGAGGCTCTTCTCTACTTTCTCTTCTATTAGTTTCAGTGGATCTGGTTTCATGTGGAGGTCTTTGATCCACTTGGACTCTAGCTTTGTGCAAGGAGATAAGAATGGATCAATTTGCATTCTTCTATATGCTGACCACCAGTTGAACGAGCACCACCATTTCTTGAAAATGCTGTCTATTTTCCACTGGGTGGTTTTAGTTCCTTTGTCAAAGTCAAGTGACCATAGGTGTGTGGGTTCATTTCTGGGTCTTCAATTGTATTCCATTGATCTACCCATCTGTCTCTGTACCAATACCATGCATGTTTTTTTTTTTTCACAATTGCTCTGTAGTATAGCTTGAGGTCAAGGGATTGTGATTCCCCCAGCAGTTCTTTTATTGTTGAGAATAGTTTTTGCTATCCTGGGATTTTTGTTATTCCAGACCACATGAAGCTCAAGAAGAAAGAAGATCAAAGTGTGAATGCTTTGGTCCTTCTTAGAAAGAGTAATAAAATACTCATGGGAGGAAATTCGAAGACAAAGTGTGGAGCAGAGACTGAAGGAAAGGCCATCCAGAGACTGCCCCACCTGAGGCTCCATCTCATATACATATACCAAACCCAGACACTATTGTGGATGTCAAGAAGTGCTTGCTGACAGGAGCCTGATATAGCTGTCTCCTGAGAGGCTCTTTCAGAGCCTGGCAAATACAGAGGCGGATGCTTGCAGCCAACCATTGGACAGCATGGGGTCTCCAATGGAGGAGTTAGAGAAAGGACTGAAAAAGCTGAAGGGGTTTGCAACCCATAGGAAGACCAACAATATCAACCAACCAGACCCCCCCCCCCCAGAACTCCCAGGAACTAAACCACCAACCCAAAGAGTATACATGAAGGGACCCATAGCTCCAACCGCATATGTAGCAGAGGATATCCTTGTTGGACACCAATGAGAGGAGAGGCCCTTGGTCCTTGGAAGGTTCCATGTCCCAATGCAGGGGAATGCCAGGGTGGGGAAATGGAAGTGGGTGGGCAAGTGGTTGGGGGCACACCGTCATAGAAGCAGGGGGAGGGAGGATGGGATAGGGGGTTTCCAGAAGGGAAACCAGAAAGGGGGATTATATTTGAAATGTAAATAAATAAAATGTCCAATAAAAAATCTTTAAAAAAGAAAACTGTTTTAGATATGATACTGGTCCTTTGATGTTACTGGTGCCATTTCCCACAGGTGCACACAGACCTAGGCTCTAAAGCATACAGTATTCTCTATATGCATGGATATTGCATACATAGTCGCAATTCAACCATCCACCAGCTATATAGTTCTGGTTGCCAGGTTAGAGTGGAAATGGTGCTGCATGCCTGTGTCTTTCAGTCCATCACACATGTGGACAGAGGACTCTCTTATCATTGATATAGTGTAACAACTCTTTATACAGCACTTACTATTTTAGGAAAACAAGTCATATGAAGATGAGTTAAAGTATTCAGAAGGATGTGTGTTGGCCATAGGAAAATGCTTCACCATTTCCTTAAAATTTTTTCATTTATATATTTATCAGTGTGTGTGCACAAGTAAGTGTGTGTGAGTATGTGTGTACATGCATGCACGCTTGGACTTAGGAGGATGTTGGGCATCCTGCTGTATTGATCTTTGATTAATTTCCTTGATACGAGGTCTCTCACTGAACTTGAAGCTTGCCTGGTGAGCTAGCTCCTGGAATCCAACTGTGTCCGCTCCTAAAACTAATGTTATAGGCATGCACAGCCACACACAGAGTTTGCGGTTGTTGTGTTGTTTTTGCTTTGCCTAGGTCCTGGGTGTTTGAGCTCACAGCATGTGCTCTTACATACCTAGCCATCTCTTCAACTAACCTTTTCCTATGAGAGCTTGACAACCATGAATTTTGGTGGTTACTGTGGACCTTGAAGCCAATCCCTCTAGGATACTGAGAGGTGAGTACAGATACTTTTGATTTTATGAGGGTGATGGAACAGAGTGTTTGGAGTATCCCCTGGACGATAAACACATCAAATAACGAAGGAACAAAAGTTAAGAGGTAATGAAGCCATTTCAACATAGTGGAAACCATCCAATCAGAGCTGAGCTGGTTATTACAGTGTTGAGATTGACAGAGCTGATGGGAATATTCACCTTGTTGCTTTCTTTTGTATTTGTTTCTTTAGATTTATTCTGATATACCTAGGATTGACCCAAAATCTCCTGTATAAGCTAAATCCTGGTGACAATTGCTTTTATTAATTTTATTTTTTTTGTTATACTACTTCAACCTACCAATATCAAGCTTATAAGCATGGACTGGGCTTTGGCTAAATAGCAGCCTAATAATTTACTTAGTGAAAATAACTCAGTTAAGATGTGCTAAAAGATCTGGAAAATATTCTTAGAAGGAGACATACACATAGCCAACAGGCATATAAAAATGATCACTATTACCAATCATCAAGATGGCACAAAGCAAAACTGATGGGGGGCAGCTATTGTAAAACCAACAAGTAACCATGCCCACAAGGATGTGAGAAGGAGGGACCCTTACTCACAGTTAACAGGGATGTCAATTAGTGAGGCTATTGTGGGAAACACAACAGGAAGTCCTTTAAACAGTGAAATTATCACACATCCAGCAATCCCACCAGTGGGCATATACCCAAAGGAGGAGGAGAAAGTAGCAAGGAGGGACCAGGATAGAGTTAGTCGATGACACCATGTTATTGACAGGAAGGGTAAATTCTGTTGTTCTGTGCCACAAGAAGGGCAAGCATGCTTAGCAACAATACATTTATATCTCAAAATAGAAGGTGGGAATGGAATGTGTTCACCAAAGTAAATGATCAAAATTATTAATTAACCTGAATCCATACCCATCTACCCACAAACCCAAACATCACATCACACCTCACAAATATTTGCAAATTTTTACAAATGCCAAGTAAAATATTGAAAGAATTTATGCTACACTTGTTCTTTAAGCATATTCTGTATACAGTTGCCGTCTCTAAAACATTAAATAATAAGACCTCATTTACCAAACTCTCCTTTACAAAGAGACTTTGGTCATTTCTCATACAGAGTTTTAATAAACTCTATAACTCAGTGCCATTTGTTCTTGAGGCAAGATTTATAATTCCATAGACTATGATGGATAATACACTAGTTAAAACACTCAGACATAACTCATATACTGCAGACCTCAAGAACTCATTCCCTTAGTCTTGGGTCCTTCTCACTATGAAATATGGAGGCATGTAGAAAAAAATCCCTCATGAAGGGCATATTATAAACACACAATAAATGGTAGCTGTCATTATTTTTACTTTAATTTTATTTCTCTGTAAGTTAGAAATAAGTGAGGAAAAGGATAGGGAATTTTCCTCAAACCAAGCACACCCATAAATGCTCTGCATTTTGTGGCCATGTAGGACTCATGGAGAACAAAGAAATCAAGAAAACAAATTAATATTTCACCAGAGTCTAATCCTTGGCTAAATGCTGTTGGACTTAGAGGTATCCATGCCCCTGTAAAGCCCAACTTTAGTTTCCTCAGAATAGATGCTGTAACAGCTCAGTTGAGATGTATTTAGAGTAATGTGGATTGTAAAACTAACAAAATAAGTAAAGTCTTTTTAAAAAGTAAGTATGCATCCCTCTGGACTGTAGACTTATATATCACAGGGTAACACTTTTTATGATAGCTTTAGAAGGGTCATAGCTGTTTTCTGCTCTGTGCGCTGCTCTAACAGAGTCCCACAGACCAGGTGCTTTATAAGGAACAGAGATTTCTTTCTTGTAGTTCTGGTGGCTGGATCTGGTGAGGGACTTCTTATCAGTCATGACTCGGTAGAGGTCATCACATGAAGCACAGCAAGAGAGGTCAAAGTTGAGATCTAATGCTCCTTTATAAATAGCATTCACCAATTTCTCAGGGTGGAACTTTCAGAGCTTCATGTTGCCTTACTTAGGGTTTCTCTTGTTGGGATGAAGCACCAAGACCAAACAACTTAGGGAAGAAAGGGTTTATTTGGCTTACACTTCTATATCACAGTCAATCACTGAAGGAAATAAGGACCAGAATTCAAACAGGACAGAAACCTGGAGGCAGGAGCTGATGTAAGAGGCCATGGAGGGGTACTGCTTACTGGCTTGCTCAGCTTGCTTTCTTACAGAATCCAGGACCACCTGCCCAGGGATAGCACTTTTCCCCATCAACCACTAATTAAGAAAATTCCCTATAGCTGGATCTCATGGAGGTGTTTTCTCAATTGATGTTCCATCCTTTCAGATAGCTCTGGCTGTGTCATTAACAAAATTAGCCAGCATGGTTACCCTCTGTATTTAATTACTTTTCTCGTAGCTGTGACGAAATACCTGACACAGCCATGGAAGGAAGGAAGGAAGGATGGAAGGAAGGAAGGAAGGAAGGAAGGAAGGAAGGAAGGAAGGAAGGAAGGAAGGAAGGGATTATTTGGCTCAGAGTTTGGGGTACAGTCCATCCTAGGGTACAGTCCATCACCACAGGGGAGTGATCAGAGCTGGGGCTTGCATTTGCCACCAGGAAAAAGAGATGAAGGCAGAGGTTCAGATGGCTTCCCATTTTATTCACTCAGGGAACCCCAGCCCACCTCAGTTGACCCAATCTAGAAACTCCCTCTGAGCTTGTCTCTTTGCTGAGTCCAGATCATTCCAAGTTGACAAGATTAATCATTACCTTTTCGGTGAGGTCCTCTCAACCCTCCGTCTCCTGCCTCAGTCTCATGAGTGAACTCGGAGACAATTACCCAGTCTTTGCAGCTAAGCCTTCAGGTGCCTGCAGTCTTAGCTGATAGCTTAGATTCCTGACCCTAGGAAACTATGTGAGATAAGGCTTATTGTTTTAAACCGCCACACTTTAAGATAATTTGGTATACAAAAAGGTAGGATCTATCTGAAAAGGTTGTCCTTGCACTTAGAGAAAAAGATATATGTGGTACAAACAGTCAAACAAGCTGCAGGAACGGGAAGTTATCAATATTTAGGGAGGAAACACTACAGGATAGGTAGATTGTCCCCTCCCTCTTATAGCATCTATGTACACACAGGCTGATGTCTGCCTGATGTCCTATGGAATGGCTAAACAGATCAAAAGATTTCTATACTATTAGTAACTTGCAATCATCCAAGGCTCTCAGTTGTCCCCATTTTACTTCTACTGGGCTTATCTCCATAGTAACAAAAACATCAGCGGGTTCCTTGGACCCTGAGCCTCTTCCCATCCACAGGGCCAGTATCAGCCCAGGGTTCATCTGCCTGTTCTAGTGACACTGTTTTGCTACTACCACAAAACAAAGAGACATTACAAAGGTGTCTTCCTTTCCAAACTTGTGTGGTCCATCATAATTCCGGAAGGGCTAAATATGAAATGTAAAGGAAGCCTATGGTCTGGATGGAATCAAGTCAAATACATTTGTAAAAATGCATATTGTACAATATATACTATATGATAAGTATATGCTTTATATGAAATAGATTACAGATATAAATATATAATAAATTTGACTTGACACTATAAAATAAACAACAATATGTCCTGTAGATTAAATGTATGCTTTATGTGAAATGTATTACAATATAAATATATAATAAATTTGACTTGATGCTACACATATCTAGAACCACATAGGGCAAGAGTGTGTTTCCACAAATGTGGGTTTGGTGATTGTATATGGGATGGATCTCCAGGTAGGCCAGTCCTGGATCTGACAGAAGCCTGTTATAGCTGTCTTCAGAGTGGCTTCACCAGTGTCTGACAAATACAGAGGTGGATCCTCGAAGCCTACCATTGGACTGAGCACAGGATCCCCAACGAAGGAGCTAGAGAAAGTACCCAAGGAGCTGAAGGGGTTTGCAGCCCCATAGGAGGAACAACAAAATGAACTAACCAGTACCCCTAGAGCTCCCAGGCACTAAATCATCAACCAAAGAAAACACATGGTGGGACTCATGGCTCTAGCTGAATATGTAGCAGAAGATGGCCTAGTCGGTCATCAATGGAAGGAGAGGCCCTTGGTCCTGTGAAGGCTCTATGCCCCAGTGTAAGTGAATGCCAGGACCAGGAAGTAGGTGTGGGTAGGTTGGTGAGTGTGAGGTGGGGGGCTTAGGAGGAAGGGGATAGGGCGTTTTAGAGAAGAAACCAGGAAAGGGGACAACATTTGAAATGTAGATAAAGTAATTATCTAATTAAAAAAAAAAGAATGTGTTTCTATTTTTCAATTTTTAACCAACAATTGTGCATGTTTGTGACACGAGGTGTGATAGTGTGACACAGATCTACAATGCACTGATCAGATTAATGAGTGGTTGTATTTAGCACCTTTGTGTGATGTTGTGGGGGGGGGGGCGCACGCACCTGAGCATGCAGGCATGCATATGTACTGGGAACCTTC
Organism: Mus minutoides; assembly: GCA_902729485.2. NCBI lineage: Eukaryota > Metazoa > Chordata > Mammalia > Rodentia > Muridae > Mus > Mus minutoides. Next base: position 320,189 of record LR750081.1, on the reverse strand, counting down.
AACATCTTTGCTTCTCGTCGTTTTGAACTACATGATGAGTTTGTGTTAGCACTAGTGGCCTTAAGTGCTGTAGACCACTGGTGTGCAATCCTCTTAGTTAGCTGCTAACCCACCTCCTGTATTGCTTCCTCCTCATGCTTCTTAGCATCTAAGCTGATGATTTTAGTGCCTGGGAAGAGTGGTTTGTTTTCCAGATCCTTGGTTTTTCTTCCTTGTTTTACATATGAGACCTTAAAGAACAAGTCTTTCTCATCTGAACTACGCAAGGCCCAGGTGACCATTCCTCCCTTAGTTGACTCTGCCTACTGGAATATGCTGAGAGCAGTGCCTGAAACTTAGTAGGTTCTTAATAGATGTCAACCCCCTTCCCCTATTTTCCACCGACAAATACCAAGCCTTGTTAATGATAGCAGAGGTCTTTGAAGACAAACACATAACTAGTTTTCAGAAGCAATGGCCATGAGGACCTGGAACACAGCCAGCCTGGGCCTGGCTTAGCTCCTGGAAAAGGTTTATGGTGTTTACTTTGATGACTGAGATGGTCCTGAGCAATTTCTCACTGACCTGTCAAAGAGACTCTTGCCTTTCACTGCTGCCTGGGTCAGAGCAGCCTGGGTGGAGTAGCCGCCCTTCCATAGGAGTGGGAGCCTAGGATTTCCCTTTTAGAGTAGGGGGTCTGCCCCATGAACACTTTCCAAGTGGGCATGGTTGATATCCTTCCCAGTCTATATCTCCCATTTCTACACAGAGTTGCTGGTCTGGGCACCTGAAGTACTTCTACTCCTGTGGGCCATGAACAGAGTCCTTGTCCCTGGGGGGCCTCTGCTTCCCAAGTCAGCAAGCTGGAACTGCTGCCTGCCTGTGTGTGAAGCTCGCCCGCTGAGAATGCACATCAGACAGGCTCATAGCCCTGCCCTGGCCTGCCTGTCTCACCCGAGGGCAGTACAGTTGGCCAACTGTAAGTTCCTGAGCCTACTTTGTCTTTGGTTTGCATGTGACATAGCATCATGGTAATTAAAGGGTAATTCATGGTAATTCAAAAGCAATCTAGCCCACGCCTGTGAGATCAGCACTCAGAACCTGGAGGCAGAAGGATCCCCAGTTCCCAGTCCACCTAAGCTACCTAGCAAGACCCATACGTGTGTCGTGGGGGGCGGGGTGGGGGTGGGGCGAATGAGCACAGTGCAGAAAATGCAGTAATATATGTGAGGAAAAAGTAAAGCTTAATAGAACAAATAAGCAACTTTATTATAAAAGGACAAATACAAATGGCCAACATATTTTGAGAATACTCATCTTCAGAGAGATAGCTCACACAGTAAAGTAGTTCTGATCCCAGAACCCACATCCAACAAACAGGTAAGAAGGTAAGATTGTGTGACTATATAATCTATAGCTGAGAAGACAGACAGGGAAATCCCTGGGCACACTGGCCAACCAGTCCAGTCTACTCAGTGAGTTCCAGTCTAGTGGGAGACTTTTTTAAAAGCAAAAAATTTAAGACCGTGCAAGTTGCCCAAGGAACAACAGATACATACAAAATGAAAATAGCCAGCCTCTTGCCTAGCATGTGGGAGATCCTGGCTTTGATCTCTAGCACTGGGTGAAAAGAGGGGAGGGAATAGAGAAAGAAGAAAATAAATAGATCCTACTTCATTAAAAATCAAGGAAATTAAAAGAGCCCCAGAGTTCATCAGTGGTTTTATTTGTGCAAATGTCAAGTGGAGGGAAGGACGCCCTCATCTCTGGCTCCCAGAAAGATACGTGAAGGAGAGGTTAAGGCATGGGGTATAGGCATTGCAGGCCCTAGGTAGAAAGCCAAAGAAGCCAGAACAGAGGTTTGTTTGTTTGTTCTTGTTTGTTCTTTATTTGTCTACTTTATGGGTATGAGTGTTATGTCTGCGTGTATGTCTATGTACCACTATGTGTATCTGATGTCCACAGAGGCCAGAAGAGGGGATCAGATGCCCTGGGACTGGAGTCACAGACTGCTGTGAGTACAGAGAAATACATTCAGGTCATTTGGAAGAGCAGCCAGCGCCCTTCCAGTGCAAACCTCTCCAGCCCTGCAGAGGATATTTTTTTTAATGCCCAAATCAAAGTCTGTTAGAACTGCCATACCCAATACTCGCATTCCACTCTAAGGAGTCAAATGGGTCATTCCCTGGATTCCCTAATAGCAATTAGGGTTACCTCTTCAGAGTGGGAGATGGTAAGAGTGGGAGGTGGGAACTGGATAGGCTGCTTAGGGCAGGGGTCCCAAAAGCAGCAATTGCAGGGATGTACTTGGTTCTCTCTCCAAAGAGAGCGCTGGTTTCCTCTGTCCTCTGCATTGAGCCCCCCTGCCTGGAGTCTACAAATGACCCAGGGAAAGCAAAACTCCAGCCTGAGCATAATAAACGGGCAGCAGCTCTGGAACTGGCTCTCATAGAGAAAATGAGGTCTGTTTATGCCCCAATTCCAGCCTTTTGAAGACTTTAGGGTTATTTCTTCACGAGGTTGGGTGGAGGAGAGATCAGTAAAGATCCACTAATGGAAAGCTAGTGCCTTATGGCTAAGCAGATGAAATCTCAAGCGTGGCTGGAGACCTAGCATCCCAGTTGGCCAGGTTGATCACCAGGCCAAGGGACCATCCCTGGGAAACCATGAGGCAGCAGTTCTCAGCCTGTGGGTCTCAACCCCCATGGCAAACCTCTATCTCCAAAAAATTGTTATATTACAATTCACAACAGTAGGAAAATTACAAGTATGAAGTAGCAATGAAAATAACTTTATGGTTGGGGGTCACCACAACATGAGGAACTGTATTAAAGGGTCACAGCATTAGGAAGGTTGGGAACTACTAAAGGCTTGATAAAGAAATGGGCGGAATAATTATGCCCCCAACTAGATACTGTGCTTTCCCTTCTGAGAATTTCTGCCTACAGGGCTGTCTCTTGCAGGGCCAAAGCCATGAAGCTTCATTACTCCAAAAAATTTAAACTTTTCTTTCTGTGTCTCTGTTTTAAACAGTTCCCCTAACACCTTGGGCTTCCTTACCCTTTCCCTGAAGCCCTCCTCCTGCCATGTGGCTGCCTGCCACCATGTGGCTGACCTCCATGCAGGCTTAACTCAAAGGGCAAGGCTCCCTACCACAAAGAGCTACCCCCTCACCACACACACACACACACACACACACACATACACACACACACACACACATGCACACACACACATGCACACACACACAAACACACACACACACACATACACACGTGGATTTTGTAGTGCTTTTGAACATGTTCTCTATGAGTTTTTACTTCTGATCCTTGTTCAGGATTCTGTTCTATTCCATCATGTTGGAGTGGCCTTGGAGTGAACTTCACATAGGCAGGTCCCTGTATGCACACAGCAAGAAATACATGTGACCTTGAACTGACTTTTCTGCCCAGGCTTACTGGTCCCCTCCTCTACCAGCCTCTATCTCACCCCAGTGTGTAGAGCAATGACTCCTGAAGTCCAGCTATAGAGGCCTCTGAGAGACTCGATGTCACTAGCAATTCAGATCTAAGCCTCCATTGTGCCACACTTGGCACATTTCTTCCATTAAATAACAAAGTTAGGATTGGTTCCTTTTGCAAATATCTGGTGATCACCTTCTTCATAGCAAATGACCCTAAAGGCAGCAGCAGCAGAAAAACAACAAAAATACTGTAAGCTTGATATTAGGGTTATGACACGAAGCAGCAAGAAAACAAACAAAGAGGAGACTGACTAGCCCACACACATGCCCTAGCCTGCTCTTGTTCCTGGTCCATGGAAACGGACAGTTGCTCTATTGTCCTCTGGGGCCTTAAGTTTCCCAATACCTCTGTGTGAACAGAGCAACATACTTGGTCCGTCTCTTAAAAATAAGGGTGTTTTCACATTTAGGTTTTGTTTTGCAGGTGCACACATGGGCAATCATGGCTCCCCACACATGCCCAACTCCCCTCTTCTCTTCTCCCCCCACTTTTCTGAACAGAAGCTGAACCTGGTAATATATTCTTTTTGGTGGTGGGGCAGGCATAAAGGCTCACTGAAGCTTGGAGATTCCACCATGTTCCAAGTACCTATTTTCACCACTAAGACAAAAATCAATGGGTCCCCTTCACTGCTCCTATCAAGGGAAGACTTGGGCTTCTCTGGGGTGGGTGAGGCCAGGCACCTGCAGATTCACTGCTCCGCTCCATGAATCTTCAGAAGCTGCTTCAGGCTAACAGCATCTCTCCATGTAAATCTTTGTGCTTGGCTGGGTTGGTGAAGGTCACTGACAGAGGGTCTGTAGAATCCCAAATCACTGTGTTTTCAGTGATGGGAGAAAGCAGAGACTGTTACAGGCAGCAGGAGCTACAGATTTCACCGACGTGGAAATCAGGAAATTGGAATCTTGCAGTTACGACTTCTGCAAGCATAACCAGAGAGGTAGACTTCGAACAATGTGCCTGCTCCAGCGAGGAGCCATAGGGGAGTTTTCAAGGATGTAGACTGTACCAAACCACAGGGGGGGTTCTGACTCCCCAGCCTCCTGACAACACATCTGACTGAGTGGTCTCGAAATTTACATAATTCCCCCATGACTCCCTTTCCATTTGTAAATGAACTTACTAATGTATTATGGGGAATAATTGTTTAATTCCTGGGTGAGTCTGCTATTAAGTTTAATCCACTATGACAGAAACAGTCCTTCCAATGCTCAAGTCCTTTCCCCACACACAGAGGGCCTGCACCACCACTCAATATCCACATACTTACAATATCTCCCTTTCCAAATGCTCAGTAGCCCTTTGCCCCACACCCTCATGCACATGAGGAAGTGATGTTTCTTCTCTCAAGGAGTCTGGACTGGTGGCCAGACCACTATGGAATCAATCCTTTACAATCTCCAAGATGGGGACTTAAGGCATGGGCAGCTGTCACCCTCCCCTGAGCTGTTCCTTCTGGACACCATGCCCTCCCATGGCTCCATGTCCTCAAAATGCAGGCACCTCCCATCTCAGGGCTCGCCACAACTCCCCTCCCCAGGCAGCAGTCTCTTCCTATCCCCCTTTTCTTCCCTCTCGTCTGAAGTCTCTGGAAGTCTTCTCTGCGGTTCTCTGTTGCTTTAAAAGGTAACAAACCCACACGACAAACCCATGTGACTTAAGGGAGAAGGGTTTATTTTTGTCTTACGATTCAAGAGAACCCAGGCCATTGTGGTGGGGATGTAAGGCAGTTACACTTCCATCATTGTGGTGGGAATTCGAGGCAGCCACACATCCTTGTAGAAGCAGAGAGATAGATCCTGGCACTCGGCTTTCTCCTCTTACTTAGTCAGGGATCCCAGCCCATGGAGTAGCGAGGCCACAATTAGGGCACACTTTCCCCCAGTTGGCTTGATGTAGAATCAGAAAATCTCTCATAGACATAGCATGCCGAGTGGTTTGCTTGCCTCGAGATTCTAGATCCTGCCAAGTTGTCAGTCAATATTAGCCATGGAATAGCATGAAGATTTCACAAAGGAGTAGTCAGCCAATCTCTTTTTCTATTTGAGTGAACCAGTTCATACTCAAAAAGTTCTGCCAAGACTCCCAGGCTGCACTGGACCTTAAACGTGTCACCACATCATTCCCAGAAGCTTCTCTCTGCTGTTCCCACTGGCTCCCCACCCTTGATTTATTTTATATATGTATGTATGTATGTATGTATGTATGTATGTATGTATGTATGTAGTGTGTGTGTGTGTGATGTCGCATATATTACATGTGCATGTGAAGGCCCCAGGTGGATGTCTGGAATGGTACTCTACCATTTCTTTATCTTATTCATTGCATCAGGGTCTCTCAATCAGACCCAGAGCTCACTGATGCAGTCACATGACTCCAGAGATCTTAAGGTTCCCTTGTGTCCACCCTCTTAGACTGCAGTCGCAGGCAGGCCACTGCCCACTCAGCATTTGTGTGAGTTTTGGGGTTCAGACTTCCAGTCTTAGCTTATGGAGTCAGCCCTGTAACCACTGGGCCATTTCCATTTCCACTGTTTAGAATGACTGCCTCTGGTCTTCTTGAGAAACAGAAGAACCCAGTCAGTGCCAGCGTCAGATTGATGCTGCATACAGAAAGCAAAGAGCAGTGACCGGAGGACTGCAGGCAGACAATGTGCTCTCTATCAGCATTTTGCTGTCAAAATTGGCAGAATTCTGCTCCTAAAATTCCTTTCCATGTGGATATAGATTTCATTTTTTTAAGATAATAAAAGAGAAAAAAAACCATAGAGTCTTATCTAAGAGAGAGAGAGGAAGGAAGGAAGGAAGGAAGGAAGGAAGGAAGGAAGGAAGGAAGGAAGGAAGGAAGGAAGGAAAGGCCAGGTATACTCCCACAGAAGTTGTTACAACTGACCAGGCCTTCCCACTCCAAACTCTGTGTACCCCTGTCTTGGGCTCTCCTACCTGTCACAGGTGTTAAACAGGCTCCACTGGTGTCCCTGTAGGATTTGGTGAGGATGATTGTTTTCAAATCCTACTGTGCTGGGCCTATAGGGAAAGATTGCTCCTGAAAAAAAAAAAAAAAAAAAATATATATATATATATATATATATATATATATATATATATATATCCAGAAGCTGGAAAGAACCCAGATGTTGTCCCTCAACAGAGGAATGGATACACAAAATGTGGTACATTTACACAATGGAGTACTACCCAGCTATTAAAAACAATAAATTTATGAAATTCTTAGGCAAATGGATGCATCTGGAGGATATTATCCTTAGTGAGGTAACCCAATCATAAAAGAACTCACATGATATGCACTCACTGATAAGTGGATATTAGCTCGGAAACTTAGAATATCCAAGATACAATTTGCAAAACACATGAAACTCAAGAAGAAGGAAGACCAAAGTGTGGATACTTCATCCCTCCTTAGAGTGGGGAACAAAATACCCATGGAAGGAGTTACAGAGACAAAGTTTGGAGCTGAGACGGAAGGAAGGATCATGCAGAGACTCCCCCACCCGGGGATTCATACCATAATCAGCCACCAAACGCAGACACTATTGCTTATGCCAGCAAGATTTTGCTGACATGACCCTGATATAGCTGTCTCTTGTGAGGCTATGCCAGTGCCTAGCAAATATAGAAGTGGATGCTCACAGTCATCTATTGAATGGGACACAGGGCCCCCAATGGAGGAGCTAGATAAAATACCCAAAGAGCTGAAGGGGTCTGTAACCCTATAGGAGGAACAGCAATATGAACTAACGAGTACCCCCTGAGCTCGTGTCTCTAGTTGCATATGTAGCAGAAGATGGCCTAGTCAGCCATCACTGGGAGGAGAGGCCCTTGGTCTTACAAAGATTATATGCCCCAGTACAGGGGAATCCCAGGGCCAGGAAGCAGAAGTGGGTGGGTTGGGGAGCAGGGCAGGGGGAGGTCATAGGGGACTTTCGGGATAGCATTTGAATTGTAAATGAAGAAAATATCTAATAAAAATTGTTTAAATAAAAAAAAAAGACTTAGGGGTTGGCCCTTTGGCCCTTAACAAGAGCACCTCTTTATAAAAAGTTGTAGGGGTTCTGTATGATTTCTCTCTCTCTCTCTCTCTCTCTCTCTCTCTCTCTCTCTCTCTCTCCTTATCTTTCTCCTTTTCCTCCTCTTCCTTCTCCTCCATCTCTCCCTACTCTGAAGGAAAAATAGGCCAGAGTAGAAGAGCCAGAAAAGCTCAAATCATTCACTATGAATTACAAAAGAGCAGCAAAGACCTCTATACACAGTAGGACCTGTCCACTGATGCTGGGGACCAGGCACAGCCCACTGGTGCTGGGGACCAGGCACAGCCCACTGGTGCTGGGGACCAGGCACAGCCCACTGGTGCTGGGGACCAGGCACAGCCCACTGGTGCTGGGGGCCAGGCACAGCCCACTGGTGCTGGGGACCAGGCACAGCCCACTGGTGCTGGGGGCCAGGCACAGCCACTGGTGCTGGGGACCAGGCACAGCCCACTGGTGCTGGGGGCCAGGCACAGCCCACTGGTGCTGGGGGCCAGGCACAGCCCACTGGTGCTGGGGACCAGGCACAGCCCACTGATGCTGGGGACCAGGCACAGCCCACTGATGCTGGGGACCAGACACAGCCCACTGATGCTGGGGACCAGGCACAGCCACTGGTGCTGGGGACCAGGCACAGCCCACTGGTGCTGGGGACCAGGCACAGCCCACTGATGCTGGAGGGCAGATACAGCCTTTCCATCTTGTCTCACAAGGGTCTCAGAAATAAACAACATCCTTTCTCTGTGACTCCTTAGTGCTGAGCATCCGATCTGATCTATAGCAAGTACTTCATAAATGATGAGCGATGGCTGGATGATTTTTAGCACTATGAGGGAGAAGGGGCCATAGATGTTCCACTTAATCAGCAGCTCATTCCGTGGCACTTCCTTTCAATTATCCTCATGAGGACCTTGTAACAGTAGGTAGTAGTTCAACCTCTCAAAACAGATGAACTCACATCAACTTTTACGACCCAATGGAGCTGAATTTTGAAGTTTCACTGAAAAAATTCTTGAGTCCAAAGTCTTGGGAATCCAAGACTTTCGGCCCCATGCCTGAAGCCGTCATCAACTTCCCTTCTGATTGTACAGATCTGGGACTTAGACATAATTTTTATCAAATATGACAAAGCTTCTGGCAACCTACCAAGTAAGACCCATTCTCCCTTTCTTTGTTACAGAAAAAGGAAAAAAATCAAAACTGTAATTTGTTTGGGGATGGGAGGACACAGTCACTGGAAAAGACCTTTCCCAATGATTCTTGTGTCTTTAATTGGCTGAAGCTGCTGCTGACCGTATTTGTTGTTTCAGAGTCAATGCATACCAACCATCCTCTCTCCATCACTCCCCCCAACCCCTTCCCCACAAATCTCTCCTCCCATTCACAACTATATGGTTTCTTTTTTGACCCACTGAGATTAGCCAGGACTCTTCCTGTGACAATGGATTTGGAACTGTCAGCTGGAGCCTGGCAGGTTCAGCAGTTTGTACATAACTGAAGACAATGGTTCTCCTCTCCCAGAAACTATCAATAGACAAAAGTTCAGAGGGGAAAGGTGAGGCCCCATGAGCCCCTCTCCCTTCCTAGCCTTATTGTTGATCTCCTATGGGTCCAACATAGGTAACCACAGTTGTTTTAAGTTAATGATTGCTATCATTGTATAAGCCTAGAAATGGTGTGTTATAACTCCTCACTCTATCTTCCAGCTCTTAAATACTTCCTACCCCTTCTTCCAAAATATCTCTTGAGCCTCATGGAAGAAAAATTTTACTCTTGATCAAGAGGATATGCTGAAAAGAACAAGTATAGTGGGGTAAGAACTGAACTTGGATTTTATTGCAGTTGGTATCTATATATACCCCCCCCCCATTGACTGAGGTATGATCTCATAGTCTTCTGAAACTGGCTAGTTGTATAAGAATCAGGACAAAGTAAATGAAGGAAAGAGGAAAGCATGGGCCACTTAATTCACTCATGTTATGAGAATGCATCAGGTCTTTGTATAAACAAAGGTTGTACTGGGTGGGTGAATTAAAACTTGCAAGCTAAGAAAGAGTAAAGATTTGAACTCTTATCATGAATACAACTTTTACAGTTTTTGATAGAAAAGATTAATGTTTGATGTTTCTTATACAGAACTTGAAAACTGACTATGCAGTTCAGTAGCATTGATGCACCACATCTCTGTGGAGTTCCAAAACCTCTCATCACAGTGAAACGATGATACATGCCCCATATCAGGCATTTTCATCCCACCATCCCTGAAAACCACAGTGTGATCATTCAGGCCAACTAAGGTCTGTAAAGAATAGCTCCCATTAGTTTAGAATGATGGGTGCTTCTCGGAACAGCAATTAATGCAATTAAAATAGCCACTGTGCCTTCAATTTTAAACACTATACTTAGGACAAATTACCAAGCAGAACTTCTTGCCGACTATTTGTTTTCTTCTGCTATCATGAGGTTTCCAATAGCCCAGCCTGTTTCTAACAGGAGACATGAGGTCGTCTGAACCAGTCTGTCTTTCATCCTCCCATCTTCCCTGGATCAGCCAACCACAATAGCTATTCCAGTTCCCTCCTATATAGAATGCTACCCTTCATGAATCTCCCCTCTCTACCTTGTCTACAATTTCAAGTCTTTACCAAAGGCTCTTTCTGATGCTGAAATCCAGCCCCATCCTAAGGGTTTAGTCCTACCAAGGATTTAGTCCTTCTGAACAGCTATATCTTTCTCTTCCCCAATCTCTTCATCCTCAGGCAAATGGACCTTCTCTTATTACCTCTGCAAATGATGACTCTTCTCCACTTTTAGACATCAGCTCTGCTGCTTTGCAACCAAGTTCTCCCCCCCCCACCCTTTCCTGAGTTCCAGATGGTCCTTGTAATGTCCTACAGGCTCCTCATCTGCTGTAGGTTCCCAGGATCTCTTCATCTATCTGAGACATGTTTCTTTTCCCAGCCTCTCTTTTGGCACTAGCTGGTTCTCCATCCTGATTTTGTGTTCATTGCCATGGCAAGATCCTGGTGAGCATTTCAGTTCAAACACTAAGGCTCCATTATGAAAGACCCCACCTACTAACTGGCCCTCTGCCCTCCAAGTGTGAAGATACCACTCTCCCGTCTCATTTCAACAATGCACACTATCCCAATGCTTTGGAATTAATGTTGTCTCTCTCAGTTGACCTCAAACATAGTAAGCAAGCACATAGAAACTTTAAAAGAGGGTGTATTATCCACTGCCATGTTATCATTATTGTTAAATGAATTACATTTATATAAACAGAAAATCCCAATGACAATGACTTCTTTGCTAAAAATAAAGAAGAAGAAAATTGTTCTGAATTATGTTTTTAAGTTCTAATTACTGTGCATTCTCATCAGAAATCATATAGGCCAGAAGATAATGGAGTATGGCTTCTAAATGATTAAAGTAGAGGGAACCTTTTTTGTTTGTTTGTTTGTTTGTTTGTTTGTTTGTTTGTTTTTCGAGACAGGGTATCCCTGTGTAGCCCTGGCTGTCCTGGAACTCACTCTGTAGACCAGCCTGGCCTCAAACTCAGATATCTGCCTGCATCTGCCTCTCAAGTGCTGGGATTAAAGGCATGCACCACCACTGCTTAGCCAGGAGAGAACCTTTAAAGCAAGCATTCTAGCGTTCCTAAAAGTATCTTCAGGGATTAAAAAGAAATGAAGATATGCTTAGTGACTGAAAACCAAAATATTTTACCTCCAGCCAATATCAACCCCCAAAGACATACCAATCAGCAATTTATTGTCTAGAGGAAAATTGGAAATGTCAAAAAATCAAGGAAAAACACCGAGTTGGTGCTGAAATGTATGTTTTCAAAGAAACAAAGGCTGCAAACTTCCAACATATGTAAGACATAGTCTACAGATTCAAGAAGTTCAGTGAAAATCTAGGGTGAAGAGCACTGTGCCCAGAGTCAGCAAAATACTGAAAATTCAAGTTAAAGACAGTTGCATTGTGATGTAACGATACTGAAGACAGATATGAAGAAGATAAAGAGGTGGTGGGCAGAAGTAGATAGCAGGTGAGACAGACAGACAGACAGACAAATGGACAGAGGAAAGATAATAGAAAGACTGCCAGTTCTGTTTCCCTGAAAGACCTTAAAACTTTATCCTAAGTTGTTAAAATTGTATATAACTCCTAAGTCTTCACCATTCTGAATAGTATTGAAAAGTAGCATTTTAAAGTAATTTACAGGAATGAATGGAAATGAGGCGTTATGAATAAGTAGCATTTTATATTATATAATAAAGACTAAGAAATAAGAAAAAGAAAGTTGGGTAAATGCACATTAGCGGCTTCTGGCTTCTGCAAGTTCTAGTGGTTATAAACACTATGCAATTCCTAATTTTGACAGGCAGACATTGAATAGAATGTCTTTGCAGTGATATAAATATAACTACTGTTAGAGTGATATGCAAAATGATGTTCTATCTTGCAAGAGGAGGGAAACAAGACAAATGATCATAGGAGAGACAGATAGATTGAAAAATGAAGCAATAAGCAATGGGATTATTCCCAGCATGAAATAAAACCAAAGAAGTATTAAATGTATCATTAACTACAATGAGTGAATGGTACCTAGATCAAGACATTTCTCTTCCTAGGCTTCATATCAGTCAGATGCTGCTTTAACATATGTGCCTTAAAGAAAACAATGAAGGCAAAAGAAAGCCAGGAAGTGAGCAAGGATGTGTCAGAGGATGTTAACAACGGGCAATGGTGATGTGCTTAGATTATATAATAGTGAAGTGCTTGGCTTCTATAATTGTGAAGTGCTCAGATCATACAATAGAGAAGTTCTCAGGTCATATAATAGTGAAGTGCTCAGATCCTATAATAGTTATATGCTCAGATCATACAATAAAGTTCTCAGATCATACAATAGTGAAGTGCGCAGATCATATAAAGTATATTTTAAGGCCTAAACATCCAACAAGGCTAAGAAACTTATTAATAAAGGATGGAATTTCTGTAGCAGCCTGAACATTTATACATCCAACCACATTGCATGGGCATGTAAAGCCAAAATAAATAGGAAGAAAGAAGTGGGAGAGGTGTGTGTGAACTCTGGGGTAGGGCATTCAAGGTTATATTGAGAAGATTATAATTAGCTTCAGGATACTTCTATGAAAATTGAACAATTCCAACAGATAAAGAGTTAGCATGAAGGTGTTTGAAGTACATAGTGAGCTTTACTGAATAGATATTCCATTTTGTCCAAAAAAAAAAAAAAAAAAAAAAATCCATTTTAAATTTTCAAATGCTCAAGTACTATTGTAGAAAGTGTTCATAAATAGTGTCATAAAAGAGAAACTTAATAAATTCAGAGAAATAAATGGGTGGATAAATATCAGTTAAGCACATCACATTTTCTGACAAAATTAATATATAAAATGTCATGGTATAGCCTCTGAGCTAACTTACAAACTTGAAAGCACTCATAGCTCTGAAAAAAAATGTCTTTAGAATTGAAGATGAATTAGCATAACTAGAAAAAGGGAATCCTACATTTCAAAATCTATGGAATGTGGACAAAAATCCGAGGAAGAAAACAAACATGTGAACACTGTTTAAAACATCTGAAAAAAAAATACTGTTTTAGTTCTTAAAGAGCATGGATTCCAGAGCCATGCTACCCGGGTTCAAATCCCAGCTCCAGCACTTCCAACGTGTGCTACCTGGTGCTGTGTTCAGCACAGCTTGAGGCATAGATATGACTAGGTTGGCCAAGAAATGAAGAAAAGACATACACAGACAGACACACAGGAAAACTGGGTTGTCAACTTGGCTACATCTAGAATTAACTAAAACCCAAGTGGCTGGGTCTGCTTATGAGGGATCTTCTCTTTAAAAGTATCTTTAATCTGGGTCTTTTGAAGTGAGAAGACCCACCCTTAATCTGGACCACACCTTCTTTTCTTTTAAAATTTTATTGGATATTTTTTTATTTACATTTCGAATGTTATCCCCTTTCCTAGTTTCCCCTCTGAAAATCCCCTATCCCCTCTCCCCTCCCCCTTCTCCCCAACCCACCCACTCCCACTTCCTGGTCCTGGCATTCCCCTATACTGGAACCTAGAGCCTTCACAGGACCAAGGGCCTCTCCTTTCATTGATTACCGACTAGGCTATCCTCTGGTACATATATAGCTAGAGCCACAAGTTCCACCATGTGTTTCCTTTAATTGGTGGTATAGTTCCAAGGAGCTCTGGGGGTACTGGTTAGTTCATATTGATGTTTCTCCTATGGGGCTTCAGACCCCTTCAGCTCCCTGGGTATTTATCTGGCTTCTTCATTGGGGACCTTGTGGACCACACCTTCTTGTGGCTGCCTAAACAAATGGCATGGAAGAAGGAAGCTTGTTCTTGTCTGTTTGTTCTTGTTCTTGCTGGCAAGTCTATTTTTTCACTAACATTGGCGCCTACTTCTTTTGGAATCTGGCATATACCAAAGACCGGCTGAGTCTTCATGGACTGAACAACCTCTCTGTGTCTGAAGGACCAGCTGAGTCGTCCAGACTCATGTACTAAACAACTACTGAATTCTTGGACTTCACATTGGTAGACAGCCAATTGTTGGACTAGATGGATCACAGCCTGAGCCACTCAAATAAATCTGCTATATATTATATATCAGATGATATATATATAATGTATGTATATCTCAGAATTGTATATATATATATATATATATATATATATATATATATATATATATATATATATATATGTTCTGTTCCTATGGCAAGCCCTAACAAAACAGACATATAATAAACTCCTTTCTAAAACTTACCTTCTTATTGTTTATGAAATTTATTCCTTGCCTCTGTGCGACAAAGGATGTGGAAACAATCACACTGGGGTAGCTTTGGTGCGCTTTAACTGTCTGGGACCCTATTCTCCCTGAGTTATTGCTCACCTGAGGTGACAGAGCCCCAGTCACTCTCAGGGACTGCCCATCCCTCATACACTAATTAAGAAGAGGAAACTAGGACACACGCAAAGGACCCTGGGAGAAGATGCTGTCTGAAAGCCAAGAAGAAGAGAGGACTCAGGAGACACCAGCCTTGACCACCCACTGGCAAACCTGCCTGCCACAGTGAGTGAGACATGGGCTACCCCACAGCCTCTCCCTCTGGATTTCTCCTGACATGAGGCTCTCATTGACCCATGTGTGGTCCAACAGGCAAGGCAAACCTATTTGCTGCCACACTGTTCCCGTGGAAAGCAATTCTCTTTCCCCCCCAGGCTGAAATGGAAAGATTAGATGGGGTGATTGATGGAGGTACAGCTGCCCATGCTGAGTTTGTTCAGCTCGGAGCTCTGACGCTGCATCTTAGAGTCCAGCCGAGGGATTCTCTACTGCAGTTTTATCTGTATTAAATTAAATTCCTATGGGCCGCTTTAGAGCTTAACCTTTACCTAAGCTGTCAAGGCTCAGGATAGTGTGAATCACATCTGGTGGTGACATAGAAATACACATACAGATAGCCTGGAACAGAAGCAGATGCACATCACGTTTGTAAGTGTGTGTAGTAGAGAAATGTGCGGGTATATGTGCTCATGTTCAGCAAGTTCCAGGGAAATTCCCAAATGCTACAGCTAAAAACTCCTCCCTTGGAGATTTCTTCCCAAAGATTGCCAAATAAAGGGATAGCAAAACTTGCTTATAGCTGAACAAGAATAGCTGGATTTCAGGAGTCTTCAGAATAGAATCCACACAGCTAGCTACACCTTAGGACCAGCTAGCTGGGATCCCACAGGAGCACCCAGGGTCCATTGACCTCGCCGACACATCCTGACCTCATTGTCCAGAGTGGAGGCAGAGTAAGAGACAGAAAGGATGGGCTCAGCCCAGGCAATTGTTCACAGACAGCAAGAAGCCTAGTGAGAAGGTAGGGTTGCCAGTGGCTGATCCTGGGACCATGGAGATTAAGTACATAAAGTAGCTTAAGGTGAAATGTCACCTACTTGGGCTGTGCTTCAGGTTTCAACTTCTATATGATACAAGCATAACTTTTTCCTCTTCAGAGGAAGACCTACCAGGAAAATAGGAGAAAGAGAATCAGACAAAAAGCTGGAATAGAGATGCGCCCACCATGGTCCCACAGCTCCTCAGCCACCATGGTCCCACAGCTCCTCAGCCCACCATGGTCCCACAGCTCCTCAGCCCACCATGGTCCCACAGCTCCTCAGCCCACCATGGTCCCACAGCTCCTCAGCCCACCATGGTCCCACAGCTCCTCAGCCCACCATGGTCCCACAGTTCCTCAGCCCACCATGGTCCCACAGCTCCTCAGCCAACATGGTCCCACAGCTCCTCAGCCACCATGGTCCCACAGCTCCTCAGCCACCATGGTCCCACAGCTCCTCAGCCACCATGGTCCCACAGCTCCTCAGCCACCATGGTCCCACAGCTCCTCAGCCACCATGGTCCCACAGCTCCTCAGCCAACATGTAAACATGGTGAGGAAAAGGTGGATGCTTCACAAGATGCTGGAGGTCTGACTACTCTCTTCCTCTGAGTGGGATGAGAAGGAGGATTGTAAGCACTCCCCCATCCTTCTAACCTGCTGTTGTGATAGAAAGTGAAGTCTACATAATTGCAGATTTAAATACCATAAATCAATATATAAGAATCTCTATCTTCCCCATCCCCTTGTAGAAAATTCTTTCTATGTGTTACATAAAACCCACAAGTCATAAAATTTTAAAAAATTGAACTAAAATGACTAATAAGTATTCTACAGTGGGCTACTAAGGGCTTGGCAGACACAAGTGATTGGCGTGCAAATCTAACAATCTGAATTCAATACCAGGAACCTATATATTGGTAGAAGGGAGAAGTGATTCTCCAGATTTGTCCTCTGACTGCCACATGCATAGAGTGCACACAATTACACTTACATACATCACAGAGGTGGGGGGAAGAGGGAGGGAGAGGGAGAGAGAGAGAACAGCATCCACCATATTGCTGCTGAAGCTGTTCATACTCCTGGGTTCAAGTGACCCTCCTGACAGCTGGGATTATCATCATCTAGGTTGCCATTTGGATCCAAAATGTCTTCCCAAGGCTCAGGGTTTAATCTGTCTCCCAGGATGGTGCTATCAGGAGATACCAGTAACTAAAGAGGGGGAGCCATAAGGGGGTCTCTAGATCACTGGTTATGTGCCTGTCTTTTCCCTTTCTTTGTTACTCTTAGGTGGATAGTCTTGTGCTTCCACATGCTTTTGCCATGGTGACTTGTTTTACTATAGACACTAAGAAATGGTACCCAATTGACCATGGACTGAAACCTGAGAAACTGTGAGACAAAATGAACCTTTTGTCTTTATAAGTTCATTATCCCAGGTATTGTGTAATAGTGATAGAAAAAATGGGCTGATGAGCCCCCCCTTTTTTAAGACAAAGATGTATATGGTAAGCAGGAAAGGACAAAGGATCTCGGTAGAAAAAGGCCATTTTTCACTTGTCAAGCTGGAGACAATGTTGAATGTCGGTGACATGTGTGGGAAAGTAGGCCTTTTACTCCCACGGGAGACAAATTGGCCCAATAATTTGTCAGTAAATATTTGAAAGCACAGTTTCCCCAGTCATAGGGCTCAGCCCATCAGGACAACCCAGAAACTTGCTCTCTGAGACCTCTATCCCAGCTGTGTTTTCAGGTAAGTCTCTTGCACAGAATTTCCTGTACCCAATCTTCCCTGTGCTTGGGGCAGCCCAGCCGGCCACTGAGAAAGTCTGTACAATCATGCTGGCATTATCAGTTCAGGTCTCAACTTCCACCAGCACCTCCCCATATTTTTCGGACTAGGGAAACATAACTCGGGGGCGGGATTCTGGCCCCAAAGTGGAAATAACTATATATAGTTCTGGATACCTTGGCTGCTGAACGGGGACGTCTGGTTTCCTCTTCACAGACTCACCGACACTGAGACTCAGTGCTCACCACCAAAACTCATCCTAGGTGCATCTCTTGGCTCTGTGAAGAACTGCAGACAAGACAAGACCAGCACAGTCGATAGAAGCAGGACCTAGGGGAGCAGATCACCTTTGTATTGAACAGGATGATGCACAGGATGATGGGTGTGGGGATGACACATCATACCCACACCCATGCCTACATCCTCCCTGGGCCACAAGGATATCAGCAGTCATAAGCAAACCCACACCATTATCCCACCACTGTCTGTGGATTCCTGAATGGAGTCCCACTGACCCTGTAGTCCTACCCAGTCAGGAGTACAGAACTTCCTATGGTCAGATTCTGTCTGGTCAATCCTACCTCCAAGTCAAGCACAACCAACCCGGATCTCTGCAGACCTCTCCAGAGACGGCCTGCCTCTTCACCTGTTATGTAGCAATCTGGGCTCAGACTCTGTCAGTGGCTAGTCCATTCTATAGCTCCCAAGAGCATCAACTAGCATCACAGTTAGCTTCATCCAGCCTCATCCGAAGATCCATGCTAGAAAGGGGATTTGAGAGGTAAGCATGTGGAACTCCTAAATCCACTTCAGGGTGTTCTGCTCAAGGAGATTCAATGCATTGGTAAAACAGGCATGCTCACCAAGGCCTTGTTCACAAAGTAATAGACTAGCAACATGCAAATGTTTACCACCAAGAAGCTGGGAACTGTTCTTGGTGCTCATACAGTGTTACAATGCCCTTTGAAAGAACAAAAGAAATTATGTGTGTGCTGACGGAGAATAAGCAAGACACAATTTTTTGAGTAAAAAAAAAGTCTGTTTGAATAAAGTATACAATATGATGAGAAGAAGAGGGGGTAAAAGAGGGAGAGGGAGGGAGGGGAGAGGGAGAGAGAGAGAGTTATCTATCTCATAGCAGCACATACAAGAAATCAGTGTATCTCAGGTCATTGGCAAGGGAGCAGATGATGGAGTATGACAGCCACCCCCATGCCACCTGGATTCTTCATAGTCTATTTTCCTTTTAGTAGGTCATATTTTGTGGAGTTTTGCTCTGAAGACAAGATTTCATTACGTAACCCAAGCTGGCCTTGAACTTACTCCATTGCCCAGGCTGGTCTGGAACTCATAATCTTTTTGCCTCCGTTCCTGAGGACTGGGGTCACAACCACACACCACCATGCTCAGCCCCAGCCTATCTCTTCATTCCAGCTTCAACCACAGTGTTCAGTGTCTCCAAGGTGAGGCCTCCCCCCACCCCCAGGAGCCCAATCTGCTGTCCTTTTGCTCAAAGAGCTTATCAGTAAAATTTGAGCACAGAAGCCATCCTGAGAGGGGAGTAGGTCACATGCCTTTTGATACTTTTGTCTGTTAAGGCTAGGGAGCTAGACAGAAACCCTCTTTTACCTATCTCAGAAGAAGGTTCTGAGGCAGTTCTCAAAGTGCCTCACAGGGTCCTGAGGGCATCAGAGACCTGGATACCCAGTCCGGTGGCCCCTGTTCCCTGACCCTCTTCTGTCCTTCCCATGCTAGTCCCTGGAATAGCTTCCCAGATAGTCTCCCACAAACAGGTCTGGTCTTGGGTTCTCTGGCTCTGCTCCACTGATGTATTTCACTGCGTTGATTCCCAGTGAAATGCAGGCATGCGTAGCTCTTGATTTGCACTTCCACCTGTGGAAGTTAATTCCACAGACAGCATGCCCAGCGGCAAAGAAATCCATCTGCTCATCCGCACCAGTGAACCATTCATTCTGTTTATTCTCCCTCTTCAGCTTGTCTTTTTATTACATTCTATTCCTGGGCTCGTGATAAAAAAGGCAGATAGCAATTCTAGACTCCTTCTGTTTGGGAAAGGTAGGCTAGAGACCAGAAAAGAAATATGCGGACAGATAAATACACTACAGTGCGTCTGTACCCATGCTCTTGGTAAAGAAAAAGAGAAAAGATATAAACACACAAACCAAATGAATTAAATAACTAAAAGATTAAATAAATTATATTACCAAGTACTGGTATGAGGCCATTCAAAAAAAGGTCTTTTCCAACCAAGAACTGCAAAAAAAAAAAAAGAGTGAAAAGTTTATGTATCATGTAAAGCAAGTTGCAGAACTTTGTGACTACTTTTTAAATGATTCTTCTTTTAAAGAGCTATTTATCTCCTCTCTCTCTCTCTCTCTCTCTCTCTCTCTCTCTCTCTCTCTCTCACACACACACACACACACACACACACACACACACACACACTTACCTGGACTATATATCACATACTTTTTGCTGTGGTTTAGAAAGTATCTCCAAAGGCCCGTATGTTAAAAGTATGGTCCTAAGCCACAGTCCAGCACTTCGGAGGCAGAGGCAGGTAGATCTCTGAGTTGGAAGCCAGCCTGGTCTACAGAGTGAGTAGGGCAGCCAGGACTACACAGTGAAACCTTGTCTTGAAAAACAAAAACAAAAAACAAAACTGTGGACCCTAACAACACACCATTGGGAGATGCTAAGATCTTTTAAGATGTAAGGCCAAGCTACTGCAAGCTATCCCACCTGGA
Source organism: Mus minutoides (assembly GCA_902729485.2). Taxonomy (NCBI): domain Eukaryota; kingdom Metazoa; phylum Chordata; class Mammalia; order Rodentia; family Muridae; genus Mus; species Mus minutoides. Next base: position 300,133 of record LR750081.1, on the reverse strand, counting down.
CATGCCACTAAAAGAGATATTGGGAATCTGGCTCCTCCTCTGCACCTCTGGCACTTTCATTCCAGCCAGAAAATGAATAAGGTCTCTTTGCCACAAGCTGCCACCATGACCTAACACCACCCTCTCCTCCTTAAAGTTTGGTATTTCAAGTAGCTTATTACATAGCAGAAGGCTAACACAGCATCAATGTGTTCTTTACCTGTACATAGACTCCTGCAACTATCGGACCAGTATCTAATCTGCCTAGACAAGATTTGAGTTTGTTGCAGACAAAAAAATAAGAAAAGGAAAGCACAGCAGCATTCAACTCTAGCCTGCAAAATAGGTGTGTACTGTTGGATAACTTGTAAGACAGGTTGTCACCTTGAAAGAGAATCTTCTAGATGTACTTAATCCCTTGTGCATTTTCTCCTGTCATAGAGAAGCATCTTTCACTCGGTTCCTGTGATGACCAGGACATGAGATTTGTAGTTGACTGGGAAGAGTGTTTGGGGACAGAAAGGACATGGAAGGGCAAGACAGAAGGAGGAACGTGATTGGTTGGATGGGTAGGCCTATTCTCCAACAATTAAGTTCCACCCAGGGAAGAAGTCCATTCCCTGCAGGAGAAGGGACTTGGAGTGTGCTGGTTCTTGCATCTGCTCCTCATCTAGAGCTCTGAAAAATGCCAACTCACCAGTTCCAACATCAAACTCATCTGTGGCCACTTCAACCAGTAGCATAACCAGCCAAGACAGAAACAACCCTGGCAATGTAGGGTAGACACTGAGAGGACATCCACAGTCATAGCTCGGCTGTGACTCAACAGCAGAGGCTAGGTGGCTAGGGAAGAGGTGTGGACAAGGGCAAGACTGTGAGAGTCTGCAGATAATGGCTCCACCCTGACAAAGGCAGCCTGGGCCCTTCATGGACCAAGGAAGGAGCCAGACTTTGAATGACAGCCCATGGTTAAGAAGAGGAAGTGGAATCAAGGTGATAGCCAGAGATGGCCAGATCTTCATTAACTGACCCCTTTTCCACTTATTGTTTAGAAAGAGGAAAAAGAAGGCAAAGTGTGTGTGTGTGTGTGTGTGTGTGTGTGTGTGTGTGTGTTTGCAGAGAGTGAAACTTAACCTGAAAAAAAAAAAAACATGCTCACATTTCAGACTGAAATTTGAATTCCATTGGACATTAAATTATTTTAAATTATAAATAGTTACATGGACCTATTTCCTCTGCTAACCAGTAGGCAGCAAGCGAAACATGACCAAAATTAGATACGTTCTCTACATTCCTGGGTGGTGGCAAGCTACAGTAAGAACCCAAAATCCTTATTTAATTGAAGCAAGATTAACACATGGGTGTCGTGGACATTTGATATTTGAAGAAAAAAAAAGGTTTACAGAACAGAACAAGGAGAAATGCAGAAAGAATGGGTCAGAAAATCATCAGAAAACATTGGGAGAGGCGGCTTCTCTTGGTAACCAAGTATCTGCCTGGGAGATCCACTTTTCCATGTTAACTGCAGTCAGTTTTCTGCCCCTGCTACACATGCCTGATAGCATTGTCTCATAGAGAGGACAGGCTCGTCTGGTTTCCTTGCTTAGCAGACTGCAATCTGTGATTGATTGTCCCTGCAAAAGCAGCAGGGATCATGTGAGGCCAGAAAACCACTCACCCTGTGACCAGAAAGTGAAGAAGAGAGAGGGAGAAACCCAGGTCCTGCAGTTCCCTTGGAAGGCATGCCTCAAATGACTATCACTCTTCCCCAAGGTCCTTCCTCTGAAAGGTCCCACCATCCGGGTACCAAGCCTTAGCATACAAATCGTTGGGCGGGGATGCTGAAGATGCACTGGGTAGCAGCACCCTTTAATTAGTGAGTAATATTCAGTTTCCCTCTTTCCTCCAAAGGGTCTCCACCCAGTGACTCAAAGCCTTCAGTCTCCTTATAATGGTTTGCTCCTAGGATCATATACTCCTTTTAAATCACCTTCTTGCAAAGATATTTAGGATAAAAGACAGAAATCAATGAAAAGACCACCCATACTCTGTCTGTCCACCTCACCCTTTCCTCAGCAGGCCTCAAGGGGTGGTTGAAATGTTTGAAAGCCTTCAATTCAGGACCCACTTGCTAGCCACTGCATGCTTTGCTAAGATCATGCACAGCGAAGGGAGCAAGCTTCATTCATCCCTGCATCCCAGACACTAAGGCAATCCTGATTCCCTCCCAAAGAGGCAATGGGGAACGTATGGGAGGACAGAACATGGAAAGGAGGACAAGGCACATAATTGGCTCCATTTAAGTCTGGGGCATCAAAGAATAACACTAGGTCTGTCTCACTGTCACACAATGTGTTGATGCAAATTCTATTTTCATTTACTTATTTTAATAGTTGGATTGATATATCTCTTAATTAATTTTCACATCCCATACACAGAACCCATGTTACATCTTCCTTGTTTGGATATAACAATGAAGTTGAGAGCGGTCAAATGACTTCTTCATATCACACAGCTTGTGCACTGGAGAGCCGGAGCTGTCTTGCAGACCTCTAGGTCTCCAGTCTCCCCACACCTTACTGCCTCCACATCTTTTAAACCAAAGGTTAAAAGGAAATGAACTTTAGCTGTCTTGGATATGAATTGCTTAGATAGGATAAACACAGAAACACCAACAGAGCTTAAGTATATTTTTGCCTTCCTATGACCTAAACCCTTGTCAAATTATGTGATTTCCGTTCCATACCACAGCAAAGATCTCTTCCTGGTACCAGCACTAACACTTAACAGTCTGTGACCAAGGTCTCCACACTTGCTTCCTGCAGATAGTGCTTGCATTCCCAAAGATCGAACAATGCTCTATCCAGGCTGCAAGCGTCCATCAGAAACATACATTTCCTGACAGACTTTAGTTCCCTTCCATCAACCTCCTCCCACATTCCAGCTCATACTTTTTGCACAGCTTATGTTCCTGTTCCAGACCAGTTACCAGAGCTTCCTGAGAGCAGTTATTAAACCCAAGGATCAAAAGTAGATCCAAAGGAAACATCAGCCTGAACAGTAGAGGGTCTGGGTTACCACACAAGTAGTTGGTACTCAGAAAGCAGAGGAGAGGAGAGATGGCTGCCACTCTTGGTACCAGCACAGTGCCAAGGCTAATATGATTCTCCTTGCCAGTGTGGAAGTTTGAAAGAGAATGATCTCCATTGGCTCATATGTTTAAATTCTTGGTCTCCAGCTGGTAGAAGTGTTTGAGAAGTTTTAGGAAGTGTAGCCTTGTTGGCAGAAGCATGTGACTTAGAGAGAGCTTTAAGGTCTCAAAAGACTCATGCCATTCCCCCACTCCCAGTCTCTTTCTCTGTCTCTCTGTGTGTCTCTCTCTGTGTGTCTCTGTCTGTCTCTGTCTCTGTCTCTGTCTCTCTCTCTCATAGTCCAAGCTGTGAGTTCTCAGCTGTTACTGCTACCATGCCTTTGCTCTACCATCATGGATTCTAGCACTCTAACCCTCTGGAACCATAAGCCCAGTTAAATCCTAGTCTTTTACAAGTTGCCTTGGTCACAGTGTTTTATCACAGCAATAGGAAAGTAAGGAAGACAGCCACAAAGGATACTTTCCATCTGGTTCCAGGGAAAACTGAGGCACAGCTTACTGGAACTCCATCCGTCTTCTGCCTTCCCGTGGATTTGAGAGATGAATGTTCCGTGGTGCCTCTAAACCTAACTCTTCCATTCCTTGCTTTGCTATATCCCAAGAGCTTCCTCTGGGCTTAGGACTCCCGGGACACCCTCAGATAGGTACCTAGACATTATTATGCGAGACAGGAGGAGGTTGTTGCCTCTTATTTGAGTCTATCATCAGTTTACTTAAGATCTGAGTTTGCGATTTCAGAGCTTAACCCGATTGTCAAGCATCAGAATTTTATGTCCTTTAAAGAAAGAAAAAAAAATATTAGTTTCCAGCTTTGCACCATCGCGCACTGGTCAGCCTTCACTTTTAAGTAAAGGGACATGTTTGACAGACTCCACTGGGAGCCAGTTTCTGGGATTTTGGCTACAGCTCTGGGATTCCGCTCCTCTGCACATGGCTTGAAATCCACCCAATAACCACAGCAACAGCCACATTCACTCAGATTTACTTCTAATCCTAAACTGGGCCAGCTGCCTCTTCATGTTCCAAATTGGATGGTATATTCTGATTAGTGAATTTTTACTCTCTAAACCACACAGCTTGAAACCTAGTTTCATCTTTCCCAACTCTGGGGAATGTGAAGGGTCACTAACTCTAGATGCCTCTGAATGCTTTGTGGGTCTTGGGAAGTCTGGGTAACTTCTGGGGACAGCACTGGTAGGAATGTGTCTCAGAATGTCCTGTAAGAAAACAGTGAAGAGCTCTTGGGAATTCTATGATAACTGCTGTAAAGGCACCCCTTCTTGTCTACTTAATGAATTGATTTTACAGAGAAAAGAAAGGCAATGGAGGTGTGAGTCTCCCTGATCTGAAACCAAGTCAGGGCCTCATGCTGCAAAGCTGGCTTACTGTCAGGCCTCCCACCTCCCAGCTCCAAACATAAAGCTTCCCCAGATCCCACAGTTAAAGTACCCCCACTCCCACTTTTCCCCGACCTCCGCACACTGGAGAGGAGTTAACAAAGTTGGGGAGCTGCTCTTTAAGTTTCATTTTTTTTTCATTAGAGATGGCAGCCTGGTTTTTCTTCCAGGGTTAAAATAATCATGAAAGCAATGTTTTATGCCGCGCTCCATGCTCATTCCTGGGAAATCTGTGTTGCAAAGGGCCTTCCTTTAAACTTGCTGTTTGGTCAGAATGAGTATGGCTGCCATCATCCCTGGATGACAAATGAAATTCAGTCGGGTGCTTAAAGGTGAGTGAAAGGAGAGCCTTCCTCCAGCCATGTGCAGAGGACTTAAGTCACCGGGCTGTACCCTAAACCCCAGGAACCCCAGGAACTGACTACGTAGTCCATTTTAGAAGAGAAGGCACAATTCTAATTGCTTCACTTAAGTCCTCACTGTGAGGAGGAATCAGAGCTGATGTTAGGATAACCCGAAGCTTCTTAAATAAAACCCAAGGAAGACAGGCAATGATAAATTGTATGTAAATACACATGACATCTGTGAACAGGAGGCTGGCTCAGTGTGACAGAGATCTCTGAGCCCATTTTGTTTGTGGGAGCAGGATATAAACATGGTCCTTCTGGAATTGCCTGCTGTACTTTCCCGAGATTTCCATCTCCCATAATCTTTATGATAAAATGAATCAACTCCCAGAGCCTCTCAGGCTTCTAGTAATTTAGTGTCAGGGTTATGTCCGACAGCGGGAAGTGGCTTCCTGTGTCAACCTCATCCCCTTGAGGATAAGGGGTTCATTTTCCCAGTCACAGGAGTACTATGGCAGATGGCACTTGGCTGAGTCTCTCTCAGGCTTGCCCTTTGCGGAAGATGGTGGCCTGGCCTGAGGTCATACTTCTTCCTCTGGGAAGCCACGCCCAGTGGTCTAAGGCCTTCCATCCAAGTGTGTTGGTTCCAAAGGGGTACCCTGGCTGCATAGCTCCCAGTGAGAATGTATTGTTTCTTCTAGCATCTGAAGTCAGTCCAGTGGGTCTCCAGCCCTAGTCAGACCTGTTCAGCAGGTTCTGGTGCTCAGAGCAGTTCCCAAACCTCCTCAGGAGCTTCTCCCTGGGAGGCCACACTGTCAGATATTTATAGATGGAAAATTAATTATTCCAGGGACGGGACTGAAGATTTTACAGTATTTAGAGGTCCAGGGAAGGAGGAGAAAACAACTGAGGGACCAAGGAGGCCAAACAGGTAGAAACAACTACCCCTTCACTGAGGAGCAACTAGAAGGGGGACAGGTGAGGCATCAAGAAGAGGATGGACCACTGTGTCAGGTGGATAAAACCAGAATTGAAAACTGACTTTGGAATTACTCTCAGATCCTTGCCGCCAATGACAGTGCTGCTGCTGCTGTTGCTGCTGCTGGTAGTGGTGATGATGGTGATGATGATGATGATGATGATGATGATGATGATGATGATTGATGACAACAATGACAATGGTTGCCATGGAACTAGCATTGAGTTTCAGAAAATCTTCACTTAATCATAGAAAGAACCATGGGGAACTGGCATGACATCTTATTCCGCTTATAAGGGTGGCATATTAGTCAGGCTTCTCCAAACAAGAGCCACAGGATGTGCCTATATATAAAGGGATTTGTTATAAGGGATAAAATCGTGTTGTTATGGAAGCAGACAAGTCCCAAGATTTGCAGGGTGAGTCATGGAGCTGGAGGCCCAGGAGAGCAGATGGTATAAGTTCTAGTCCAAAGATCAGCAGGCTCCAGATGCAAGAAGAACCGAGATTTCAATTCAAGCTCCAAAGCAGGACAATGCTAAGTTAGACAAGAAGAACCCATCTATGGACAATTGTCAGCTTTTATGGGCTGCTTGGGCTTTGGACAGATACAGCTTACCAATCCTGGGGATGAGTATGTGCTTTGCTCAGTCAGCTTACTCAAATACTAAGCCTGTCCAGAAATACAACTCACAGCTACATAGACACAACCACATTGACATTTCCAATTATTACCAAGGTGACCTGCAACACGAGTTCCACCTGCCTCTGATTCCCAAATGCCAGAACTAAAGGTAAGTCCGCCAAACCCAGCCATGGCCCAGTAAAGTTAGCACATGAAATAAACAGTCATAAATGGTAAAGCAGACATCTAGAGACACAACATGATTTGACTAACACGGCATGCCTCATGATGGGTCAAACTGAGAACCAAACCGAGGGATTTAGCATTCTTTGTACTCCAATCTTATCATACTACGGTCAACAGGACTCAGTTATAGGCTGAAGCCTGACACACACACACACACACACACACACACACACACACACACACACAAAACATCCATATGTGAAGTCTGTAAGAGGTGGAGCCAGGCTGGAGGAAGCCTATGCCTGGGTATGGGCTTTGAGCATATATCGCCTCACCCTATTTCTCCTTCTCTCTGCTTCACGCTTTCAGTGGAAGATGTGATGGTGCTGTTCTTGTTACCTGCCACCCTTAGCACTAAGAACCTTTCCTCTGAAACAGTAAGCCTAAATAAACTCTTTCTTCTATAAGTTGCCTCTGTTGTGATAGTTTATAGCATCAACACAGGAGTCACACAATGCTACTAAGAGATACTTTGATACATTTGCACTTTGTACAATGTTTGAATGATACTAGCTATCTCTGCCTCTTACAACACCTTAGCCTTTCTTTACGATGAAAACATTCAACATCCTTTCCTTTGGCCTTTTGAAATGTACAGTTACATAATCCTTACCCATAGTTGCCTTGAGATGCACTAGCATCTCAGAAATGCTTTCAGCCTAGCCGTCATTCAACCATCAACTCTCCATCCCTCTCACGCATTCTTATTTTTCCAGTGGATTTTGATTCTCGGAGAATTGAGGGGTACTAGGAATAAAGAGTGGAGATGAGATGTCAGGACGTGGGGAGAGCAGGAATGACCTTAGCTAAAAGCACTGGGATGATCTCTTTCAAACAGCGGCATGAAGGAACAAATGGAACACACACCTGTGCTAAATGGCTTACTTTCAAAATGCCCACGAGCGTCCCCAATGACCCAGTGACTCAGAGAGGAAACTGAGGTCCAGCCAGTTCACTGATACAAGTACATATTCCTAGGTAGGGCTCCCTCCTGAGATACATTAGGGTACAAGTTGATAGTGTGGGAATTTATCATAGGCATGAGAGGTAAGACATGGAAAAAGAACATCAGCATATGGATATAAAATTCAAGCAGAATGTCACCAGCACATACTGGCATGTGTCTGCTTCAACTTCTGGCCTGACACCACCTCTCAGGAGAGATAGCAAACTGTCCTGATGACCACTTTTTAAAAACATTTATTTAGTTAGTTTTATTTCGTATGCATGAGTGTTGTGCCAGCATATAAGTCTGTGCAACACACACATGCAGTATCTACAGAGGTCAGAGGAAAGCATTAGATTCCCTGGAACTGAAGTTACAGTAAATTGTGAACTGCCGTGTGGGTGCTGAGAATGGAAGCTGGGTCGGTCCTCTGGAAGAGGCAAGTGCTCTTAACTATAGATTCATTCATTTCTCCAGCTCTTTGATGGCCTCTTTGAAGGTGAGAAACGGCTCTACCTTTATGAGCTACAGTAACCCGGGCTGAGGCAGTGGAAACAGAGTTGGTGCTAGCTGCTACAGTTACCCTTGGGGACCATCCAGTCCAGGCTGGTATCTCAGAGACCTCTCTCTAATTCTTGTCCTCCCATTTCACTGGCCCTAGGGACCCAAGTAGTACGATGGGAAGCCTTTGTCTATCTTTCCTGGGCTTACCACTTACTTTGTTCGCTATTTGGTTCCACATGTGGTGAGAAACACTAGCCTACACATGTTCCCAACCAAACACACATTTCCCTATTAGAACAGGGAAGACTACCTCCATGAAGCTATCAGAAACCCAGAGTCACAGGTCATTCTGCAGACAGTGCACTGTGATACCCCGGTGTCCTCTGAGTAAGTGATCCCTACAAAGGTATGCAACCAACAACCAAAGCCACTCTATACGATGGCCCGGATCCAGTGCTTTTCCTGATATGTGTCTCCAAAACCGCATTTCTTCTCAGATGCTCTGAGCCATGTGCTGTCTGATGCAAGCCTTCAGCATGCCCCTCTACCACACTCCTTCTCCAGAGCCTCCAGTGACACAGGTGGCTGGCTCACTTGAGACCTCCTTTAAATCCTAGATCATCCAGTCATTTCCATGAGTTGTCAGTGCCACGTTACCCCAGTGTCAAGGATCCCCTCCCTTCCTGTATCATGCCCCATTGAGCAAAGTGAGTTTGGCACCATTGGGAACACTCTGTTGCTAAATGACCCATTTGATGACAATACTGATGGCTGCTGCCGATTCATGGCTACTAAGCTTTCCCTTACAACCCCCAGGTCAAAGACAAGAGACCACCTGCTTCCCTCCCTCCCTCAGAACTACTGCAAGTATGGTTTAGGGCTTATAATCACTCAGGGCTTATGAGGCAATTGAACTCTGTACATGAGTTGTGTGCCTCACAAACTTCCTCAAACGCTTTGGGAAAGAGAAATTGAATTAATGCTGGAAATCTTCCTTCTCCTATCTTGCAAAGTGTGTTCAGTCATCTATGAGACCACACTGGTGGGGAGCAAAATGGACTGTTAATGAAAGTCAACTGTGTTGCCATCCTTCAAAGCCTTGTCTTAGACAATCATCACCTCACAGATTGCCCTGTCTTATTCTAAAGACATGTAGATCACATGAGGATTCTCATAGTTGTGAGGTGTAGCCACTCATTCATTCATTCATTCATTCACTCCTCGAAGCTTAGGCAATGTCCTGCCACAAAGGTGAAGAAATGTTATCCTTACCCGTAGGGGCTCATTCTTGACAGACAGGGTAGAAAACAATATGTAAGGGTTACAGTAGAGTCGGGCTGGTGTTCTAAGAGGGAAGAGTTTTATTGGGTGCTCAGTGGAACAAGTGCAGAAGCTAGACCACACATAATGAGTCACAGAGAGGAATATTTTTATTGAGTCTTGTAGTGTGAATAGAGATTTTTCTAGAGAATGAGAAGGTATTTAAGATAGAGCAGAAAGTATTTGCTCAGAAGTTAGAGGTTAAAATACTTGTACATATTCAGAGGCTAAGATAGTGTTGTGGATCTTTGATTCTCAATCTGTGGGATGTGACCCCTTAGGGTGCGGCTAACCACACTGTCCCAGCAGTTGCCGAAGGCCATCAGAAAACACAGATATTTGCATTCCGGTTCATAAAAGTAGCAAAATTACAGTTATGAAGTAGAAATGAAAATAATACGATACAGTTAAGCGTCATGAAAGGGTATTAAAGGGTTGCAGCATTAGGAAGGTTGAGAACCACGGCTCTAGATAGAGCCGGCTGAAGCTGGAACCACGTTGAGTCCCTGCCTCGGCAGTAGCTTCAGGATGCTGCTTCTGGAGCCCCGTTGGCTGGGCTGCCATAAAGAGAGTAGAATAAACCAAACAAAATGCTTGACTAAAAAAAGATGTTTAACACAAGAAAATCAAGAAGAAGGAAGACCAGCATGTGTATACTTCATTCCTCCTTAGAATAGGTAACAAAATACCCATGAAAGGAGTTACAGAGACACTTAGGAGCTAAGATGAAAGGATGGACTAATCCACCCAGGGATCCATCCCATAATTAGTCACCAAACCCAGACACTATTGCATATGCTAGCAAGAGTTTGCTGGAGGGACCCTGATATAGCTGTCTCGTATGAAGCTATGCCAGTGCCTGGCAAATACAGAAGTGGATGCTCACAGTCATCTATATGATGGAACACAGGGCCCCCAATGGAGAAGCTAGAGAAAGTACCCAAGGAGCTGAAGGGGTCTGCAACCCTATAGGTGGAACAACAATATGAACTAACCAGAACCCCCAGAGCTCATGTCTCTAGCTGCATATGTAGCAGAAGATGGCCTAGTCGGCCATCACTGGGAAGAGAGGCCCCTTGGTATTGCAAACTTTAAATGCCCCAATACAGGGGAACACCAGGGCCAAGAAGTCGGAGTGGGTGGGTAGGGGAGCAGGGTGGGGGGAGAGTATAGGGAACTTTTGGGATAAGAAAATATCTAATAAAAAAAGTGGAAAAGAAAAAAGATGTTTAAATTATATACAAGGGGATGTGTATGTGTGAGTACAGGTGCCCACAAAGTTCAGAAGAAGGTTTCAGATCTCTCAGTTGGAGTTACTAGTATGTGAGTACTGGGGTACTGGGAACCAAACTTGGGTTCTCTGTAAAAAAGCCAGTATATGTTCTTACACATGGAGGCATCTCTTTAGCATATCTTTATTACTGAGATAATATGGTTACAAATGAGTCTTTCTGTCCTTTGGATACTGGAGCTTTATGATAAGTTATGTATGTAGAAAATATTCTCCCAGTTTGTTGGCCTCTCTCTCTCTCTCTCTCTCTCTCTCTCTCTCTCATGTGTGTGTGTGTGTGTGTGTGTGTGTGTGTGTGTGTGTGTGTGTGTGTTGAGGATCAAACCCAGGCCTTATCCATGATAAGCAAGTGCTGCTCTAGTTCTTAGAGACATGAGGATCCTGGTATGTATCCCAGGATCCAAATGTGGATTCTCCTGTCTCCTACTGGATAAGAGGAATGTGCTATGACACCCACCATTTGGTTATATTTTTATGAATACTAGAGAAACTTAACTGTCTGCAAGCTCTAAGGTAACTGTCTATGGTTCAGGATGAAGTCCTTACTTGGAGGACAGGAAGACTAGAGCCATGATGAAAAGGTCAGGGAATATTAAAGAGGGGACAAATTCATGCATCTCATTTTTATCACTGACAAGGCTGTCAGTAAAGGCTCCTACCCGCTTTGTTTGTCAACCCACACTAATCTAGTAGGTTATAGTTATCATGCAGTGTCCATGAGAAGACTGGTTCTAGAATCCCCATGAGTGCTAAAATCTGATGATGCAAAGCTTTTTATGTGAAATGCTATTATATTGCCATCGAACCTACACATCCTCCTGTGAACACGAAACCATGATTACATGACTTACACCTAGCACCGTATAAGTGGTAAATGCTGCCATCAATAGTTGTTAACTGTATTGTTGATAGAAAGATAAAGAAAACTGTACCTATTTGGTATAGATGCAGTTTTCTAAATTGGGTATATAGATCAGAACCTAGCAAGCAAGATGATCTAAGCTCAGTCTCTGGTACCAAATGCAAATAAAACTATCTAAAATGAAACAAAAAGATAAAATTTCCCCAAATTATTTTCAATCCACAGTTGATTGGATCTGCAAGTGGAGAATGCTCAGAAGAGCAGGGCTGGGGTCGTTCTCTGCCTTGCTCTCTGCCTCAGGACCTTTTCCCATGCTACTTCCTCTGGTTCCCACCTAATATCCTTGCCGTCAAGAACATCCCTGTCATTCACATATCCCACCCTACTATGGCCTCCTTACCCCAGTCATTCTTTATACAGTCTTAATTCTATGCTTCTCCCTCCAGGTGGACCTTTAATTTAACAATTGTGGGCAATGCCGTCAGCTGCTTCTGTATCCCATACACAGTCTATCATGGTGCTGAATGGGTTGTTAGTTAATGCCACTTTAAGCAATGAAGTAAGTTTATTTCCTCTCGTCCCTTGCTTATACATGAGTATACTTTCTGAGGTCCCAGTAGATGCCCGAAATCACAAATAATTTCAAACCTTATATAAAATGTGACTTTCCTATACACATGCCTAAAATGAAGTTTAATTTATACATTAGGCACAGTAACAGTAATAACTGATAATGAAATAAAGTATAATGAACTATAGGATAGTATATGATTTCTACACACACACTCACACACACTCACACACATACAAATATCCCCTTGTGCTTACAGTGCAGGATGACAAAGTGCCTAACCAATGAAATATAAGGGTGAATGTCATAGGCTGCTGTCTAGGGGCTTAGGACTGCATGCATTACTAACCCCACAGCAATTATCTGATAACTGAGATGAGCAGCAGGTGAATGACATGTGTTCAGCTAATACAGTGTGGACATGCTGGACAAAGTGGCTGATTCACCTCCCAGGTAGGACACAGCAGGGTAACATAGAATTTCGCCATGCTCAAAACAATGCACAGTTAAAACCTGTGGATTACCTTTGGGGATTTTTACATTCAGAGCTTTTGGCTCAGGACTGACTTCTGGTAACTAAAACCTCAAGAAAGCAAACTCTCAGATAAGGTGGAGCTGCTACTGCAGCAATTGAAGATCAGGCATTGATAATCCATACTGGCTTGGCAGGGACCTCTGTCTGGGATTACTGTGGCTGCTGCAGTGACAGAAGCAGCCTAGACACTGGTCCCTGGGAAGAAAGCCAGTCTGGACCCCTTTGACCAGTAATGGACTAGCAAAATAAACCCCCATCGTGTTAAGCCTTAATAATAAACAGTGTTCATTTATGTAATGTCCCTGATTAAAACAGTCTCCCTTTGGATTGCCTTTGAAATCCATTTGGAATATGTTCAGGGCTATCAAGCTATCACTCCGTGTGTGTGAATAAACAGATTCGGGTCAGTTCAACAGATATGTATCAGGCACTCCGTGCAATCAAAATTGAATAGCAAAAGCTGGGAACGATACCAAGTCAAGGCTTTGCTCACTATAGCCCCAAAGTATGGCTCATACAACCACACATCAGCACGTCCAAGTAGATGATATGGCTGCAAAGGCACTGAGATAGACTTGAGTTTAAAGCCATCGAAGCAATTTCTTTGGAAGCCATTGTGCACCAGAACAGCTGTTGGCTAGGACACTGTTAAATCTATGACACTTATGCAGCAGTGCGGAACACTCTCATTCCCTGCTTGAGATGTGCTTTTGATAATGTGGGATGCTGTGTGATGAATGCCACCCCTGGAAAACCATGCCATATTCTATAGAGTGACAGGCATGGAATTGGGCTTTTGCAGCGGTCCCTTGATTGGAGTATTGAGGTGTTGAGTGCATCTTGGTGAAAAATGGGTCACTTTTGCATTTACTTCTTCACGTTTAACCGAACAGAGGATTAATGACTTCATCCCAAGCTGTATTAACAACAGACGCATGGGAAATACACAGAGCTTTGAAGCTTAGGAGACTTTGGAGATGAGCAAGGTGTGGTGACTAGTGGTGAGGTGGGGGGGGGGGCTCCCAAGGAACCTGAACAACTGTGTTTTTAAAATTCTTCCCAACCTGAGAAGGAGAAAAAAATGGTGGAATGGAGCAGTCTACACAATGGAGAGAAGCTGACTGAAGATGTGGCTGCGGAGACAGGTATGGGCCAGCAGGCTGCAAACACGCTGGTCATCATGGTTCTTGCCCAGAGTACTGGCAGGGCCACTGGAGGCAAGGGCAAGGTCACCGGTATGAAGTAGCCTGGAGCTTGTGCAATACTGCCCCCAAACATGCTGCCCAACTGCATGATCACTCTGACCCTGAGCAACAAGCTATCCAAGATGAAGAATAGTTCATTTTCTGAGTTAAGTCTCCTCAAAAGCCTTTCATGATTCATGACACTGCAGGAAACCATGTTGATATCCACGATTCCTGCTGCCACTGGCAGCTATGGGCAGGGAAGCTGCTTCTGCAGTGGTATTGATGGCTCCAGATTCGTAACTGAGATCGAGAGACATGGAAGGCTTCTGTGCCAACCTCCCCCACCCTCCATAAAAGGGGAAGAAACAATCCAGACATGGAACTATTGAAGAGAGTCCTTTAAAATTGTGTTAAAGATGCTGGAGCGTAGCTCTTCACAGCTGATGGCTTCTGGTGGGGGTGGGGAGTGGGAGAGGGCTCAGGCTTCTTTAAGGGGTTGGTCACTGGGAGTTTGACCACGCTCCACAGAGTGTACGGGCAACAAAACTGGATTTGGTAGGGTTTTTTGTTTTTGTTTTGTTTGGAGCTGTGCAAGGGTGGCAAGATGGACCTTGGAAGAATAGGAGGAGACAATAATAAGGGCGTGTTGAGTGAAATTCCCAAATAATTAATAAAACATTATATTGAGGGGAAAGAGTCTTAATAAACATACATAAGTGAAGAGCAAAACTTCTTCCCCAAGGGCATATTTGGTCAACAAGAGGATAAACTCGCAGGGAAGGGAAGAAGGGCCTGAACACCCCGGGGGATAAAGATACACATAGAACAACTTGAGAATATAGGCTAGGGCCTCAGCAAACTCAGACCCATATCAGACATTGACTGGGGGGCATCAGCAACTGGCTGGCAGCTGGGTTCCATGCATTTCCTAGCTCAACCTAGCAAGTCCACGGGTGGACACTGCACTCAGGTGCCGTTACCTACGTGTTCCTCCTGGACTCCTGTTTTATTTTCCTACAGAATCAGTTGTAGGCTGCAGAAGGATGAGCTAGACAAGGGCAGACCATGTGTACAGTTGTTGTTGTACAAAGGAGCTGGAAAAATCCTATTGCCTGGGTGTCACAGCTTCCTTAGCACTGAACCAGTCATTGGTTGCATGACTGTAGCTTTCTGGTGTAAGCATAGCTGCTGCTGCAGATGCCTGAAGGTGCAGCTTGTACACACTCAACCCTGGATAATGGTTCCTGTACCATTTATCATTATTTCTGAGTCTCCGCTTTCTACGTACACAGCAAGGTGACGATAAAACTTTGCAAAGAGCATTACATCATAGGATTGCTGTGCATCTTGGCTACACTCAGAGGCCATGAGGGTAACTGACCTGGAGCATCCAGGTTTGGGAATGTCCCTTTAGGATATGTGCTTGTGACAAATCTACTTTTCTCAGAATTGGTCCCCACTGTCTGACTACCATGACTATGGAGGATGGGATGGATCCTAAGATGGCTTCCAGCTGATTCTGCCCACGTTCTTACCCTCACCATCAGCCTTCATCTTCACCATGGGTCTGTTGGTAGGTCTCTTTTCATTTCCATCTCACAGATGAGCAAACCATGGCACGGAGGTTACGTGGCTTTCATTATAGCCACACAGCACGTCAACAGCAGGGAAGAAGTTCAAACCTGTCTCTGACTCCAGGGGCTAAATTCTTTACTGGTATACTAAATAAAAATCATGGTTGTTAATTTTATATGTAATTTTGAATAGACCAAGAAGAACTCAAATATGTTAGCATACTATTCCCAATATTTCTGTGGAAATGTTTCCATAAAATATAAGCATTTGAATTGGCAGATGAAGTGGCTACCCCCACCCCCTATCCCAAGCCATGTTGACTGGTAACATCCAACTGGACTAGAAACCAAAGAAAATAAAAAGGCAGAGAAATGGAATTCTCTCTTTCTCTCTCTCTCTCTCTCTCTCTCTCCTCAGCAACTTGAGCAGAACATGGGTCTACTTCTGCCCTTGGTTTTAAACTATAGCTATACACCAGCTTCCCTAGTTAGGCTTCAGATTAGGTGAATCTCACACACTTTCCTAGGTCCCAGACAAAATGAAAAGAAGAAAAAAGAAAAGCCATTAGAATGCTGCTTCTCAATCTATGGGTTGTGACCCCCTTTGGAGGTCAAATGACCTTTTCACAGGGTTGTATATCATATATTTACATTACAATTGATAACAGTAACAAAATGACAGTCGTAAATAGCAACAAAAATAATTTCCTGCTTGGGGTTCACTACAACATGGAGAACTGCATTAAAGGGCTGCAGCATCAGGAAGGTTGAGAACCACTGCACTGGAGAGTTGGCATTCCCCTTTCTCTGACATGAACTAGCCTCTCTTGCTATTGTGTCTTCCCCAAGCCCCACCCCACCCTCATGAACTATGAGCCAAAATAAATTCTTTATCCCTTAAGCTGCTTTTGGTCAGGTGTTTGGTTACAGTTTTCCCTCAACTCCTGAGATCTTCAAGGACTGGCTGAGGGCCCACTGTTTTCTGGCATAACCTGGTCTTAATTGAGCCCCTTCTGTAGTGACTCTTTCCAAACAAGAGCACAGGTAAAAGAGGCTAAACCTTGAACACGTTGGAGCACGGGGGACACAGTCAGCAACCACAGTAATAATGTTACTCACTAAAACTGAGAGGAAAAAGAGGGGAAATGGAGGCAGCTTGAGAATGACACCTTCCTTTGAAAGGAGACCTTGACAGGTTGTAAACTCAAGTCACACCGAGATGCGTGTGCACCCAGAAGTAAAGTTCCAACCTACTAATGTTAACTCAGAAAAATAGCTGAAGATAATGATATCTTCAGAGAAACAATCTTCCTTGAAACATTTGCTCAAGGCTTAACAGCCTTAGGTTTTGTTCTTTTATAAAATAGATAAAACTTAGAAGTAAGACTGTTTGTTCTTTCAGAAATTATGATTTCTTATGAGATTATCCAAATAAGCAGTTATGATAGGAACTTCCTCCTTGCCAACCAGCAACATCATCAGAAAGAAGAAATAATGAAAGGTAGGAATGGAGAAGGGAGAGGAATGAAGGGTAGTGAGGATGGGGGAGACATGGATATATCACACTCTTAGACTTAGTCACAGTCACAGGCGCTAACAAGAGCTGCCGGTTCATAAATATTTGCTGAACTCAGTCCTTGGTTGCTAACAATCGCATGCTGTATGAACGTGGACATTTCCGGACTTCTCTCTCTCTCTCTAGAATCCCACAGCAACTGGGATCTGTGATGTTCAGTATTCAAGGGCTGCATGTCTCATTTCTCTTTGGAACCCAGCAGTCTAGCTCTGATTAATTCCAGACATAGCCGAGGCCTGCATTCCCCTTAGATGAGCTGACCCTGTGGCAGAACAACAAACAGAATCCTTTCCTTCTGTCTAGAAGGTACTTGGTGCCTCCAGCTTCTAAGTTATGGTCTTTTTGGCAAAATAATATTTCCCTCCTTGGACAGTGGGACTAGCTGGTAAAAAAATAAACCAAGGTGTTATCCATGGCTGTCTGGCTCAGGCCCTTTCTCTGCAGGGGACACTGTGACTGATCATAAACACTGTCCAGCCCAGAAAGAAGCAAATGCCACGGCTGCTGACTGATGCTCACAGCCTGTCACCAGCTCCACACCTCCTCATCCCGCCTGTCCCTCCCACGCTGGCTCACCTCCAGCCTACTTCACAGGTAATAACAGTGACTCAGGTTTCTATAAGGAACAGGGACTGGCTTCACTCTCACCAGCAGACTCCCGAGAAGGGATATAAAAGCCAGACACCTCATGCTTCTGCCTCTGCCTCTGCTCGGTATGTCTCTTCCCTCCACCAATCCCCTCTCACATTTGCACTAGAGCAATCAATATTCTCACTCAGTCACAGATTGAAGACCCACCAGGCCCACTTCCCATCCTCTGCTGACTCACTCACAGAGCCCAGCATGAGCCCAGCGCTCCCTCTGGCTGGACCAGGAGCTTGGTGACTTTCAAGCCTAAGCTGGTTCAGTGCATTCCCCCCTTTTCCTGTTTCCCCAGAAGTCATTTAGATCCTTACCCATGCCCTGTCACCTTAAGACCTATAGGCCTATGTGGGAAGAAACATCAAGTGCCATTGTTCCTTTAAGTGTAAAACCAGTTCTTAAAAAAAAAAAAAAGAAATAGAAATAAAAATGGCCAGCAAATAACTGAAAAATGTTCAACCTCTAGCCATCAGGGAAACACAGACTGATACTATGTTGAGCTCACAACTTACCTGTGTCAGAAAGATAAATCATCAAGAAAGCAAACTGCAACAAATGGTGGTAAGGATATAGAGTTTGATGAATGCTATGCTCTGTAAATTAGGGCAGCCACTATAGAAATTAGTATGCAGACTCTAACAAAAAAAAAAAAAAACTAAAAGTAGAACTATCATGTGAACCCACGATAGCAATGGCTACCCACTGGCTATGGACCTAAGGGAATCTTGAGTTGGCGAACCATAGAGATCCATGAATGTTCATTGCAGCACCATGATCAAAAGCGAATTACAGAAACAGCCTGGAGACCCATCCACAGATGGATGGGTAAAGAGCATTGGTGATGTCATCTGCAGGAAAGTGCATGGACCTGGAGCTCATCATGTTAGGCAAAAGAAGCCAGATTCAGAAAGACAAACATCACATGTTTTCTATTACATGCAGAATCTAACACCCCCCCCCTTTTTAAGGCATAAAAGGCAAAAGAGGATGATTTAGCAGAGCAAGAGACCATAAGGCAAATAGAGGAATAGTAGGGTAATGAAAGGGTTAATAAGGTCACAGTGCATAAACTGCATCCATGAGAATGTTATAATGAAACCCATTCTTTTATGCAATGAATATAACAAGAGTCAAGTCTAGAACTGATAAGCACAGTGGCTCAGAGCTGGCCTGATGCTACAGTTAGGCTCTACAATGGACACACATAACAATGTGTCAACTATTTAGTCCCAGCAATCCCCCTGGGAGATAGTGAGACCTTTAAAAGGTAGGAGCTAGAGACACTATTGAATATACCAGCAAGATTTAGCTGACAGGACCCTGATATAGCTATCCCTTGAGAGGCTATGCCAGTGCCTGGTGAATACAGAAGTGGATACTCACAGTCGTCTATTGGATGGAACACAGGGCCCCTAATGAAGGAGCTAGAGAAAGTAACCAAGGAGCTAAAGGGGTCTGCAACCCTATAGAAGGATCAACAATATGAACTAACCAGTACCTCCCAGAACTGTGTCTCTAGCTGCATATGTAGCAGAGGATGACCTAGTCAGCCATCAATAGGAGGAAAGGCCCTTGGTCTCGCAAAGATCATATGCCCCCCAGTACAGGGGAATGCCAGGGCCAGGAAGCAGGAGTGGGTGGGTTGGGGAGCAGGGTTGGGGGAGGGTATAGGGGACTTTTGGGATAGCATTTGAAATGTAAATGAAGAAAATATCTAATAAAAAATGGTTGGAGTTAGTAGAAATCCTTCAGTTTATTTGGGGTGTGCCCTGAAAGTGCATTCTGAAAGCTCAGTATGGCTTCATCCAAGTTGGATATGATTATTGCAGTCTTGATTCAGAGCAGCTATGATCACCAGCCTGAAACCCTCAGGAGACCTAGCCTATTAACATTTCCACAGAGTGGGCAGGAAGGCTTATTAGGCCTCTCCCTTCCCAAGGTTATGTGAATGGTTAAAAATTACTGGAAGAGGAAAAATTACAGTAACTGCTGGTAGTGGCTCCGTATCTGGTAGATAACTCCAGTAAGTTCATTGTTTCTGCATGATGGACTTGGGTAGAATAGCTTTCTGGCCTGATGTTGTTCTCTCTATCTGGGGCAAATAGAAGTAGACACCCCATAAACACTCTTTTCTTCCCAGTTGTGAAATGAGTGGTTTGTTCCGATTCATGTTCCTGCCACAATCTGTGGCCTTATCATAGGTTCAAAGGCCCAATCATAAACTTTTAGAAATATGAGACGTTTATTACCACAGGAATTTGTGCTAGTGATGGAAAACTGACTACCACACTGGATCTCAGAGAGCTATATATCCAATCCCTTGTTTCCAAGGAGGAACCAGAAAAATGCTTGAAGCAGGATTTGGATCCCCACCTGCACCCTGCTCCATCCTCTGAGTCACCCAGGTGAGCCGGCTGAGGAGCCCCACGGCTCAGGGTTATTGTCTTGACTCTGTTTTATGTACTACCACATGGGTGTGCATGCTGTCTTTATTGTGTTCTGCAAGGGGATGCTGGGAACCAGGGGTGTGAATGGCCTGCTTAAGAATGGTCATCATTGGGAAGAGAGGCCCCTTGGTACTGCAATCTTTATATGCCCCAATACAGGGGAACGCCAGGGCCAAGAAGTTTGAGTGGGTGGACAGGGGAGCAGGGAGGGGGGAGGGGGAAGGGGACTTTCGGAATAGCATTTGAAATGTAAATTAAGAAAATATCTAATAAAAAATGGAAAAAGAAAGAATGGAAACTACTTCCACACAACGGTGACAGAAGAACACATGCCACTAGTCACTCTAGAGAAGGCCAGAACAGGGAAGTCCAAGGACAGCTCCTTACTAGCCAGTCCCTGGAGATTATAGGAAGGATGCTTCCCCTAATGTCTATGACAGCTCCCTGGCTCAAGAAGGAGGAAAAGGATGTCATCCTGGGAGAGTTTGAAAGGTAAAGACAACACACATTCTGCAACTGAGGTTCATACTAGTGGCATGGAAAGCCATCCCTCCCTGCCCCATGGAAATCCTTGCGGAGACTGCTCACTTCACATCTGCGCATTCTATTGTCCTAAAGGGGTAGATAAAGAAGAAGACAGTAGAGTTGGGGCATGAGGCTTTCCAAGGTATGCCTGCTGTATCTGTGGGTTTCAGAGAATGTTGGCCCACAAACAAGCATGGAAAGGATAGTCCATTTGGGCTTAAACCAGGCTTACTCCAGAGGGGCCAAGCCCCAAGTAGCTAGTTGAATGAAACCTTGATAACCAACAAAACTTTGAAACTGGAAAGATTTATCTTCAGTCTATTCTTTAGAGATTCGAAAGTACAGGATGGTGGACTCTGAGCTGAGTGGCTCTCTAGTCGCTTGTGTGTCCTGGGTAGGAAATGTTTGCATGGTCGGGCTGCTTTGAACAATGCCTGAGGAGGCAGGAATCCCCTCCATAGTCCAGTCTTCCAGCTAGAGAGCTTTAAACTCAGTTCAGTCAGAAGCTCAGAGTGAGTCCCTGATGCCCTCTGACCATTGCCCTGACCGAACCCTTCCCAGAATTCTCAGAAGACAACTTACTACACCTTTTCAGCATGTTTTAGAGGTTGCATGCTTTTGTCCACACATGTGGGCGGAGAGCACAGGAAAGAGGAAGGATGAGGAGAACTCATACATTATTTAAATCCATAATCTTGCCAATTAACAACAAGTAGCAAGCCAGTGGTTTCTTCACTTGATGGTTATCAATGACAAACTCCAAAAATCTCAATTTATTTTTCAGAACTCTCTTTGAATTTATGATGCCTAAATCTTATACCAGGAGGACAAGCTCAATCAACTTTCAAACAATAACAGTGACAATATTAAATAAAAGCCAGCTTTTCCCCAGGATACATGTCCTGTTAGTGATAACGACTGTCTTCCCTGTCCCAGAGCCCGGAACCTTTCTGTCACTGGTGCCTAGCTGTCTTGTATCCCTCGGGTCAGGCTTGCTGTACCCTATATCCTGACACACTGACCTCCTTCCATTCACAACTGCACCCCTCTCTCCCTACTCTGAGCTCCCTGTGCCCTCAAGGTTCCATCCCAGCTACCATCACTCTAGAGTTTTCAAAGACACAGCCAGTTTGAGTCACTGGCACTGTATACCCACCACCTTGCTTCTGCGTTGGCAGCTCCTGCCTGCATTTGAAATTGCTGCTGGGACTCTTGGACTATATGTGTCTCTCAATTGCATATCCCTCCATTCCGGCAGTTTGGTTTCAACACTTCCCACAGCTCCCCTGGCTCCTGCTCCTCAGGCCCGTGTCCAATCGCTTATATTCTAGTCCTTCCAGTGAGAGTTCCTTTTCTCTTGGGCTGTGACATGAGCCATCATTATCTTAAATGTTCTTTCTTGTGCACACCCCCACACAGCAGAGGAAACATGGCTGCTTCCACAGCAAGAAGGCTCATTCCACATCACCGAGGAAAGGTGCTCCAGCCACAATGGCTCACCCTTAGCCGCAACTTCCTTGGGTGTGACATTGAAGGTAGATCCCCAGATCTGACAGGTTCAAGGATGACCTGTAGCTACTTCTTTCAAACTTATCTTTGGTTCTATTGTGTCTCAGCACAACAGCCTGGTGGTCAGTGAGTTTTCTGGGACTACTTAGATCTTACATGGATAACATATAGGCAGAAACATCAACCAAGAAGCATCTTCCTTCCTGGCAGTTGTTAACCACTTGATATCATCAGAGAGAAAAAGAGCTCCTATGAGCCTCACAAACCTCCCCTTTCTTCTGAGGGAATGTTATGGGCCCAACCTATGATAGTCTAATTCAGGACAGTAATGATCGTATCCAACTTAGAGGGGAAAGCTACACAGTGTGAATCAGCAAGATCCCGTTGTTGTAGAGTATGGCTTGTATCCTTCCAAGACCTAACCAGTGTGAGTCTAACATTCTTTCCCACCAGTCTTCCCACCACACTTCAACAAGTCTGTATACCTACAAGTTATCAGCTAGGTGTTCCTCTCTCTCCAAAAATCTAGACTAATCCCACCATGAGAATCTGACTACTGATTTCATGGCTGTACATTATTCATGGTCTCTATTATATTACATAATAATACACAATTTACATATATTATATAACTTTAAAATTTATACAACTTAACAAAATCTTTATGTTAGTTTAATATGTAAAGTTAAACAGCATTTAATATAACATAGTAAATAAGAAATTAGAGAATGTTGCTGAAGTATACATATAGATTATAATTCTATAATATTGACATATAACATGTACAATAATATACTTATATATTAATGCATAATATTTGATAGCATTTAATATTCATTTAATAAAAAATAAAACATTAGACAATATATGAATATACATACATTAAAATTGCATATAGTATATTGCTGTAACATATATACTAATATACTCGTGTTCATTTAAAATATGAAGTTTGAAGTATTTAGTAATAAAAATATTGAATGATGTATTAATAGATAATTAGAACATTAAATATAATATTGTAGGTAATATACTATAGTCTAATATCATTAGTTATTACTAAATTATAGTATATGATGATTACAGTAGTATATAATTATATATGTATGTGTATATATGATGGGTCACAATACTTTTCTGAACTTGCTGCTCTTCTGAACATTTTGAATGTACTGACACTTAAGTTATCATCTTATTGTCTTCCAAATGCTTTGAATTCTCTCATTTACTCTGCACAACAGCTCTCTGATGCAAGTACTTTTATTATTCCAATACTTAAAAACACTGTACCTTTTGGCAAGCCCTGTGCTTTGAGCTTCTTCTGGAAGTCACAGCGTGCACCCTCCCTGCTCAGTAGGAGTAGCACTCATCCTCCTTCCCCCACCATGCCTTCTTAGGTCTCCTTGATGTGGAGGACAGTCCTCTAAGTCTGCCTTCTGAGTTCCTAGCTCCTGCCTCTCTGAAAAGGCCATGAGGGAGCAGGTCAGACCTTGCTCCTTCCATTTGGCAGGAGCCTCAGAACTTGTCCTAACTGGACAAATTGGATTACATATATCTGCATGCACTCTTACTTAGTCTTGTAAACTGGTTTCTACACAGGGTGCTGAGTCATACAGTTGGTAATTTCCCACTGCCACAGAATTACCACTGCCGTGTCCTTCGAATGTTTGTCAGGCTCCGGAGCTGGATATAGTGTATCCTGTTATTCTGTCACAGAAGACAGACTTCAAAAATGAGGTTAGTAAATGGCTAGGGCAAGGAGGGGCTTAGTTCTGAGTTGAAGGTCCTTAAGCCCCTCTCACTACATAGAAGAAATATGGTTGTTCACATTTGTACCCAAGCTGTGGCTTGCCAAACATACCACCAGGAGAGGGAGCAGCAACGCCCTGACACTGTACCATCTTCTCCATCAGAAATGTCTGAAAGGCCTTCAGACAGGTTGGTTGCTCGTGCCTTTTCCAGTTTCTGCAGAAGGACTCAGATAAACTATGTTCTCTCTTACTAGGAGGCATATGCCATTGGAAACATGATCCTGGGAAGCTGGCGTTCTCATTACATTTAATTCTATTCAATATGTATTCAGAAGAGAGGCTGAAGCTACCATGAGCTCTCCTCCTCCCTCCTGCATTGAGACTCAAGCCCCAACACTGTCAACAAGCACTTCTGATAAGGCTTCATTTATACACCCTGACCAGAAAGCAAGAGAACCTGTAGTAACTAAATGCACATTCTTTAGAATTGGACATCTTAAACTCTTTCTTCACAAGCCCTTTGCACCCACAGCAATGGGATACCAGCCTGAGTACATAGGTATATAAAATAGATCTACAAATCAAACATTCACCGACACTCAGTCATTAAGAAATCTATTCCAAAAAAAAAATATTTGGTATGCAAACGATTATGCCATTTATTAAAGATGAGAGTTATGTTTTCTAATGAGATTAAATCTTGGCTGAATGTTTGCTATTGAAGGATGAAGAGCATATTCTACAAGTTTCAAAGTTGGTCAATATTTTGATTTTATACTCATTAATGCTGAGGTCGGTGCTTTGTATAAACACACAGTCCAAAATTACAGAAGTGTGTTCAGGACCATTTCAAAAATCATTGGAAATTCTTTCTAAGCCCCAAGCAAAAATTAATTTTCTTTCTCTCTGTTTGTTGGTTTGTTTGTTTGTTTGTTTGTTTGGTATGTGCCTACATATATGCTAGAACCTGTGAAATCTGGGAGAGGCCATTGGATCCCCTGAAGCTGGAGTTGCAGGTGGTTGTAAACACCATGCAGGGGCTGAAAACTTAACCCAGGACCCTCTTCAAGAGCAGTAAACGCTCTTATACACTGAGCCATCTTTCCAATCCCTTTTTATTTCTATGAAACTCCAGTCAAATAGAAATTTTAAAAATCAAATCTTATAAGAATGAGACTGTAGCTTGGTTGATAGAATGCTTGTCTAGCATCCATGAAGCCCTGGAGTCAATCCCCAGTAATATAGAAACCAAACATGGTGGTAAACACCTGGAATCCCAGCTCTTTTGGGGCATAGAGGCAGGGGAATTAGAAATCCAAGCTTATCCTTGGCTACATAGCAAGTCTAAGGTCGGCCTAGGATGCATGATACCCTGTCTCAGTAGGGAGGAAATAATTCTATTATGATACATTGCAAAGATATACTGCACACTGAGGAATGGCAGAAGGAAGCATTTAGTCTTTGTTTTTTTATAAGTATAGCACACAATGTTTCCATAATAGAAAACTTTGTAGCTACAGGAAAAACATTGTGGCTCATAACACACAGTGTCTAATTTCTGAGCTGAAGTGTTCCAGGCACTGGGATGGAGTGGTGTGAGGGTGTTCAGAGAGCAAATCACACGTGTGTGTTCAGAATGGAGGCTGCGGTGAAGTCATGGGAAGGCAACACGGGTGATCACCGACAGAAACTCTTGAGCTTTGTTACGTCATTCATTTTTAATTCATTTTTGTTTGCTGTGCATTCAGATATCTTTTACTATTGTCAGAGTCTTGAAAACCCCACACTTCGTCATGCCTCTCACTGTTCAGGGGTCTGTGCCTCAAAAGACACTTTAGAAGGTTTGTTCTCACACAGGCCCCACTCTGAAGATTCTTTTCGGTCCCTTCTCGTAACATCCAGAGACATTTTTCTCTTCCTCCTTAAAAATCTCAAGGTCATGTCAGGGGTCATCTAGGTCCAGGCTTCCCAGAAGCAGGTCCTGAGACCAGGACGCATGAGCAAGTGTTGTTCGCAGCTAATTCTCCTGGAGAGCTGGTAAGGGCCCTGAAACTGCACAGCTGGAAAGGCAAGATCCCCAAGCCAAACTCCAACAGGTACCTGACAAGAAATTTAGAGAGAAAACTAACCCTCCTATTAGTTTGTCCTACATCAGAACAAGGGTTGTAAGCCAGGTTTCCATATTACTTCATCAAGTAGTCCTTACTTAGGACAGAATTCCACATGTGGAGACAAACTGGTTCTAGTCACTAAGGGCAACTGATGTACAGGCGTTGGCCATCAAAACTGAAACAGAACAAGGCCAGTGCTGGGTGCTGTCTTGGTCTTTTCTGTTGCTAAAACAAAATACCGGAGAATAGGGAAAACGGATTTTTTTTTCAGGGGTGCTTATGGTTTTGAAGTGAGAAAAACATATTTGCTAAATCCTGACCTGACCTCAAGCTGAAGCTAAAGTCAGTCTGACTTTAGGGCATGTACAGCACTTACAGAAACTTTCTCTAACCTGCTTTGTTTTACTTCTGTAACTCCGATCAAACAGAGGCACCACGGTGACACAACTGTGCCCTATTCTTATTAAAAGTTCACCTCCTGTTATGCTTGCTAACAGCCATCACAGCCATGTCAACGGGAGGTACCGAACTGGTGGTCTTTACCTTTATAATCCCCTGTTCACTTAGCTCAGGGCTGCCCCTAGACTTGTAGTCAAAAGAGTGTATGCACAGGGTGGGTTTGTGTGGCTCAAGAAAACCTTCCAATTCATGAAGACCTTGTCCTGGTCTCCTTCTCTTGGGTTAGCTAAGCTACAACAGATTAGAGGCTGGAAGTTTTAAGACGGAACGGCTGCACCTGGCAAGGACAATAATGTCCTCATTCACCTCATGGTGGAAAGTAAAGAGTGTAGTCGTCACATGAGGAGAAGCATCCGTGTGTCATGGTAACAGAAGTGCTTGACTCACTTCATAACAATCTGTTCATGAAGGAACTGAGCCAGCCTTAAGAAAATTAGCCCAGTTTCTCAGGGAAAACAATGATCTACCTGTGAAGGCTATGTCTTGGGGTCCCTTAAATATCCTACAACTCCCCGATGCTGTTGAATTGAAATTGTAACATCATATGTGAGTTTCAAAGGGAACGAATCACATTTATACTTCGAGCTGAAGTCACCGAATGGAAGAGAGGGGGGCTGCACCTGTGTTAAAGAGTGGCCACGGCCAAATGACCAAAGTTCAAGATTGTGGAGAGTTACTAGGAATACCATTGTTTACCATCTCAAACACACAGCAGAGCTTTTGCTGTTTGCAGCAACCCGCTTACCTGCGGCCCCCACAGAGGTATTTGGTAAACACCGTGATTTATGAGTTTCTCTATTCTGCAACTAATAAAAGTTCATGGTACTTGGGGAAAACTCTGTGTTCCTGAGCCATGGCCACTCTTATTTAACTCCAGAATACATATTTATCTCTTATTCCCTTTGAGGCTGCTTTTGTGTCGACAATAACCACGGGAGGCATACAGAAACAAGAAGAGGCAGATACCAGAAGCTGGGTGAAGCACCAACTACATTGCTGAATCATGCTGAGTGGTACTTGAACAACCACAGCCCAGATGAGCCATTTCTTTATGTGTCTCTGCCAAGAAGTGGGGCTTAATAACCTAGAAAAATCTTTGATTTGTTAATTAGTAAGGTGAACTTCAATTCTGTGTGTGTGTGTGTGTGTGTCGCTCTCTTTCTCTCTGTCTCTCTCTCTTCCTTCTTCTCTCCCTTTCTTATCCCTCACAAGTGTGAGGGTAGAGGAACTGCAGCAGAAAGGCAGGAACTCAGGGACCCATTTATCACTAGTATGAATGACTGTCCCAGGTAGAAGCCCTTCCTCTCAGCCCCTGGGGTCAGGATCACCCAGTAGCTCCACTACCTTCCTGCTGAGCCTTCCTGTTCCCACCTCTTCGAGGTTCTCTTTGTTTGGCGCCCAGCATCTGTTTCCTCTTGTCATGGTTCCTGTGGCTTCCTCTGCTTGCACAGGATTTGTTTGTGAATCCTTTCCTGGAGCAGGCACTCTTTGTGAGCAAGCCCTTCTCCAGGCTCTTGGAGATGGAGTGCCTTCTACCTGAAGACGGGTTCTCTGGTCTATGCATTGTACGGCAACGAGCAGTCCATCCCTAGGACAGTGGAAGTTTCTCACAACTTTGTAGCTAGGAGCCTGATATCTACCTCATGGCCTAGAGTGTTCAGCACAGTAGGAATCTGGCAGAGCATACAAAGAGGCATGCCTACTGCTTGCCAGGGAATGGTTTACTCACTTCCTGCATGTCAGATGAAGAACATACAAAGTTTTCTGAGTAAACAATTCAAGCATGTGAGTCACACAATATCAGCCTGGTACACTCTGAGCATCTGTTTATGGTAGCGGCAATAGATATTAATGTTATCGTTCCGGGACACACACATCCCCAAAGAAGTGTTGAGGGAATTTCATAAATGGCTTTGAAATCCAAGATCAAATATCATTTTACTGATCACCAATCTCCCAGGAGCAAGCTCTGCTCTGTCACATGCTTCCTGGATCTTTGTTCGATGCATGACAGGTACCCAAGAGAGGTGAGCTGTCTTGCTGCAGATAGAAGTTACTGGAGGCAGAGACAGAGTGGAAGGGTGGGGGTATACACTCAAATATGTGAATTTTAATCAAAGCATCAAAGATTAATTGAGGGGATTAAAAATAAGGTTTATTGGCCTGAATTGATTATTTCTGAAAAATATGTTGAAAGTCAAAATCAAACTTGAATTGGCTAAAAGCAAGTTTATTCTTTTAAACATTTTTCTTAGCACAATCTACTCACTTGAACATTCATTCATTTTCCTTACCTTTGAATAATGTTGTTTACCAACATTGCAAAAATCTCAAGAGTTCTCACACAGATTACCAATTCTATTTATGGGTATGCATGTGTGTGATTGTACATGTACATTTGCGTGTATGCATGTGTGATTACATATGTGCATGTGTGAAGGACAAAGGTTAATGTCAGGTGTATTCCTATAGTGTTCTTCACCTTAATTTTTTGTATACGTGTTTGTATGTGGTAAGTGTGCATTATGCATGCGTGTTTGAATGTGCACTTATGTGTTTGAGTGCATGTGCATACATCCATATGAAGTCCAGAGACTGATGTTTGGTTTCTTCTTTGCTTACTCTCTACTTTGTATATTGAAGCAAGGTCTCTTGTTTGAATTCAGAGTCCATCAATCTAGGGACACCTTGCTCTACTTGGATTATAGGTAGAACACATACACACACACACACACACACACACACACACACACACACACACACACCAGCATTTGTATAGGCACCGAGGATACAAACTCCAACCTTCACAATTATGCAGCAAGCACTTTAACCCACTCTACCATTTTCTCAGATTACCAATTATTAATGAGTTGCTTCCTTTACTTTAACCATTTCCCTCTCAGTGAATATGTGTTATTTTTTTCTGGACAATTGAAAAACTCATAGCAAACATTGTGTGACTTACTCCCAAAATTTTCAGCATGGATTTTGTAAGACAAAATCTAACCATACTACAAGGACCAAGTTCAGGTAAATTAAATGGATATAATAGTAAGGTCTAACTCACAATACAAATTCAATTTTCATCTATTGTTCTATTAACACCCTTTATGGATATTTCTTTCTTGAAATAGAATCCAACTGTATGTAAGTTTCCTTCCAAGCTTTATTCTATAGTAGGTCCTCAACCTGACATTACCCTTAAAAACAATGATTTTTTTCCCCAGAGAGGTCTTTTAGTATATCCCAAGGAGGCTGAAGTACTGGCATTTCTTGGAGAAAAACCCAAGAAAGATTTGTATAATGTGTTGCAGTGTCCTTCTCAGTGAGTCTGCACTCTCTAGGAGCATCTAAAGCCAATTAGTCCCACTGTTTCAGAGAGTAGCCTTTCTCATGTGGTAGGACATTGTTTGTGAGCTCTGTCACAAATTGTTGCTTGCAAGAAAAAAAAAATCTAGGGTCTTTCTAAGAATTTGCATCTCCTATAAATAAATGTCGGGACTTAACAGTCTCAAAATTCCCCAAAGTGTTCTTAACTTTCAGAGATAAATAAGCAGATGCCTTCAAAATAATCAAGCAAACATATCACAGGATAACTCTAGGACAAAAGA
Source organism: Mus minutoides (assembly GCA_902729485.2). NCBI lineage: Eukaryota > Metazoa > Chordata > Mammalia > Rodentia > Muridae > Mus > Mus minutoides. Next base: position 269,988 of record LR750081.1, on the reverse strand, counting down.
AAAAGGAAGAGTCGGGCATACTGGCTTATATCTATGGTCCAAGAGCTTTGAGGGAAGGGGGTTAAGGCAAAAGGGTTGCTAAGAGTTAAAAAACTAAAACTAGCCATGTGACAGGTTAAGAGAAGGAAAAGGGGGAAGACTGATGTTCTCTCCAGTTCTTAAAAACACACACACACAAACCTTGGTGATGAATAAAAAAATGGCACATGAATTGATAGATGACAGTCCAATGAGACAGAAGAGTACAGATACAAAATATAATATCCCAAATGTATGCAAGAACATGAATAATCTGATCTGTGCCCATAGACTCTATACAAATAACATCTGGACAGGAAGGTGACCAACATAGAGAAAAGTGAACTGGAAACCATAAATACACATCCTGCACTGAGATCCACACTACAGGATCTAAGTTTTAAATGGCAAAAAGTAAAAGCCTACAAGTACTGCCAGAAAGCAGGGATGCAAATTCCCCACCTCTGCAGGGCTCAGAGCCACTCTGCCTCATTCTCAGCCAAGAAAGCCTCCCACATGGAAACAGCCATCATGGGCATCACAAGGCAGTAAAGAATGTAGAGAAATGAAAGTGTAGCCTCTGTTTCCAGGATCTCTGCCTGTAGGTTTCTAGTCTCTGTTCTAGAAGACTGTTCTTCCCAGATCTGTCTCTTTCAAGGTTACAGAAATTCTGTGTCCCTTATCCCTTGAGCCTTGGTTGTGATGGCATCTTTGTTGCCTATGGCACTTGTACCATCCCTTAGGAACCCTCTAAGATTTGCTCATACCCTTATAATAAACCAGTGTGGGGACTAAGCAGTAAGTTCCTGTATATAAAACCCTCTTAAATTATCCTAATTTAAGTTTACCACCTGCTTCCTATGAGGGCTCTGATTGATGGGATAACCTTGGAGTGGATTGGCACATCTAACTCTGTCTCAAGTTCTAAAAGCCAAAAATAAAACACTTTTTAAGATTACACAGGAAACAAAACCAAAGCACAAGACAAAAAAAAAAAACTGGGAGAAATATTTGTGGCGTACAACACAGAAAAGTACTTTTCTCCAACGCATGAGAAAAGCACCCAGAGATGAAAAATAGAAAGACCACAAGATCAATAAGAAAGTGGACAAAGGGTTATGGGGTGGTTCACAGAATCAGAGGCATAAATGGACTGAAATACAAGCATCCATAATCAGAGACATGAAAAATTAAAGCTATATTAAGATACAATTTTCCCTTGATCAGATTGGTAAAATTCCAAAAGTTTGAAAAATGCTCCATTGGCAACTGGCCAGAGAAGCAGACTCTGTCATTTTTCTTTGGTAGGACAGCGAGCTAATGCTGTCCCTTCCAGGACAGTAGCCATCAGCATTTCACATCAACTCCCTTTGGCCAGCAACCCCATTCCTGGGATTGTATCTGGCAAGTGTAAACTGATCCTCATCCCAGCACTATTTGTGATACTAAGACCTGGGAAATGACCCTGGTGACCATGTCAAAGGAACTGAAGAAAGCTGTGGTTCACTCACAGGAGGGAATACTCGAGTGAGAATGGACAAGCCTCACTCGTGCACTGAGGTCAAGACAGCTAAATACAAAAGGGAAAGCTATGGAATGATTTGATGTGCTCACCAAAGAAAGTAGAAAATGCAAATATATGTGTACTTGTTTTGCATAAAGAAGCTATGAAATAGTTTAAAAAAAAAAAAAGTAAGGTTAGCAGAGGCAGAAGCAGGCAGGAGAGGAAGGAAGGGGACCATACGATTTCACTCCACTGCCTTCTCCATTGTCTGTATTGTTGACAAAATGCAGAGGCAGAACATCCTTATTATGAAATTCCAAAGTCCAAAGTGCCCTGAAATCCAAAACATTTTGAGAATTAGCATGACACCTTAAATGAAAAAGTCAACATCTGACATCATAAGACAAGTGACAATCAAAATGAAGGTGTCTTTAAAAACTGTATTTCCTATGATCTTCCATATGACCATACAGGTATGTGCATAAAACACAGCTCATGTTGGTGTTTGTAGCCGAATCTCACTCCACCTCATTGTGTGTGTGGAGTGAGATAATCTAAAGTAATCTAAAATCAGAAGAGGGGCACCCTAAACACAAAACACATCTTCCCAAGTGCAGCAGGAACAGCGGGGCTGCCTTGATGCAAATGCTGGGGGCCATGCAGCTGCAGAAGCATCTCCTGCAGGAGGACCTCATTGAGGACTGCCCGAGAGAGCAAGGATTGCTGGTGCAAATAATGCCAGCCAATCAGGGACTGATGTTTAGAATAGATACTTTCTTGGGACCAATGGGGGTGTGGAGGGGGAGGACATTAAAGGAGTTTGCAGCAGTGCTCAGATGAGCTTGCTGCAGCATTTCTTACCTGCTCCCAGAGTTTGTGTCAGTTGGCTCTGCTCCAACTTGTCCCCAACCCCCAAGGGCAGGTAGGGTAAGGCAGAGAGCTGTCCAGGGTACAGGCAACATCCAAGTATTTCAGTAAAGGATGTCCAATCTATACCTATTCCAAAAGATGTGAAGGACTGAAGAGGGAAAGGGAAGAGAGGGAGAACCAAGGAGAAGATGTAAAAGGACTGTAGAGTACACAGACAAAGAAGACCAAGACGTGACCCATGTGGCTGTGCCACAGACTCGGAGGAGGCTGCTTTAACCGCATCTTCTGTTATCACAGACATGGACCAGGATCCGTCAGTGAAAGAATGTGGGTTATGGATGAAAGCAGACCTCGACCTGAGTCTTGGCATCTCTGCTTTGGCTGGGAAACTGGGTTAAGCTCTCTGAGTCATCGTGTACATAATCAGTGAGAGGGGATTTCAGTACTCATCACTTCAAGGCGCCGTTGTGAGGACCAAATTCGGGAACATAGGAGCTCAGAAAGCTCTGGCTCCTTGGAAATATGAGACATCATCCCTATTTTTTACAGCTTTTAGGCAGACATGTTGAAAGGTAAGAATTTAATTGCCCATGTAAATACTTTGGACTGAAAATGCTCCTTGGAAAATGAAATTAGTCTTTTGAATAAATACTGAGGCTTCTATTTTGAGATGCATTGCTGAGGGCTGGCCACTCAGCTGCAGTCCGTCATTCCATAAGCCTCCGTTAAGAATACATGGGGGTAAGTCATAGAGTTTTATTCTCAACAAACATGATGTCAGGGTCCCTTCCTCTTGTCCTCCTAAGTTCATTTTCTACTCTTCCCTTCCCCTTTATTCTTTCCTTTTCTGTGCCTTCCTTTGGCTTCTGCAGTCATCAATGTCAAGAATGTTAAAAGCAGATGTGACCTAGGTAGACCGTGTGACTAATCTACACAGGATCACAGACGAGCAGTCAAGACCCTTTCCCTCCATCTCCCAAGGGCATCTTCTGCCAATATTTCCCACAGCTTATACTGAAAGGTGACACTATTTCTCAATATCTTGTTATGGTTGGAAAATGGATGGATGGATGGATGGATGGATGGATGGATGGATGGATGGATGGATGGATGGATAGATGGATGGATGGATGGATGGATGGATGGATGGATGGATGGATGGGTTTCTGTCTGTCTGTCTGTCTGTCTTTTCTCTTCAAAATTTAAGATCAAACACACAACACCCCTGGAACTTCAACTAGTGAAAGGCTTGTCAGAGCACAGAAAGATAGCAAAGAATTATGGGAAACTCGGCCTCCTTGGCCTAATGATAAAGATAGCAGGCAGTTCACAGAACCTTCTTTCATCTCCATGTCTCACAAATGGAATTTTTCAACTGTCCAGATCCTGCCTTCCCTCACCGAGCCCTGGTTACTCTCTCTTGAGTCTTTGGCCTGGGAGAATGAGGGAACACCAAGAATCACAGAGATCTAGTGGCTTGCTGCTTCCTGCCTGGCAATGGGCTGGGGATTCACACCCACAGCAGGTCCTGATCTCAAGAGGCTTAAAACCCAGGATGCAAGAAAAGTCACATTTTCATTTGTTCCCAACTCACCATTTAGAGGCAAAACTCCTGTTGTAATTATGCTCAGGATTTCTCTATCATTCCCCTTGAAATGTCTTCACGTTGTTGGGATCTCCTTCTCCTCAGCATGCTTTAGTGCTGAGTGGTACACACAACATTGGGTTGCCATCTGATTCTGACTGGGCCATCTCCTACCCTGCTCACACACATAGAAGCTTTGCTACTTCCAGTCATCTCTAAGTAAGCTGGCCTCTTGCCATCTTACTTAGATGTCTAGGCATTTCTTCTTCCCTTCTGCTTTTTTTCCCTTTGCCATGGTCTTGAGCTCCTATAGCTTCACCAGAAGCTGAATTCCTCCTTTGGGTGAGTGATGTGATGAGAACATGCTTTCCATCCTTTGAGGCTACTACGTGACCTTATGACAAGCTTTGGCTGGTGAAACAGGAGCAGAAGAGATGTGTGTCACTTCCAGGTGGAACCATGTAAGGGCCAGGGCTTAGATCACTAGCTCCTTCCCCTGCCTCCCCCATCAAGACTGCTTCCTATGACATCATCCTAGGTCTGTGAGTGACGTCGGTATGAGGCAGACAAATGGCAAGAGCAAGAAACAAATTGTCATCTAATCCATTGGAATGGGGGAGAGGGTTGTCACCACATGCTATCAAGAAGGGTGACATTTTAGGATGTTGGGGGTCACTGGAAGAAGAAGGGTTGTCTGAGCCTATGTGTCTGGGCTATTTGGCCATTATTGGAGTTTTTGCTTCCACGTGAGGATTGGCAAGGGTCATGTCCACAAGATTGGCTGTGATTCCCATCTTCCCCCAGACAATAAGCATATGACCCCATACTCTCAAATTCTCATTCCCCCCAACCCCAGGGTCCTATTGTCCTTTTCCACTAGATGTTTATTCTACAAAGTAGAAAGTACCCAACAGCCCAGAACCTGTTCCTGTCAACCCCTCTCTGACCCTGTCATCTCAGGTTTGACCCAGTTCTCAGGCGTTGGCATGCTGACCTTTGATTCTCTTACTATTGTCTGCAGCATTACCTTATGGAGGTACCTTAGATAGCAGCATTTTAGATCCTCAAACCCACAGGCTGGCAAGTCAAAAGTCTTTTTTCTCAAGACGGTCATCTCACAGTTCCTATTTGCTTTGAAGTTGCTTCAAAAAATAAAAAATAAAGCTATCAAAGAAATACATGTGTACTATTAAAACTCAAATAGTTCTACAAGTCTGATAACTTAAAATGGCACTTTTTAATTCTTTTCACGATGCCAGTATTAATAACTATAATCTTAATGTCATAAGATCATTATTTTTATATTTATTTTCATTATTTGTATCCTCTCTCTCTCTCTCTCTCTCTCTCTCTCTCTGTGTGTGTGTGTGTGTGTGTGTGTGTGTGTGTGTGTGTGTGTGTGTGTGTGTCAAGAGCCCAGTAGGCCAGAGGCATTGGATGAAAGTTATCTTCTGTAGGTTCCGGGAACTGAACTTGGGTCCTTATGCAAGAGCAGGACATGGTCTTTACCACTGGATCATATCTCTAGGCCCTAGGCCATGGCTTTTCATTTATCCATGTTAAACATCTACCTACTGATTGCCTGTAATGGAAAAGTGCCATGCAGTACCTTGAATCAGCATAGTACTTTAGTCCACAATTCCTTTCCTCCCATCACGCCAATAGTGGTAACATTAATAGTCTATATGTCCCTTATGTTCAGGAACTGTGACTGAACCTATTCCTTATGTATCTTCTTCATTTTTCATCTTTATGATAGTTAAGCTTAATTGCTGTACTCATTGAATTGAAAAGCACCATGGGACACTGGTGAAGCACAGGTCTGGATGAGTTGGGAGAGCATTTCCTGGGCTGATCGAATCTTGGGGTTCTGACCTAGTGTATAGGATCCATCCTTGGATAGACTCATGTGATAGCATCACTGGGAAATAGAAAATGAAGCCGGGCGTGGTGGCACACACCTTTAATCCCAGCACTCGGGAGGCAGAAGCAGGCGGATTTCTGAGTTCGAGGCCAGCCTGGTCTACAAAGTGAGTTCCAGGACAGCCAGGGCTATACAGAGAAACCCTGTCTCGAAAAACCAAAAAAAAAAAAAAAAAAAAGAAAGAAAATGATAGGAAGGGACCTAGTTGGAGAAAGTAGAGCATTGTGGGAGTATCCTTGGGAACTATATTTTACACCATCACTTCCTGCATTTCCTTCCAGCTTCCTGTCTGCCATGATGTGGGCTGCCCCACTGAACCACACTTTCCCTGACATGGAGGACAGAATCATTTGAAACCATCAGTTGAAAACACTCTCCCTTCCCTTAGGTTGTTCTTGTCAGGTATTTTTGTCTCTGTGATAAGCAACTTAAGGAACAAACCTTTGTATCTAATAGCACTTGAAGCTAATGATTTGTATTTGCTTGGCTCGTTCATTTCTCCCAGGAATTTTTGACAGAATTATGAAACAACCCTAATATAGTGGTGTTCCTATAGATCAAACATATTAAGTAACCTACTTATCAATTTCATTTTTTTAAAGGTATCTCTCTTCCAAACCACCAGTCCTCCTGTCAGGAGCAAGCCAAGTCCCTATCCCCACCTCTCCAGGCCTTTTGATTCTGCTCTGTTCCCTACAGTTCCTTTCTTCCTTGTTAGTGATAGATCCCTTTATTTTCAAGGCCTGGTCTCTTGCAACTTTCAAGAAAAGTTGGGCAAAGTATAGCTGAATGTTGGGGGTCATTCAGTATATTAATTATACCCTTCTTCTGGTCCAGTCATTTGGTGGACACTGCTCTCCGGATCTCTGCCTTCCACCTCAGCTTTCAAGAAGAATATAAACTTTGAATTCTCTTACCTTCATGTAATGGCCTTTCCCTCCTTCTTTGAAGAATTGAGGGCCATCTCTTGTTACTGGAAGGCTAATATTTCAGCCATGTGCTTTCATTGTATCCAGGCATTTTGTAGACCTTTAAGTTCAGAAATTTACATATTTTGCCATCCAGCTGCACGCCTGAGACCTGTGTGCTTTGTTTATACAGCACCTCAACATAAACCTTGTGAACAGCTCTAGAGTGAGCATTAGCATGCTCACCCTCCACTCCCGTGCTTTCTCCCTGTGGTCATGTATGTTTCTAAAAGGAGCATGCGTGTGGAGAGATTCGGCTAGTAGAACAGACTTGACACCCTTCTTAGGGTTATTTATGCTGTACAGTTGCTCTATAAGGTAGGAATGATGAGCCCCATTAACTGAGAAAAGCTCAGTCGTTGGCATGCTAAAGCAACTTCTCTATAAGTCTACTGCAAACTCAGGTGTGAACATGATTTAAATAGTCTTGCTGATCCCAAGGACCACTTTGAAAAACGTTTATACTGTTATAATTGTTCTAAAAATTATGTGCCCGTAGGTCAAAACACTGAGTCGACAGTTAAGTACATAGTATAATCACACAGGCAGGGCCAGTCTATGGTTTGAATAACCAGCTCCCAAAGTGTCCTTTGTTGAAGCTGGATCATCGGCTGTGAACTATCAGGAAGAGGTGAAAGGTTTAGGAGGTAGGTCCTAGTAAGGGGAAGTTAGTAAACTGGGGGCATCACTTTGAAGGGGCTCTTGGGTTTATGGCCCCCTCCTCTCTCTCTCTCTCTTACTTCCAAGAGGTGAGCAGCTTCCTGTGTTACATAACCCCTGGTATGATGTGCTGCCTCACCATAGGTCTAAAGCAACAAGCCACGTAACTTTAGACAGAAACATCAAAAACTGTGAGTCCAAATAAACCTTCCTTCTTCATAACTTGATTGCTTTGGGTATTTTATCACAGCATCAGAAAGCTAAAACAGTCCCTTATCATCAAATCACTGAGAACCAGTGACAAAGAGAATCTTGGAGGGGAGCCAGAATAAATTATGTTTGAGGGGATAGGTGAGTTTAGCCAGATTTGAATATCACACATGTGCTCCTGTGTTGAAATATAAAGGGATGAGCTGGAGAGATGGTTTGGTGGTTATGAACATTTAAGGCCCTTCCTGAAGACTCCAGTTTGGTTCCCAGCACCTATATCAGGGTGCTCACAACTACCTGTAACTCCAGCTCCAAAGGACCTGTTGCTCTCTTCTGGCTTCTAGGAACACCCATATGCATATATATGCACACATGTACACACATAAATAAAAATTTAAACAGCAAATCTTTTTTTAAAAGAGAAATAATAAGAAACACCATATGGCACACCATAAATGTATACAATATTTATATATTAGCTTATTAAAATAAATAAGAGTTTTTAAAAGCCAGAAAGGAAAAAGATGTATCAGACAAACAACAATACAAATCAACACAATTTTTACCAGAAAAAAAAAACCACACAGAATAAAAAAGAATTAATTTGTTTGTACTTGTTTTCCGTTTCATTTTTTTTAGCATATAGTTTTTGGTTCTGGGGATTGTCCCAGGGCCTTTGCATGCTAAGCATGCAGCCTGCCACTGAACTGCAGCCCATTCCTGAAGCTACTGTATATAATCACATTTCCCAAGTGCTTCCTGGGAACTATAAAAGTGCACAGGAAGGAAGGAAGACAGAACAGCCACGGGCTGCAAGATGCCTGTATATGGTACATGTCAACTCTGAAGGAGACAGGTTTGCTTTTCATGTTCTTCCCTTCCCCTCCCATAGGAAACAGACTCTTTCAGAGAAATGCAAATGAAATCAAAGTCCCCTGAAGCTAAAGAAGAATATTTGAAGACTGTTTCCTTTATAGAATGAGTAAAAAATGACTGACCTGTGGAAACACTGAGTTGTCAGAAGCCCCTATTCACTTGCCCACCTTGATTCTAAGATTATGTTGTATGGATACTGACATCTCCACCTCTCAGAAGCAATGGAGAATACCTACTGGATCTCTTTCCTTTCCAAAACCAGATTTATTTAGGGGGTCACTTAGGACCCCTCCATATAACCATGATTGAAAGCTAGCTTGGCCCCGTGAGTCTCCCCCAGTGGGTTAGCTGTGACCTTCCCGGTTGATCTATCTTCCTTCCAACCTGATAATACAAAAATGAAGTGACCATTCTGGCCTGTTCAGTGAAGTGCATGTCTTGCTAAATAGGACTATTCGTTGCTGTAATAAAATCTCGAGAAAATAAGGATAAATATTTCCCTGGGAGATGAAATCTCCAATTAGGGTTCTTTTCCCACAATTAGATTTGCTAGCCTCCTGCCCTGGTTTTACCACCTGCTGATTAGTACATTAAGCCAATTAAGCTCTGACTAACTCTTTACATTTGCTCCCCTAGTTTTTCAGAGGCACACACAGAGAATTAGTCTGAACCAAAGGTGCAATTTATTTGTCTGTAGTCTGAGTCACCAAGTTCCCTCAGGGTATCTTTCCACTGCTCTTTTTTTAATATCCATGGAGTATCTCTTTTTCAGAACATATGATTTATTTAGAAACAGCAGGCTCTCCAGTACAGAACCCAACCTGTTGTGTGACTTCCATTTCAGAATTTTCTGACATGACTGAAGACATTTAGAACCCAGCATTTTACATGTTCCCAAGCTCCAAGTTGGTAAGTAGCAGGGAATGTTGTTCCGAAGGATGATTTATGACAGAAACAAGATGCAGCCACCCTCAGAAATGTACCTGTCAACAGCAGGGGGCGGGGGGGAGGTTGAGGGGTGGGGTGTTGAGGGAAGGAGGGCTGCCTCCCAGGCCCTGCCCCTACCCCAGCTACTTCACATTTTGCCACCACAGCATGAGAAAGTATTGTGCTTTTAAGCTCAGAAGAAGGTTTCCTCTGCTCTTGGCCTTATGAAAAGGAGAATCATGAGCCATGTGACACACTTTGATCAAGAATGGGCCATGTATATGATGGGAATCTCCCAAGATGATAATAAGACTATAAAACCTATAGTGCCTCCTTCACTTGTGTGTCTGTGTGGTGCTGGTGGAAAGAAATGCGTAAAGGAGATAGAAATACATACAATAGATAGAAATAATGTCATTAGATAGTACAGCACACATACTAACTCACAGGACCTGATACTTGGTGGTAATTAACAGTTAGATGACTGGTTTATATATTCCCTATACTACAACTATTATTTTATAATGTTAAAAAAAATAGTTAACTGGAAAGCAGCAGTCTTTCATGAGTAATTCAGAGGCCTTCATGACACAGATGACAGCTTTGTGCATACCTACTGCTCCCAAAGACCTTTCAGTGGGACAAGAAGTAGAGCAGAAAATAGTGATATTAAGCATAGAATATGATCTAGGCTAATATATGTGGTTGTTTATCTTAGGGTTTGTATTCGGGAAGGTTGAGATAGGATTTCTCTGATTGTCCTGGAACTTTCTCTGAAGGCTGGCCTCAAATTTAGTGATATGCCTGCCTTTGTCTCCTGAGTGGTGGGTTGAAAGGCATGTGCTACCACACCTAGCTTTTGTCTTGTTTTTGTAATTGATTTTGTTTTGTTTGGATTTTCAACACAAGGTTTCTCTGAGTAGCCCTGGCTGTCCTGGAATCTGCTCTGTAGATCAGGCAGATCTCAGACTCAATGATCTGACTGCCTCTGCCTCCCAAGTGTTGGGATTAAAGGAGTTCACCACCATGCCCACCTGTATCTTAGTTTTTAAGAAAAGATTTGTTTAAAGATTTCTTTGTAATTGTGTAAGCACATGTGTACATGCCTGAGCTATATGGGTGGTGGTGGTATATGCATGCATATGTACATGTGGATTTGGGTGATCACAGAGGGCAAAAGAAGGTATTAGATCTACTGGAGCCACCTCCTGTAGATGCTAAAATTCATTCTACCATGCCCTAGAAGAGCAACAAGTGATCTTAACCCTTTGAGCCATGCCCCCTACCCTCCAAAGACAGGCTATCACCATGTAGAACTGGCTAGACCACACCTAACCAAAAGATTTTTATTTTTAAATAACACAAACAGATTATACCATATAATGTAGATGCGCAGTTATCCATCCCATGTGAGTACCCCCTCTATGATATCCATATAACAAAAGTGTTTACTGACAATCCACAGGATGTCTGTCCATCATTCTGCAGCCTAACTTCACAATTATAAGAGCCCAGGCACTAAACCATCATTTTCTTCCATACTCTCTGTCTTAATTAGGGTTACTGATGCTATGATGAGACACCATGACCAAAGCAAGTTAGGAGAAAAAGAGTTTATTTGGCTTACACTTTCATATCACAGCTCATCCTGGAAGGAAGTCAGTACAGGAACTCAAGCAGGGCAGAAACCTGGTCATGGAGGGGCGCTACTTACTGACTTGCTCTCCATGACTTGCTCAGCCAGCTTTCTTATAGAACCCAGAACCAACTGCCAAGAGATGGCTCCACCCCCTTGGGCTGTTTCCTCCCATGTCAATCACTAATAAAGAAAAATGCCCTACAGGCTTGCCTACGGGAGTTTTTTTGTTTGTTGTTTTTTTCCAGACAGGGTTTCTCTGTATAGCCTTCGCTGTCCTGGAACTCACTTTGTAGACCAGGCTGGCCTCGAACTCAGAAATCCGCCCGCCTCTGCCTCCCGAGTGCTGGGATTAAAGGAGTGCGCCACCACGCCCGGCTCTAAGGGTGGATCTTATGGAGACATTTTCTCAGTTGAGGCTCCCCCCTTTCTGATGACTTTAGCTTGTGTAGAGTTGCCATGAAACTAGCCACTACACTCTACTAAGGTTTCTGTTTCACTCTACGGCAGATGAGCAAAACCCGTCAGAATTCAAGTTGTAGGCTTGTTCTTAGCTAAAGCACATAGTAGTCGCTTACCCTCCCTGAGCCTCAGTGTGGCAACGGGAGTGTATATGACAGATTCAGTGAGTGACGCAGTAATTCTGAATCATTTAATGTCAGCAGAAACCCTCTGCAGTGTCTGAAGTTGTCCTGGTACAAAGCATTGTGTGCAGCTTTCACTGCTGCTCTTAAATGGTGATCGCCACACTGAGGCCCTTAGAGGGACCCTATGCCAAGTGATAAGAAAATACCAGAATGCCTAGACTATTTACTTTTGACCTTGCATTTCTGCGTGTGCACTTGTGGAGAGTGGAATCTGGGTGTGTTTGTGGGTAGATTGGTTTGTCCCACATTTCCTTCTGCTTTAGCTGACTGGAGTATGGAGGCTGGCAAATTAAAGAGCCACGCTTCTCAAACCCTCTCAGGCAAGAACCAAGGAGGTGACTTAGCTTTATATTTTCACCAGTTCTTGGCTTCTTAATCTTGCTACTTTAACATCTGCCCTGCATGCATATTCTGGCTGTGCCTTATTCTATACAGCCCAATAACCTGCCTCATGCTTGCTGCCCCCCCCCCCAAATCACTTCCTGCTTTTCTAACACATGTCATAAATCCAAAGTCTCTACTCTCAACACCTTTTTTACTGGGCTCTTGCCTTCTGGGTCACTGTCTTCTCACTGGTCTGCCTCAACCTGCCAGCACAGGTCCCTTGTATTAATTATGAAAGCTTGGCCTTAGCTGCCTTCTTCCCAACCAGCTCAAAACACCATCTATGGTCTGGTACACGGCTCGTTACCTGGCAGACACCTCACACCTGATTCTTCCCAGAGTTCCTCTCTCTTCCTGGAAGTCTTGCCTAGCGATTGGCCGTTTAGCTCTTTATTAAACCAATCAGGAGTTGCCTTAGGCAGGCAAAGGAAGAGACACATCTTCACAAGGTGTACATAAAGATTAGCCTAACATTGCCTCTCCTAGACCTAGAAACTGCTGAAATTAATTCAAACAAGCTGGTCCTAAGCTTACTCACCCCACCTACTCCTTTCCACAAAATGCAGCCTTCCTTTACCTCCTAGTGACCTGGGGACTACACACACACACACACACACACACACACACACACACTTACTTCATGACTTATGTGCCCCTGCTCCCGGCATCTGTGAATTGTAAACTGTCTTTTCAGCTGTAGTGTCCTGGACTCTTGTCCTCATTCAGATGGTCTAAAGCAATCTGGGATAGTATTCCATTTCAGGTTTTGCCAATTCCCAGCCTCTGCTGAGATGGGCTCAGAAACTGCAGAGAGAAATGGGGATACAGAAGACCTTGGACATTTCCCTGCCTTAATCACCACTCTGTTCTTTCCCACCTGCTGAGTAATGAGAGAGAGAGAGAGAGAGAGAGAGAGAGAGAGAGAGAGAGAGAGAGAGAGAGAGGGGAGACCAAAGATACAGGAAATCCTATAGCTTCTCATTGGTGGCTTCTGGGTACTGTCACTCACATGACCTAAATAGAATCATACCACCTTCCATCAACTTGCACACAGACCCTCATCCCAACCCCCACGCTCACCCCAATGAGTACTGGGAAGTTCTCTCAGGTCTTTTATCTCCTGTATATTGCAGGAAGTGTAGATGGGAAAGAGGCAAGACACAAGAGTAGAAAAGTTATCATTGCTCTGTGGCTGGGCTCTAAAAGCATGGTCTCTATTTGTCCATGAGTATGTGGGAGGGGCAGCCATTGTGTATGTGAGGTGCCTTTTGTGAGTTTATTTGTCTTTGTTTTTCTGGTTAAGGGCTATAAAAATGAGGTGATAGGTGAAGATAATTTTCTTCTTTTATTTTTATTTCACTTCACCATTTTATTTTATTATTTAATATTATTTGACTGTCAGAGTCTCCCTTTGTAGTCCAGGCTGGCTTCTGATTCTACCTGCCTCAGTCTCCAGGGGGCTTGTCTCCAGGCATGCACCCCCACCCCCACCTGAGAGCAGCATTTCCACATTAGGCTGCAATCTTTCTGAAAATACTTCCATGTTCTTTCAGAGCTGCATTTTTTTTGATACTTTCTTAAGAGGTGAAGAGAACCTAAAAGACTAGCTAGAAGTCACAGACAGATTTATTGTCTTAAAGAGGAGGGAGCACAGGGGCAGGGATGGACAAAGAGGGTTGGGGAGGATGGAGAGCCAGGCAACACTGAGGAGGACAGAGAGCCAGGCAGCACCGAGCAGGCCAGGCAGCGTTTCCCCAGCCCAACCTACAGAACCCTTTACCGGGATCACAGGAGCCATCTCCATCAGGGATTTATTGCTCTCAGACAAGCTTTCTGAGGAAAAGAAGGCATCTCAGGACAGCATAAAAGGTTATTGATTATCATTGGTCCATTTTGTGCTAGGTACTTAGATAAGAGGGAGAGAGAAAAACATAAATAATCTCCAAATTTACTTCTGCAGAAAGAAATGGACCAAATACCAATATGGCACCTTCCCAACACAGACCAGTCCTTGAACTCATTAAAATTCAGAACGGTGATCTGAGCATGTCCTGGAAGGAATTGCCCTGAGCCTCACTAATGGATCTTCCTAGCCTCTTTTTCCAACTCCAGCAGAGAAGGGAAGAAAGAACCAACAGAATCACTTAGAGGGCTTGTTAACCTAATTCTTCCGGCCACCCCAGCAGGTCTGGACCAGACCAATGATGTGCATTTCTAACAAGTCCCAGGTGTGTGGGTACTCCCAAGAGGCTGCTATACAATTTCTCACAGTTCTCCAGTCTGAGAAGTCCAAGATCAAGATCTGATCCTGCACAGCTTGAGGAGTTCTGTAGACATTATGTTTGGACTTCATCCTGACTGGTGCTGCTCTCTCAGGAATCATTCCCATCTCCTGCATAGTTGTGAAGGAAGGAGAGGGAAATGAGGAAAGCTGTACATTAGTCAAGCCATTCCAATATTCCTTAGGCAGCCCTCTGGGGCAGTTGAAATGGTCCCGTTTTTGGACATGAGGAAATCGAATTTAGAAAAGCTGTCACCTACCAAAAATTGACCAGTGTACACATAATAAAACTGATGTTTGGCCAGTCATGTGGTACATGCCTTTAATCTCAGTACTCAGGGGGCAGATACAGGCAGATCTTTGTGAGCCGAGAACCAGGCAGGTCTATCTAGTGAGTTCCAGGACAGCCAGGGCTATGTAGAGAAACCTTGTTTCCATACAAATAAATAACAAAAAACCTGAAGTTTGCCCCCATGAAAGGAGTCCAGGGTGGAGAGTCAGTACTTCAAACAGATACAAAAACTTAGGCCAGAGCATCCCAGAGGGTCCCTAAAGCAGAGGGGTACACTCATGGAGTGGATGACAAACTGGGTCAGATACTTACTGACATACCCTTCCCAGGATGTTCTTCCTGATCTTGGGAGGGATATTCTGAGAAGGTAGTCTATAGGCATGACCTGCAGAGAAAGCAATATAAGTTCAGGGAAAGCCTGGACATATACACACCTCCCTTCTCTTCTGAGGCTCTCCTTGTGGAGGAGGATGCTAGAAAGTCTAAGCATGGACAAAGGCAAGGCCATCGTACCAGCCACAACAGACATACAGCCCCAACTCCCTTTGGGATAAAACAAATAACAACTATATTAGCAATTACAACCCCAGCCATTCTTTTCTCCCTTATTGTGAATAGCTCTTGAAGTGCTCCATTATGGAATCATCTCAGCTTTCCAGTGATATCCAATCTACAGCCTCTTTAGGATCCTCAAAGCAAAGCTGAGAAGAAGAGCGGATCCTGCAGGAGGACCAACAGTCTCAATTAATCTGGACCCTGGAGATCTCTTAAACAATGGACCACCAAACAGACAACATACATTAGCTGATATGAGGCCCCTAACACACATACAGTAGAGGACTTCTGGGTCTGTGTTCATTCAGAGATTATGCACCTAACCCTCAAGAGTCTGAAGGCCCCAGGGCATTTAGAGATTAGGTGGGGTGGGGGTATGCACATGGAGGTAGGGTGGGGTGGGGAGGAGGTGTGGGATGTGGAGCAGTTGGAGGGTGGATGGGGGGGGATGGAATACGGAGTGTAAAAATCAAATTAAAAATAAAATAAAAATTTTTTTAAATCCTCAAAGCATCCAAGCAAATGCCAAATCCTTTCTGCCAAACACTTATCCACTGAGATCCACCACGATTCCCCAGTGGCCTGCATCCTCCATCACTGAAACAGATGTATCCCAACTTGCTCAACAGGAGAGTGATTCTGGTTGTCTGAACTGAGAGCTATTCTATCACCTCTATTTGGCGGGTAGGGAACACCCACTGCCCTTTGGAGAAGCATCTAGGGTGGGGGGTCTCTGCACAACCACTTATTCCATCTGCCAACACAGTCTGAAGTCAAGAACATACAGGGCACTATGGATGCTGGCTTTGAGTTTGGGGCAATGAAGCCAGGTCTTACAATAATTAAGTGAAAAGCTCACTCTATGCCAATACAACAAAGAGAGGCAAAGACACCAGTAGCCCCTGCATTGAGCTATCAAGATTGGCTCTTTACCAGCCAGTCTACAGATGTATCTAGAGTATACAACCTTAATCTTGAGATGAATAACTTAGTCATCGGAGTGCACTGAGCAGGCTAGGGGCTCAGGATGGACTGAAGGACTGTATGGCCATCCAGGAAACCCTCTGCTTTCCAGAGAAAACTGGTCAGCACCCTGATGTCATTGGCAGAAGTAGCTTCGGGCTTCTGACCCAAGGCAGCCCATCTCTAGGCTGGCTGCCAATGTCTCTGCAGATCAGGGATGACAGGGTGTGATGGATCTATTCTGGTTCTTTCTTAGGGCATTTGGCAGCAAAATAGATGGGAGGCCATATGAGCATATTTGTTTCCTGTGGCTGTTGTAATGAACTACCACAAGCTGAGTGCTTTGAACACTAGAAATTTATTGTCTTGCAGTTGTAGAAGATAGAAATTGGAGGTAGAGCTATTAATATTAAGCAGTTTATTGTTGCTATAATGAAACACCTGTGTAGGCTACTACACCATGGAAAGACGTTCACTCAACTCACAAGTCTGGAGACTAGAAGTCTAAGCAGCATGACCCAGACTCTGACAAGGGGTTCTGCCCATCTCTCTCTCTCTCTTTCTCTCTCACTCACACACACACACACACACACATGAGCACATTTTGCACATTTGTATCACATCATAGCATAGAGTTGTACATCTCTACAACTCTTCCTCTCTTTATAAAATCACCAGGGAGTAGAGTAACCCAGATCCAGAAACACAAACATCACATGCTCTCTCTCAAATGTGGATCCTAGCATAGAACCTTTGATTTGTATGTTTATCTGGAGTACCTATAGAATCCAAAAAAACTCAAGGGAATCATGGGTGGGAAGAAGAAAAACATCTTAAGAGAGGGGGAGATATTAGCACAAGATGATACACAAGGGATAGGGGAATGATGGGAGAGAGGTTTAAGAGGAAAGAGATGAGATTGTAAGGCAAAGGAGGAGGTTGCAGTACAGATAACTAATACTCAGGATGTTTGAAAAAGTTGTATGGAAACCTGCCATTTTAGAAACTCCTTGAATGCACACATATACTTTTTTCATATAAAAGAGCTTATTTACTGTTACCCCCTATAGGGGAGTGAGGGTCATTCCAGACCCCACAAGTGGCCAATAGAAAGCCCACTTCCAAGTGTGGGATACCTCCCCTCCAGTTTTTTTTGGTCAGTGGCATCCTGGGACCCCACTCAAAATAACAATAAGTTCTGTTGTCATTTCTCTGTTTGCCCACAATAACTTAATGAGATCTTTTTCCCCCCTCGGTCCTGTCAACCCTGCTCGCTTCGGTCGGCCCCACTTGCTCAGTCCCTGCTCTCTCAGGTCCAAGGATTCATTTATTATTATTCATAAGTACACTATAGCTGACTTCAGACGCACCAGAGGAGGGCATCAGATCTCATTATGTGGTTGCTGGGATTTGAACTCAGCACCTTCGGAAGAGCAGTCAGGTGCTCTTACCCGCTGAGCCATCTCACCAGCCCAACTTAATGAGATCTTATTGCCAACTGTGCCACATACATGTGTCTCGGGACATAGAGAAATCACACTGGTACTGACCAGAAAGCTTCTTCCCTGATGCCTAGCTCTCATAGTAACTGGAAGGTGCCATTCAGGGAGAAGAAGGCTAGGGGGTGTATTTGATCAAATTATATTGTGTGAAATTCTCAAAGAATTAATAACATTATTTTAAAAGAAAAAATAGAGTACCAAGGTTCACTGGGGGCGGGGGGGGGGGGAGTTACCTCCTAATAATCTAATATAACCTAACCACTCACCTCAAAGCTCAGTCAGAAGACATTCCCACCCTTGAACACCATTAGCATAAGACTTTGGGGATTAAACTCCTTGGATTGAAAGACAGATAAACCCTATTCAAACAATAGCAGCATTTAAGGCAGATTCCCTCTGAGGGATCTCAAAGAAGGATCCATTCCAGCCTTCTCTCTATCTATCGTGACATGACATTTCCCCTATCTCAGAGTCTAAATTTCCCACTTTTATAAATTTACCAGTCATGTTGGATAATGGCTTGTCCCTCTGCAAAAAACCCTTTTCCAAATGAGGTTACACTTTAACATCATCTGGAGGTAGGATTTCAACATAGGACTTTAGGAAGGGAAGAAATACCTTGTTCAACCTGTCACAATGAGAGAACATCAGAAGCCAAAAGGACATTCAAAGCACCATCTTAAATCTCATTCAAATCTCACATACTCATGAGATTGTAGAGACCTATGAAATGCATTTGTACTGAGCAGGTTTGAGATGGGGCTCAAAGTCTGTTTCCAAGGCCAATGGGTTTAGATGCTGATGCATCTGGGACAGAAAATAGAGAGAGAGCTATGAGACAAAAGGGAATGCCTTAGGATGCCTGGTGTCCTTGAAGAGGACTAGCAAACAGAAGGACTGAATGGCTTCCTTGGATTCTTAAGGCAAGTGTTGTGAATCCTCACTGTCTTTTGGAACTAGAAATCTCTTGACATCTTCTCCCCATCCACTCGCCTACAGAGATCTGTTTGGCTGGTCTGCATTTCACATCAGTATTTATTAAAAGCTCCCCAAATAACTATCCTTGCTTTCAGGGATTCCCCTCACAACCACAACTTTATAGTCTAACAACTCTACAGCTTAACAAGTGACTTTTAATTGCATGGAGTTTAAAACATCAGTTTTAAGGGTAGGAAAATATCCTTGGACAGACAAGCCTTTTGCTCTTCAAATAAAAATGGCATGGGGTCATTCCATGCTCTGTAAGAGTATCATTGCCAAGTAGTTTGGAGTTGAGACAAGGACTAGAGTGTCATATCCCTTATGAGGGTAGAGAAATGTCCTCAGTATCCCGGAAAGCACTGAGTAATGGTTAAGGCAAGAGCATCTCCCACCCAATGCACACGGCCTTGGGATAACCAAAGGGCAGGAAGTAGTTTCCAGATTGTTGATAGTGCTTTAACAAAAGGACAGTGGCTTCATAGGAATTGCCTTCTGCTGATAGTTCTGGAGGAGTGGGATCCAATAGGCTGCTCCCAAAAGTGGGTGCTTGCAAGCCTTCAGATGTGCTGTGAATTCACTAGTGGAGGCTTATTGTGTTAGCAGCAAAGGGAGAAGATAAAATAGAAGGCTGGATTTTTTTGGGGGGGTAGAGGTATAAAGAAGAGAGTTTTTGTTTGAATCTCATAAACTTGGTATGGTGACCTATACCTGTAATCTCAGCATTGAGGGAACAGAAATGGGAGGGCTGTGCATTCAAAGCAGACCTGAGCTGCAATTACAACTGAGTGTTACAGTCTGGAAGAACACCACCACAATGTACCCTCTGAAAGATGCTGACTTCCAGCTGTCTTAGAGGATGATATTTGAAAAAGTCTCTCAAAGTTTGTGTACTAGAAATGCAATCCCCACCCCCAACAAGGCTGAAAAGACTGTGGCCTAATGAGAGGTGACTGAGTCCTGAGGGAAGGACTGAGGAGGCCATTACTGCAGGAATTAACTAGCTCTCTCCACATTGGCTTCTTAGGGGGGAAAAATGCCTCCTCTTGCCCTTTCAGCCTTCATAGGCAAGTTCTTCCATCTTCCAACCTTTCTCCAAGCAGGCAGACTTGATACCAGCTGGAGGAGGGAGGGGAAGGGGGAGGGGAGGAGGAGGACTTGTTGTTCTTGGCTCTTTCCCAGTGCCCAGTGCAATGGTTGCACACCAGGCAGTACAGGAAACACTGGTGGTGAGTGAGCACCAGGTCTTCAGGTCTTGAAGGTCAAGTTTTTAACACAGGGAGTAGTACATCCGTGATCTGCCCCCTTGGGTACCCCAGTGCCGTGTGTACAGGGTGACAGCTGTTTTTTGCCTTAAACAGGCTCCGGTAATTCCATCTTACACACTGTGCTTTATAACAGAAGGATGCAAGGGAAGGGTGAGAGCGGTGACTATGGGAGCCAGAAGGAGCGGCCATCTTTGACCCTGACCTTGACTCTTCTCCCTTGGAAACAGTCTAAGTTCCAGCAGTGCATTCACCAACTGAGCTCAGATCTCCAAGCTGCCTTTGCAGAGCTGCGTCTTCCCGAGAAGCTTGAAGTCTCCTTGTCACACCTCCTCTGTCTCACACATTTTTGCTGCATCCCACATAGCACTGCCCCCTAGGTATCCAGCTTTGCCCTCAAATGACCCTGGTGGAAATTGCCGCTTCCTAGCTAGGGAAAGCACATGGTATGTTTATCCCAGGCAGGTATCCCCAGGCCAGGTCTTCATACCCCAAATAGATTTCAAGAGCACAGCTGATATGTAAACAGTGTTTGGTAGCTAGATCTCGGTACAGCTCAGCTGCCTAAGTTGAAATCTATTCATAATAATCAGCTAGTTCTTATCGAGTGTTCACAGGGAGTCTGGGCTCTGCTGGGTCCCACCGCAGGAGGCACAAAAGACACGTGAGGGTGATTTCCAGACTGGAACACAGTTTCTTCTTTACGTGAGGTAACTAAGGACAACACACAAGTATTCATCATACAACAATCTGCATGCTGAAAATACAACAGAGAAGGAGCAGGGAATGAGGAACAGTAAGAGACAGAGAAGACTGGAGCTTGGGCAAATGGGTAACAGAAAGTGGGGGAGGGGTTGCATCACAGGCAAAGGTACCATTGGACTAAAGGCACAAGGATGTAAACAAGCCTACTGTCTAACTGGGCCACAAAGTGCTTGGCCAGCTCACAGAAAGAGAGTATACTGGGGCTGGGCAGCAGAATCACTGGTTTGACTGGGCCTAGATGATAGGGAACTTGGAAAACATTGATGTATAGAGCTTTCAGCTGGAGCCGGAGTAATCGACTTACTCAGCAAACCAGGGCAGACGCTTCAGGGGCAGCAGCCAGAGAAGGGCACGGCAGGCACAGAGTCATGGCAACTTGGGGTGCTGAGGCAAGACCAGAATGAAAAAAGAATGGCTCTCATGAGAATGGCAGGGTGTGGTGAACAAAGGCCGGTCACGGGATACAGCTCACGGTAGAACACAGCTTGGTGGAGGAGAGCGCTTACTGGAGACAGCCCTTCAGCCCAGGCAGAACTTTGCAGACTTTCCTCTGCCTGGGAGGCAGAGAAGTCAACGCAGTGGAGGCTGGAGTACTCTGGCTGGTTCGAGGTCTGCCTCCGCATCTCTGTGAGCAGACGTGCAGCTCCGTTTGTATTTGCTTTCATCTCTGCCTCTGTGACATGGAGGTGGTGCGGAATACATCCTAAAATTGATCTGAAAAGTGGCTGAAAGCTTAGAGCCCATTATGGGAACACAAACACAACTGTAACCTGCCATTAGCATTCCTCCCGTGTAGTGTCCCTTTCCGTGGTGTGAGTAACGGGGTGCTGGACAGACGTCAAAAACTGCTAATAGAAAATTCTATTCCAGACCTCATGCATGCTAAGCATATGCTTTCTCACTGAGCTACATCCCCGACTCTTAACATGTTGTGAGCCAGCGTCTTGCTATGATGAGCGCACACCAGCCTCCAGCTCTTGTACTCCAATGATGTTCCTGCCTTGTCCTCTTGAAAAGCTGGGCTTACGGGCCCCATTACTACTTGACTCTTCAATGTTCCCTAAAGATTCTTGTGCTAAAGGCGTGTTAGTGAGTTGGCAAAACCTTTAGAAGGTCGGGTTTAGTGAGAGAAAGTCCAGCTACAGAGGCATGTCCTTGAAGTGATACTTGGAACCTAGTCCCGGCCCTCTATCTTTTGCTTCCTGACTGTGTGTTCCTGTACGTGCACTCTGCAACGAGGATCTACCTTGCCACATCCCCAAAGCCAGCAGAGCCAAGCAGCCATAAATTGAAACCCCTGAACCCGTGAACCAAAATAACCCTTTTGTTTGTTTGTTTGTTTTTATTTGTTTGTTGTTTTGTTTTTCAAGACAGGGTTTCTCTGTATAGCCCTGGCTGTCCTGGAACTCACTTTGTAGACCAGGCTGACCTCGAACTCAGAAACCTGCCTGCCTCTGCCTCCCAAGTGCTGGGATTAAAGGCGTGTGCCACCACACCTGGCAACCCTTTAAAAAAAAAAATTGATTATCTCACATATTCTGCTACAGTGCCCAAAAGCTAAAAAAGGAGAATACCACTATGCCCGTCTTTCCTTGTGTATTTCAATAAACCCTTTTTGTGTGTTGTGTCTGAACGATTTTAAGACTCCCTTTTGTAGATACGTATAGTTAGCTGAAGCTTGTACATACATATTCTCTCTGTACCTCTTTTCTCTCTCTCCTGCCTTCCCTCCTCTGCTCCCCTTCCCTTTGTCCTTGCTTGTGGTACATAGTATCTGTGCTATGTTACAATAAGCATTTCCAGGGACTCGTGTTATGACTCCGCTGCTCATTTGCATCGAGCTAGATAAGCATCTGAATTAATGTGTGAGGCTTAAGTCAGGGTGGAGGACAACCCATCAGCCATGCTATATTTATATGAACTTATATTTCCAGCAATGGTGACAATAAAAAACAATATCAAAGCAAGCCCAGACTTGAAACGCTTTGAATATATTGTAATACATTAATTCCACGGAGGCTTTCCGAGATAGCCTCATCAGGCATTCGGAAATCATTTATCTCAAATGGGGCTCTGTAATGTATGAGGACATTAAGAGTAGCAGTCAATTATGCCCGCTTCATGTTTTACATTAAAAAATAGGAAGCATCATAATTCCTGTTGGGGGTGAGGGCATTTTTCTAATCCCATAATTAGCTCTCTAGGCATCCAAAAAGAACATTTCATCCCAGTCTTTGGAATAGCCACCTCTTTTTAAAGCCAGATAATGTATGCGTTGGCAGACACAAAGACCAAAATAGATCAAGTTGTGCCTGTTCTGGCACCTTTAGGTGATGAAACATGAGAGGAAGGAACAAAAACGAGAAAGAGGTTGATGGCATTTATGGCATTGAAAACTCGTCAGTATACCCCGCCCAATACACACACACACACACACACACACACACACACACACACACTGTTAAGTCATATCTTCTACCCCTACATAACCCAGAGTATGTGAGAGATTCTGTACCAGGCTTTGGATATACAGAGAATAGTCATAGGTTCTCCCATCCTCAAGGACTTCATTGTCTCTTGAAAAGGGCAGAACAATCATGTAATTATGATACAATGGCAGATGCAGGTTTCAGAAAGGACAGGTGCTCCTAGGGCATGCCCACCTAAGATGCTGTGACACAGATGTGTCCACCAGTAATCCTTCACTAGCTGTGAGCTTGTCTCAGGTTTTGTCTTGTCGGAGATGAAGCACGGAGGTTTCTGTTCTTTGTGACTCAAGCTGGTTACGCACTGGCTGGTAATGCTTTCTTAGTCAAGCATTTGTGTGTGTATGCCTGAAGGCACTTGTTCATTCATCAAACATGCCCTCGGTGTAAGGCACAGTATTAATTCCCACAAACATGCAAGACTGACAGCATAGTCGTTTGGGGTCTAGTTATGTAATAGTGCTACGGCATTTAGAGTTATGATTCCAAATTCTTACACAGCAAATATGCATTCTGGATGGAAATGGAAAAACAAGAGTGTAACAATCGACTACCAGAGTTCTGAGAGTCTGGGCCATGAATCACCTAGGCCATAGCTTGGTTTCTATTGCTGAGATAAAACACTGACTAAAATCAACAAGGGAAGAAAGGTTTGTTCCACTGTACAACTCATAGTCACAGTTCATCACTGAAGGAAGTCAGGACAGGAAGTCAAGCATGAACCTGGCATGAAGAACTGGAGCAGACACCACAGCAGAACACTACTTACTAACTAGCTCTCCATGACTTGCTCAGCCCCCTTTATTATACAACCCAAGACGACCTGCCCAGCAATCAAAGAGATGGCTGCTCCTGGTACTAGAAGAGAAGCCAAAGAGGTTCATGGAGCATGATAGGTCAGAACAGAAAAGAACAAGCAGGCCAGCATGGGATAAGTTTACCCCACAGATGTCACCGAGCCTGTGATAGGGACCTTGTTGAGCTCTGAGGCATGTCCTGAGTATGGCGGAAATGAAGCTCTTTCTGAATGGCCCTTCTGTCTACTCCAAGAAGAAATCTAAGCTCTCCAATATGGTATGTCTGGCTCACAATGGTATCGGGACCTAGCAAATATGGTGGCATCTTGCCCTGCCTATGCTCAACACCTGGGCAGTCTCTCCCATGTGGGTTGCTGGATACATGTACGAGCAGCACTGTTGCTATAACAGAATATGTGAGACTAGATAATGTATACACTTATCTCAACTCACCGTTTGGGAAGTCCAAGAGCATGACTTCTGACATGAACCTTATGCTGCCTCAAGTTGTGGTAGAAAGTGAAAGGACAAGGGAGCAAGCAGACTCAAAAGAGAGGACAGGCAAGAACAGATCACTTTCAGATAGAGATAACGACAAGTTACCACTCTTCTGGGGAGAAGAACTCATTGACATGACTTGGCATTAATCTACTCATGAGGGCTCTGTTCCATAACCCATCCTCTTGCCACTAGATCCCACATATCTCCAGTACTATGTACATTAACAAATTAAGCTTCAACATTAATGATGGAGGCAAACATTTGATGGAGGCAAACAATTCAAGGCACAGAATCTATTTTTAAAAATCCTTAACAATCAGACAAAGTTGTATGTAATTGACTCCATAAAGACTATGAAAAGTGAGGCTCGGTGGTACCCCACTTGCCTACCAAACGCAAGGCCCTGATTCTGCCTCCAGCATCGCTGTAAACAAACAAACAAACAAACAAACAAACAAGCACAGTGATAGCAGGCTAGAATGATAGCAGGTAACAAAGGCTGCAAGTAACATGTTTGTGCTATAAGGAGTCCGTGATACTGTGGAGACACAAGTTGGAGCACAGTGGTATCCCCTTGGCAATGAGAGTGCATAAACATGGGCTTGGAAGAAGGCCACTCTATCTGCCAGGATCTCTCTAAGAGGCATTTCACCGAAACCACTCTTGTGCAAATAAATGTGGGTAGAGCTGGGGAAACCAACTAGAGGGTACGGTACAATAAAAAGTACTTCCCAGTTCCAGATGCAGAGCTCCTAACGCCTTTGGAATGTCCTCGGTAATGAGAAAAGCACGTTATTCACAGCAAGTCCTCATTCCACACTTGAGTTTATGCCAATGAATTGAGTGTTGGTGATCCCCTAGGTAACCTCAGGATGGGGCTGGCATCCGCAATAGCCCACACCTGATGAAGGAACTTTAGTACCACAATGCCCAACCACCAGGGATATGCCAGAGGCTGGTGATTCCATTTAAAATAAAAATCTGAAAAATGAGACTCAGGGGAACTTTCTGGTTGGGTGAACATGTTGATATGTCTGCTAAGTGATGCACCCTGACTCCATGGGGACAGTGGAATTGCAACCTGGGATGCTTATAGATCTCACCCCCTGCCGTTCTTTATTTAGCAGGTCCTGGGTTGTGTGCTTCCTACTAAAAATGAACTTGTAAGCTTAGAGACTCATTCCTTTGAGTCATTCTAAGGATCTGTAGAACCAGCATAGGGGCCACGGGAACTTTTGTCTGTGTGAATCACAGAAGAGTGGTTTTGGTATGGAAAGAGCAGGTTACCATGATGTGTCTGCCCTTCTGTTCCCTTCCTATCTTCTGCCTATATTTGCTTACTTGCTTTTCTACATTCTGTGATGACTTGGACAGCATAAGCCATGATTGTGAGCTAAAGTCACTTACCTGGAGACTCTAAATACATAGCTGGTAATTGAAATGGAGAAAGCCTTGGGGAGGGGACAGAGTGACTTACATTGTATGGCTCATTCTGCTTTTGAGTAGTTTGGGGAGTGAACTGAAGTGTAGGACACCAGTTAATTTCTCAGAAGCAGAGAATTTTGGTGTAAGTACACAGGGGTGTATAAGGCCCACAGAGTCTAACAGCAAGGAGAGCTGCTACCACTTCCAGAGGTGGAAGGACAAAGGGGAGCGACAAGGAGGAAAACTGCTGCAACTAGGAGAATCTGAGATCTGAGGGGAACTAGCCCACGTAGGCTCTCATCGTGCATGGAACTAGATGGAGCTGTGCTCCTTCGTGAAGGGCAAAAGGGAAATGGTTGGCATCCCAGACTACAGAGAAAAGACATGCCTCAGGGCTTCATAATCAACATGACTGCATTTGGAATCAACTGGGAGACAAAGCTCTGAGTTTGTTTGTGAGGGTGCTACCAATGAGGTTATTTTTTTTAACTTATTTATGTATTTATGTATATGCATGCTTTGTCTGCATGCACACTAGAAGAGGACATCTGATCCTGTCATAGATAGTTGTGAGGTAAATTCTGCCACTGTAAGAGCAGCCACTGTCTTAAACCTCTGAGTTTTGACTGACCAGGGAAGACACATCCTGAGGCTGAGCACCAGAATTTATCTATCTCTGCTTCATGACTATGACCAGCTGCCTCTCACCCTGACATCAGCTCTTCTCTGCCATTATGCGCAGTGGAAGCCAAAATACACTGTTGGCACCATATATTCCAATGGAGGGGGTTGGGGAGCAAAACAAACCTCTCCTCTCCTAAGTTGCTTTTGTCAGGCATGTTGTGATGACAATGTGAAAAGAGATGAGTACAGGTCTAGTCAACAGTTTGGGGATATGGTTGAACCACCAAAGTACCTAATGTTACAAGCATATACTTTGTCAAAACAAGCCTTGAGCCATTTATAAACAAAGTGGAGGCACCACATGTTTGTAAAATGTGCACAACACACTATGACCCGACTCCTGCTAACCCCAACAGTAATAAGTCTATGAGGGATGCTAGATGCTAAGTGTCTTAGTCAGGGTTTCTATTCCTGCACAAACATCATGACCAAGAATCAAGTTGGGGAGGAAAAGACTTATTCAGCTTACACTTCCATACAGCTGTTCATCACCAAAGGAAGTCAGGACTGGAACTCAAGCAGTCAGGAAGCAGGAGCTGATGCAGAAGTCATGGAGGGATGTTTCTTACTGGCTTGCTTCCCCTGGCTTGCTCAGGCTGCTCTCTTATAGAACCTAAGACTACCAGCCCAGGGAAGTTCCCACCCACAAGAGGCTCTCTCCCCGTTGATCACTAATTGAGAAAATGCCCCACAGCTGATCTCATGGAGGCACTTCCCCAACTGAAGCTCCCTTCTCTGTGATAACTCAAGTCTGTGTCAAGTTTACACATAAAATCAGCCAGTACAGTAAGTGAGGGCTTTCAGACTGGGCAACAGAAAGGAAGGGAGGCATGTGAGTGAGGTAACACACAGTAGGCACTATGAAAATGTTAGTCCCTACAACTGGGAGCATGTAAGCCACACAGAGTCATGAGCTTGGCTCAAGGGAGTGGGCCAGCAATGAGAGGTGTTGTTCCCATAGAGTATCTATAGCCTCTGACTAAGGGGAAAGGGGGCAGGCTTCACTTTCAAGGGTGGGTCCATGGGCATCCTACCTCAGAGGACACAGGGCCTCAGAGACATTACCCTAAACCTGTCATACAAATATTTTGTTCTATACAGAAATATCTTCTCCAAAAACTCAAAATATTTTCCAGAATTTTCTTTGATAAAAGGCTATGGACAATACATACACACAAAGTTCATACATGACTTATGCAGCCAAAGGGGACCCTCACCAGAGCCTGAACAATGCTGTTTGAAGGTCTGCCTTCAAATCTGTGAGCTAAATAAGCCTCCTTTCAGAGAGAGAGAGAGAGAGAGAGAGAGAAACAGACAGAGAGAGAGAGAGAAACAGACAGAGACAGAGTAAGAGAGATATTAAAATAATTCACCAAAAATGATGCTTGAGGAAATGATGGTATTTCTAAAAGTGGGATACAGGAAGAACTCTGGGTGTACCCTTTAGAAGTGATTTAGATAGATCAGAAAATAGAAACTAAACAACACAAAATAGTGGATGGCCACAACCAATTGCAGCAGACAAGAGAACACAGCCCAGCAGCTAGGAAGTGGGTATTATGTTCCATTGTTTATCATACCACCGTGTTTGTTCCTGAGAAAATTTCAAGGACATTAGTGAGCCCCTCCCCTTATCAGAGAGCCAAGACCCCAGAAGTGAATAGTGAACTTGGGAATCAGAGGAAGGTTACATACTCACATTGGAGAGACCAAGGATACGTTTCAGGGGTAGAGTGTAAAGTCATGAGTTTAATCTGAAGGGTGGGGCTAACAGAATAAACAGTGCTGAGTTTAGAAGCCTTTTATCAGTCCTTCGAGCAACAGCAGCAGAGGAAGACCATATCTATTTAGAGTCCTGGTTATTCTAATAGGGACAATGTAGTTATGTGGACCCACAATGTATTAATTCCTTCCTAATGGCTCCTATTATATGCGAATTCCTGGGTTAGAGAGGGTATTTTTAAAAGACTTTTAAAATCTTAATTCAAGTTAAATATCTCTATTGACAGATGAGATTGGAAATAAAACCAAAGTGGTACCAAAACAACAAAACAAGCTAAAGTCTGGGAGAATCTATTTATAAAACATGTAACTATTACAGAAGGGGCATCAACGATATAAAGAATCCTTGCAAATTATTGGGTTTTTTTTTTTTTTTTTGAAAATAAACAATTGAGAACAACATCAACAACAAAAATATGACCATCACACAACGACCTTGACCCCTTTCTAAGTGCCCTGATCTACTTTGAGGTCTTTAGACAGCGTGATGATCTCCCTTCCGGATTGCTCAGAGTAAAGCCTGTAGCTGTTTCATCATATGGGACACACTTGACCTTGAAGATCTTCAAGGCCTGCCCAGGCTTGCAAAATTGGTTTCTTAGTGAGCTTCAGATCACGCCTGCACACCTTCACCTCGAAACACGCCACAGACAATTAATTGCTCCCGTGGCCTCTACCATTCCTGCCCACTAAATCTGTTGGCCTAGATAAGGTGGGCATCTCTCTCTGAATGTAATGCAAACACTGTTTGCTCTCCAAATGTTCTGCACCACCTTGAGGTCAGGGGTCATCTCTGTATGCCTATATTAGTTACTGTTCTATTGCTGTGATAAAGTACTACTAACAAAGAAACTTTTAGAAGAACTTCTTTGGGGCTTTCAGTTTCAGAGTGTTAGAGTCCATGACCATCACTTCAGGGAGCATGGGAGCAAGCAGACATGCATAGCCCTGGAGCAGTAGCTCAGAGCTTACATCTTAGGTCACAAAAGCAAAGCAGAGAGTGCTAACTGGGATTGGTGTGGGCTTTTTGAACCTCAAATCCCACCCCCAGTGACACATCTCTACCAACAAGTCCATGTTCCCAAATCTGTCCAAACAGTTCCATTAACTGGGAACTAAGTACTCAGATATATGAGCCTATGAAGGCCATTCTCACACAGACCTTTACAGTGGCATACGCTGGCTTATGTCAAAAATGCAAGACAAC
Organism: Mus minutoides; assembly: GCA_902729485.2. Taxonomy (NCBI): domain Eukaryota; kingdom Metazoa; phylum Chordata; class Mammalia; order Rodentia; family Muridae; genus Mus; species Mus minutoides. Next base: position 240,296 of record LR750081.1, on the reverse strand, counting down.
CATCAGTTACTAACTACACTATAACTGTTCGATCCATTGATATTAGACATGGAGGTGTCATGCTATCACAGTACATGGAATAAACTCAATCCAGTCTTAAGACAGTGGTCAGGCCGTTATCCACACTACGGATTCTCCCCAGGGAGCAGTCTCTGTTTATGGAGTACTTTCCCTTGTGGAGATGTTGAAGTGCTTACCATCTTTCAAAGTTCTAAATTTGAAATAAATTGAATTGGTTTTGAAATTATGGGCATTAAAAAGAAGTACTATCCAAGATTGTGGCATTGCTTAGTAAATGTCTCCCTGTGAGAAACTCATCTTTGGAGTGGCCCTGACCCGGTTGGAAGGCTTAATGGAAAGTTCAGAACACCTTGGACAAACATACATAATCTATACATCACTTCAAAGCTCTCAACACAAAATAGCAATTCTACTTTAAAGGCAATAAGAAAATTGTTTATCCTAGACCAAATATGAGTGACACATTCAAGTTACTCAAAATGGACATGTTCCACCACGATAGAGGTTATAAGAACTGCTAAGTGTTGCAGAACAAAAGAATGCTGTGAATCAGTAGATTTACCAAGGTGCTCCAGCAACACAGAGAAGCCTTCCCCACAGGTTTTGGATGCTATTTGAGCACATTCTTAGCTTTAGAGTTGAAAGAGGCTGGAGGTCTGCTGAGATTAATGATATATTCCCAAGAAGTTTACCTATTAATTAGGAGGATGTTTGAGTACATATAAAAGTTAAAGAGTTGGCTGGTTGGAAGGCCTAAGACAACCCACAATAATTTGGGCGCTTTGATTGAATAATGTGGAGAATGATGATAATAACACTTTCACCATGTGTAGCTTGGCAAGCTCTCTCATTCCGAGTTGCCAGAAACAGAAAGGGGCTGGAGCGTCTTCCAGCCCCACAGCCCATCCCTAGTGAAGCCATTAACAAGCATTTACAGAAACCACCAACTTGGGCAACGGTGAATTACTGCTGAGTCATCGTGGAGCCCGGGCTGTTTATTGCCTTATTTGTGTCAGATATTTATGAAATGACCCCCAAGGGACATAAATAAGCTCATCCAAGACTCTGCATGCTGAAGTCACAAGAAGATTGAAAAGAACTAGCAAGTTTGAAAGGTTTAGCTAATCCGAGTAGAAGAGAGCTCTGGGAGGGGCTGGGTGTCACCTGCCTTTATGGACACCCGTCAGTAGGAGTCTGAGGACAGAGAAAATTTGAATGAATTACGTTTTCATTTTGGACTTTAATTTAAATGCTGCCTTAGTGTCCCAGATTTCTTCACAGTTACATATCAAGTTCAAGATTTTTTTTTCTGTTTTTAATTCTTTAACTAGCAGAGACAACAAACAGAATCAGGACACACACCCCCAAGATGGTAACTTCTCTCTCTCTCTCTCTCTCTCTCTCTCTCTCTCTCTCTCTCTCTCTCTCTCTCTTGGACACAGGTCCAAATCTTAAGTCTGTTTGCCTAACACATTGGTTAATGTTCTCGTTTCTCTCTGAAGAGCCCCCTGACACACTGAGTTGCCTCAGGACTGGCTTGCTCTCCTGACCTCTAATTCAGCACATATAAACATAACAACCTTCTCTTACCCGTTTCCTCCTCTGGAAGCCACTGAGATCTTCTGTTTGCTTGCCTAGTTGCTTATTTCTCCCTTTCAATATCTAATAAAATTGTCTGAGAGTTCCCTTCCAAGTCTGCTTTTAAACTATTTTATCTGTACGACTAAGAATCTGTAAAGCAGTCCCTGTGTTCTTGGGCTAATACTTAAAACGAAATTAACTTTGAAAAGTCAAATTAAGCAAACATGAAAATAATAGCATCTGATTAACTGAATTACTTGTAACTAACAAGAGGGTCCCTGTGGCACTTGGTAAGATGGCTGGCTTTGCCTCACTTGGCTTCCTTTGTTCTGTCACCTGGGACTTTCCCAGCTGTGTGATCTCCAGTTGAGTCTTCAGGAAGCTTAATATCCTATGGAAAGACTTGGAGGAACCCATCTTCCTATAGTTAAGCTATAAGCTTCCAGAGAGATACAGTTGGAGAACAGCTATGTAATAACCCATTGATTGTTTCCATAATTTCATTATTGATTATTATAATGCACGGAGTTCAGGTTTAGGGGACAACATGAAGGAGTTCCTCCCTGGGAACCTGAGAGACTGGGCTTTACCAAGGTGGTGTCTAATGAACACTTCAATTTAACTCAAAGGATTCTATTTCTCAAAGAAAATGAAGGGCATACAGTAAAAGTCTGGTGGCTCTCTTTAGCTTATCTTTTAGAAGTTAGACTTCCCTGTCCAAGAAGGGAGTTTCCTGTTGTCTTGGAAGCATTCCCAACTCCCCACAGTGTGGGGAGCAAGAGCTACCCTTACCCAGCTGGAACCTTCTCTTATATTTTGAGTAATCACACTTGTTTAGCCAATGAAAAGACATCTCCACCAGAGGTGCCCGGAAGTGCAAATGGCTATTTGCCAAGCTACATACAGGCTTTAATTAGTGTGCGTTCACACATGGGTTTAATGCAAGCCAGCCTCCTTTTCATTAGCCTAGAACTTCAATAGTGAGGCCGAATTCCAATAATTCCATGGATGAGCATAGGAGATCAGGGTTGAAAGGGGAAATGAGAGACCAAGGAACAGTGCCCTATATCAGTGGTTCTCCTGAGCAAGGAGATGGTCTTCAATTTCTTGACATGGCCTAAATGGGTGGAGAGCAACTAACATCTCAGAGCCTTAGCTCGGGTTTAACTAGCATGTGGCAGGCCTAGGTTCCCTCGGTGTTCCCCCAGCACCACAAAGAAAGAGAGGAAAACATTAAAAGAGTTGTGATTGCGCAGAAACTAAGAGCTAATCCGGAGAGAAACAGAGCTGCATTCACACATTTGCCCCTTTGAAGTCTGGAAGGGAAATTATAAAACCAGGGCCTTGAATGCTAGGGATGCTGCCTTTTGATTCCCTTTTCTAACCTTTTCATCTTAACCACTGTTAGAAAAGCAGTCTGTCAGAACAAAGGAGATATAAAAGGCGCCTTCTCAGAGGAGGACCCAGGGCAATGAAGGCTCTACATCCACCCGTATGGTCATTCTCGGGAAATGACAATGTGAGGACAGTGTTCTGTAAGGAGAGGAGTATCTTAAAGGAGAGATGAAGAAAACTCTTCTGCAAAGCCTGGGGTCTTCTGCACATGCCCAAATGCCACTCCCCAGGAGCAAATACTTAACACCAAAGCCTCTCCAAGAGCAGTGAAGGAGCTAAGGGAGGAGGATCACTGTGAGTTCCAGGCCAGTCTGAGCTAGAATGTGAGAATTTCTCAAAAACACAAACAAAATAAGAACAACAGAGAAGAAATTTCTATTTTGTAAATCATGGGGTATTTGAAAGCCCAAATTACATTTCAGTTTAATCACTGATCTTGGTTGGCTTCAGTGAACTTGGTCAACTTTCCTTAATTTTCCAAAATTGAAACTATTCTGAAGGATATGTCGCCGACCCTAAACACAATGTCAAGGAAAGAGGGTGGGAAGGTTTGAACAATTCCAATGCCAGTATCTTTCTCATTAGCCCATGACTAGAAATTTTGAATAGAAGTCCAGGCTTGCTTGTCTAAAATATTGATGACCTTATGTAAAACTCCCAACCAAGAGGAGGTAGGATGATCATTTTAAAAGTAACTGGTTAAGAGAGTAGGGCTATATCTCAGTGGTCATCACCTACCATGCATGAAGCCCTGGGTTCAATCTAAAAAGAAAAAATCTAGGAAAAAAAAAAACTGAGTGAAGAATAAAGGCAAAACCGTAGAATAATCCACAGAACCCAGGTTTATACTCTCTGCAGTATATAATCTCTTACTAAATTCTCTGCAGAATGGTGTTGGGGTGTCCAAGGCTCTATCCTGGCTGCTTTGTTGACTTCTGGTCCCCAAGAATAGTTGATTCCCAAGGGCTGCAAATGAAGCATTGGGTGAATGAAGATAAAGAACAGAGGTGGTTCATCTGAGTTTCTAGTGAATTCTCTCTTCCCAACAGTGGGATTTCCTAAGCATGCCTCACATTCAAGGCAGAGAGGAGGATTTAGGATTCTAGTCTCTACAACCTCTGCATCAGGTAAATAGATCTCAAACCAACTCAAAGGGGAAACAGGCAGGTTATGAGGAACTTTCACTGTGCAGAGCTCTATCTGGTTCCCCAGATAAGAATTAATACAAAAATCTTTATGGCTAGGTACATGATTGTTGAAAAGTGTAAAGAAATACATGTGGTAAAGTCTCCAGAGACATGTGACTGACAGCCTGGAGAGCAGAAGTAGACACAACCCTAGAGGGAAACAACTGGGATTTCCTAGGGTCACTAGTGTTGGAGCTATGTTAGCCAGTGTCCCCATGTCCATGACAAAGTACCTGACAGAAACAATTTAAAGGGAGAGGCATTTGACGGAGGCTCATGGTCAGTTGGCTCAGTGTTTCCAGGCCTCAGCTTGGGCAAAACATCACAGTGGAAAAGCATGATGAAGGAAAGCCAGTCCTCCCATGGCAGCCAGGAAAGAGAGGAGAGGGGGAAAAAGAGGGAAAGGAAAAGGAAGACCAGGGGTCCTGGGGACAAGATGTCCCCTCCGTGCCCCCTTACTAGTCACATCTTCCTACTTCTTAGTTTCCATTGCCTCCTGGTGACAGCCACAAACTATTCACCCATTGATGAGAGTGTTCCCTTGACCCAATCACTTCCCCAAAGCCCCACCAGCTGGCAACCAAGCCTTAAAACATGTGCCCTCAGGAGAGGTTTTAAACTCAAACCATAGCAGGCAAAGGGAAAGGAAGCCAGTTTCAGAGCAAAGAGACAGGTCAGGGAAGCCTGGTGAGTCCACATTTCTACAAAGACAAGGGGCAGGATATTCCATCGACGATCTGCTTGTCAGATCTAGACAAGGGTTCCCTGGCCAGTTCTTTTTTTTTTTTTTTTTTCAACTTTTATTAGATATTTTCTTCATTTACATTTCAAGTGTTATCCAGAAAGTTCCCTATATCCTCCCCCCTCCCGGCCCTGCTCCCCTACCCACCCGCTCCCACCCCTTGGCCCCGGCATTCCATTGTATTGGGGCATATAAAGTCTGCATAACCAAGGGGCCTCTCTTCCCACTGATGGTCAACTAGGCCATCCTCTTCTATATATGCAGCTAGAGACACGAGCCCAGGGGGTACTAGTTAGTTCATGGTTATTCTTCCACCTATAGGGTTGAAGACCCCTTCAGCTCCTTGGGTATTTCTCTAGCTCCTTCTTCCTTGGGAGCCCTGTGTTCCATCTAATAGCTGACCGTGAGCTTCCACTTCCATGTTTCCCTGGCCAGTTCTTGTCTGCTACGATAGGTGTCAAAGGATACTGTGTGAGAATCCTGAGTGTTGGTTTGAAACAGATCTGCATTTCTGTTTTGAATCGGTCTCTGAAGCTGTATGGGCTTGCTATTAACTATTCTTTCTTGTTTTTTTGTTTTGTTTTGTTTTTGTGTTCTTATTCATTGTTATAAATGTAACTGTAAACCCAGACAGACTTGGAGGGGAATAAAGGAAACAGGGAACCTAAAGGACTGCAGTAAGATTACAAAGATGATAAGAATTTTGATGGACAAGGTAGAGGGGTTATCTCCTGAGTTCCAGAAGACTTTTACTAGTGGTAAAGATGCATACAAGTCACAAGTGTTAGCGCTGTCCTCTGTTGGCAATGGTGACTTTCTTACTTGTCTTGCCATCTCTAGACCCAAAGCACTCCATGACTTCCACTATGCTTAAGCCTTCTTTGCACCTTCCCAAAGGCTACATGTCTGCCGTCTAACTACCGAGTCTTGTCAGTGAGAGGGAAACCTGGAAACTGTTCTATTTGTTCTAGAGTTCGTTATGAACAAGACACCAGGACCCGCACATTTCAAGATGAAGCGCCCATCCCATCCTCAGATGTCCCCTGGATGGCGTGTGAAGACACCACCCTAGCACTCGAAGCCTGGAGTAATTCATTCTGTGCATGGAGAAACCCTTGCTTGTCGTCGAGTCCTCTCTCTCCATTGCTCAGACCAGAAAGTCTTCCATCATCTCTGGAACAGTGTCTACAGTCAGCCCAAATGCTCAGAATTGACTACAGGGTGGGGTTGACTCTGGTAGATGATGCAGCTACAGGGCTTCTGCAAAGCCTTTCTTGTTCTTAAGAGCTGGTGCTCTTGTTCCAGAGTAGAGTTTAGTACACCCTTCATGGCTGCCTCGGGGGACTTTAAGTGTGGCAGTCTCTATAGAAAGGTGGTCAGCTACTCAAACAGCGGTAGCCACGTGTGTTATTAAGATTATTCAGCTGGGTGGGGGAAGGTTGATAAATAGCCATGAGTTTGAGTTGAACAGAGGTCAGAACTTCTGGAGTGCTATTGTTACACGGTAGGCTAATTGTAGATACCACTTTAAGAAGCTAGAAGGATTTTATGGTGATATAATGACATGATAAATGTTTGATGAGATGGGTATATGTAAGATGTTTAAACACCCCTTAATGGTTTTGTGTGTGTGTGTGTGTGTGTGTGTGTGTGTGTGTATTCTCAAATGTTACATGGTATATCATAAATATTTATCACTTTTGTTTTTATGTGTCAGTTACAAAATAAATTTAACTGGCAGGCTTAATGACACAGCCTGTAATCCCATCTACTAGGAAGACCAAGGCTGGAAGATAAACTCAAGACCTGCTTGAGAAACTGTGAATTCAGGATCAGCCCAGGCAATTTAGTGAATGTAACTTTATCTCAGAAAGTAACAAAGTGCTAGGGAGTTTCACTCAGCATACAGAAATCACCTAGCATCCCCAAGACTATGGATTTAGGATGCTCTTAGTGGCCCAAGCCTTTAATCCTAACACTTGGAGGCAGAGACCAGCATGATCTACATAGTGAGTTCCAGGGCAGCCAGAGCTACATAATTAGACCTTGTTTCAAGGGGGGAAAAAAGACCGGACTTAATTCCTATTTTAAATAAATTAACCTAAAAATTTGGGTGTGTGTACGTGTATATGTATGTGTCTATGTGTTCAAATATGTATGGGCATATGTGTGTGGGTACATACATATGTGTGTATAGGCCCGAGATTGGCATTAGGTGTCTTTCAAGTACAGCAAGTACTTTATCCACTGAGTTATCTTGCCAGCCCCTAATTAAATGATTTAATATTTTATATTTATGGATTTTTTTTTGCCTACATGTATAGGTATGTACCGTGTGGGGGTGGTGGTATGGTTCCTGCAGGCCGAAAGAAGGCATTGATCCCCTAGAACTGGAATACAGGTGTTGTGTCTCACTATGTGGGTGCGAGGAATCAAACCCAGGACCCATAGAACAACAGAAAGTGCTCTACAACGCTGAGCCATCTATCTCTCCACCACACTCAATCATTTTTTAAAAGCCTGCTGGAAGATGTGCATAGGTTAAAAAACGATTACTAAGGCAAGGTATCCCATCACACATCTGTAATCTTAGCACTCAGGCGGTCTCCGGTTCAAGATCGGCCTGGCCTACATAGCAAAACTCTCAAAACAAATTAAACGGCTGTGAAGACTGGTTCTATCACAGATATGAAGTAATGTCTCTCCATCAAGATGAGGCAAGGAAAGCAAGTTGGGACTAAGAACCATGATTCCCTCAGCATGGTTGGCTAATTGGGGCCAGGAAGCAGGTTGCTCTAAGGAGTAGTTCTGTTGGGGAGTTCACTCTCTTTTACTAGTTGTTAGAGATGTTTTCTTCCACTAAGCTGTAACCCACATCCAGCCTTCCACTCTTGATGCCAGGAGGGTTTGATCTTCTTTGGGGGCCAGAAAAACATAGGTCCAGCAAACCTTTGCTACCAAAGAGTCTTACCTTACGCAGCAAACTCAAGCTCTCTGCCTAACTGAACTGTAGAATTATTTAGCAGAGCTAATGGAATGAAATGTCCTCTGGGAACTCCATCCTCTTCTCTACGCGACTGTTGTCAGAATCTGACCCTAGGTTTGTGGTGATGAAGATTCAGATATGATCAATATAGATACTTTCAACACTGCTGTTAATAACTCAATGTTAAGGAATATTTACATATCATCTGAACATCCCTAATTCAAAACACTAAACCCCAAACTTTGTAAGCACCAACACAATGTCACAGTGTTGTAGTGTTTTCTACATAAAATTATTTAAAATATTATATTCAGGCTATAAAGTATATATGGAACAAATTATTTTTAATTAACGTTCATTGACATATTTAGTGCATGTGTGTATATGTGTGGTGTGCTATGTATGGAGCATAAGAAAAAGATTAGAAGACTGTTTTGTGGGAGCTGATTCTCTCTTTCCATCATGTGGGTCCCAGGGATTAAACTCAGGATGTCAGGCTTGGCAAGGAGTGCCTTTACTTAATGAGGCATCTCTCTGGCCCAAAATAAATAAAATTTGTGTTTAGACTTGGGGTTCATCACCAAATTTATATATATGGAAGTGTTGTGTGCTTTCTGCTGGAGGGACATATGAAAAGATCTATTCCTCCTAGACAAGACAAAGACACATATGAAAAGATCTATTCCTCCTAGACAAGACACATATGAAAAGATCTATTCCTCCTAGACAAGACACATATGAAAAGATCTATTCCTCCTAGACAAGACACTGAGGATATACTAAAAGAACAACTCCACTCTAATAACCCCCAAACCACAGGTGAGCTCAGAAACCTGGGTAGGAATGTGGACAGCAGACAACAGCTACAGCAGGAAGATGGGTCTAGGAAGCTCCTAACTAGATCAGCATATCAGCCTCTTTTGCTATTTACAATTTTTGCAGGGGAACAGATCTACAAATGGAAGCTTCTATCCCAAAAGTTCCCTCTTCTGTCTTCTAAGATCCCCAAGCCATCTGTGTCTGGCTCCACTGTGGAGAAACTGCTGCTTTTCATTGTTTTGATTAAAGGACAACCGGCTTCTATAGAGATCAGTCTCTTCTTTCTCTGAGTGTTGCACCACCTCGATCAATCCAGATCCAACACGCTTGAGTTTAGCTTGGTGAATCAAAGTGTATCAAGGCTACTTATCAGAGTATGAGTGACGGTTCCTTGCAGGATCATGGACAAATCAGGGGCAGCTGTTTCATCAAAAAGCCCACTCAAGTAGGAGTGACAATGTCCAAAAGCTGCATGTCTGGAGATGTCTGGACAACATGCAGGCAGCTCAGCCCCTGTTCCCAACTCATCTCTTCAGCAACATTATTGCTTATATAACCTTGAGGAGTGACCATGCCAACCTAGTGACTTCCACGGGATTCCTGATACCTGTAAATTCCATGTGTTTTCTGAGTCTTACAAGGAGCCTTTCTGCAAGAGGGAATGTTTCATTTTGAAGGGAATAGTCAAATAACATTTATTTTCAAAACATCTTTTGGTCCCGGGCATTTGGGACAAGGAATAGTAACTTGTAGCTGCTTACAGCTGTGGTCTTCTTTGTTCACATGATGCCTGGGGAAGGAGTTATACAGCAAGTCCAATGATTATTCCCAGTGTACAGATGAGAAATGCAAGACACGCCAAAGGAACAGGTCTTGTTCAAGGGCACATAAGCAGAAGGTTGTACAGCCTGGCCAAAAGTCCAGGAGGGCTCCCTGCAGGTGCTCTTCTCCATCACTGGTCCTGCTATTCTCTAGAACATGAAACCTGTATCCACCCAGATCAGGCTTTGGTCCTTAGGAAGAGATCCTTAACATGGCTTTCTGTGCCCTACAGTCACCTGTTTCAGGTTATGGGGATACTGACCACTTGGGTATTTCTTGGTTTGGGTATGTGTGTGTGTGTGTGTGTGTGTGTGTGTGCACTCGCACTTCTTTTGTTTGGTTGCTTTGTTGTTGTTTTCTTTTGGCCAACAAGGTCCAATAATCCACACACTGAGGGAAAAATCTTAAATTGGGGCAAGAGGGAAATCAATCCCCAACCCTCTTCCGGCGCATGCGTGTGCGTGTGTGTGTGTGTGTGTGTGTGTGTGTGTGTGTGTGTGCGAGAGAGAGAGAGAGAGAGAGAGAGAGAGAGAGCACACCAGCCTCTTTTCCTCCAGTCCCCAAAACCCCAGACAAACACAACGAAAAGGTTTCTCAAATGATCTGAACAAAACCTGGTTCCAACCTTTGCTTTGGCCTAGAAGACTCGGAAGCTCTGGCTCTCCGTCCCATGAGCTTGGTCGTGTCTCCAATGCTTCGGCGCATGCGCCAAGTGAAAGGTGGTGTTAGAGCCACATAGAATCATCTATCTTTGGCTCATTCTAGTTTATTTGCTGAGTTACCCTCGCAAGTAGAGTATTTGTTTCTGGTATAGTATCTCACCATCCCTCATCAATTTTCTTTTGTTTTTAGATTAGGGCTACGGAATGATAGATAGATAGATAGATAGATAGATAGATAGATAGATAGATAGATAGATAGATAGATAGACAGATAGATACATATCAGAGTTTCAGGGCCTGGGCACCATAGTGATAGATTCCAAACCCCACCTGGAGCAAACAATGTCCTCAGAGCCAACAGATTTCAGCTGGATTCTGTAGAAAGCATGCCCTACTGAAATGTGTGCGTGTGTGGGCGCGCGCATGCGTACTATGCACGCAGCAAAAAAACCCCTCCCACTGAGCAGGAACAAGAGGACAGTGGAGAAAAAAGCAAAGCTTGAGATGGAGAAAGACAGGATTCCACCTTGTCAAAAGCCATGCAAATCACAGCTTCCTGGCCCCTGAACTAACCAATCCCCTTCTTCCCACAGCTGCTTTATCTTGAGTTTTCTGTGATGTGTGTGTAAAAACAATACTACTGCATTCATGAGAGAGAGGATGACTATAGACTGATGGCCATTTAGACAAGTATGAAAACTAACCTAAAATAAGTTCAATCTTAGACACCCTTTTGCTTGCTACTTGTGTCCTGAAAGGCTGTGAGCATTAGTCTAATTTCATAGGAACACAGTCTAGTCCATGCCCTCTCCGATGATGCTTTTTCCAGCCCTAGGTTCTTTTCCTAACAGCAACCCAAGGACAGTCCTTTTTAGATGGGTGACCTAGAGCCCGGGAGCCACAGTGCTAGGTTCTAAAATAGCACCTGGCTCAGCCAGTGGCAGTCAGAGCCAACAGACTTCACTGTGATCTGGCTGCACGGAAGACACATTCTTGATGACACCTAGAAAGGTGTCATTTTCAAAAAGTGAGATACAGCCTCCTCTATAAACATCAATCCTGCTTGTTCTGGAAAAATCCCAGTCCCCGTATTTGTGAACTGACCTCTGGGTGCTGTGAAACTGAAGAATGAAGCAAACAGTTCCATCATTGGTAGAGCATAGTCCATAGGGGACTTGCCGACAGGAGCATCATAGTAGCAGCAAGACCACTGATCCCCATAATCTGGGTCAGAAGAAGAGGTTGATCAGGTTAGAAATGAGTCTATTCAGGTGGTTTATCTCAAGTCAAGGTCAAAGATATCAGTCACATTCCTGGTATACCAGGGTCTGGCTGAAAAACTCCACAGCCCTACTCAAATGTGTTTCTGTGTTAGCAACTTTTATATTGCTATCATAAAACACCGCCACCGAAGCAACTTACGGAAGGAGTTTACTTTGGCTTTATGGTTCCAGAGAGATAGGAGTCCACCATGGCCAGGAAGCATGACAGCCAGCAGCAGGTGTGGCGGCAGGAGCAGGAAGCTGAGAGAACACGTCTTCAACCACAAGCCCCAAACGGAGAGTGAACTGGAACTGCCAGTGAAGGTTTAAACTCACCTGCCCACTTCTTCCTCCAATGAGGCCACACTTCCTAAACCTCTCTTAAACAATGCCACCTATGGGGAACCAAGAGTTCAAATGCCCAAGACTACAGGGGGTATCAATGCCACCTATGGGGAACCAAGAGTTCAAATGCCCAAGACTACAGGGTGTATTTTTCATTCAAACCACCCACAGATTGGTTTTGTTTCTTCAGCTTTTTTTTTTGTTTTGTTTTGCATTCATTCATTCATTCATTCTTATTAATTACTAGTGTTAAGGATTGAGCCCAGGACCCTGACATGATAGCTAAGTGCTTCGCTGTGGATACACACTCCCAGCTCTTGCTCATCTATTGCTTGCTAGAAAATTTTAGGCAAAGCTTACTAGGGTTGCTGAAGTCATGTCAAGCTGAATTTCAAACAATTCCCAAGTTATGTACTCCAGAGAAATGAATTGTATTGCTACAGAGACCTTTCCTGGAAGATTCACAGTACTTCTATTAGCCATGGTCCCAAGCTGGAAATAACTAAAATACTCACAAACAGGAGGCCAGATTACAGTATGTGGCATATTCATACAGTTGAATACTATTTAGCAGCAAAAGGGGATGAAATGCGGGAACCGGCAACACAGTAGTAGATCACACAAGGTGTGTTGAAAGTGAGAGAAGAAGACATGGAAAAGTGTGTGCTGCGTGCTTCTACTTCGCCGGGGTTCCGGAGCAGGCAAATTCAATCTCCAGTTTGAGAAAGCTGGCCAGCACTTGTCTCGAGTGTCATGAAGGAGATTGGTTACAAAGAACACAACAGACCACTCTGCAGGCCAATGGCATGTTTTCTTTTTATTTGGATTTCAGTAGTGCATTTATACCATCATTGAACTGAGCATTTGAATCATGCTTCAATTAACTTGGGTGGTTAAATGTGCTATTTTCCTATAGTTTTCCCCTTTCTCTTTTAGATGTATTTCTATATATGTGCATATACATATACACAGATGTATACGTATACATATTATGTGGCTTGCCTACATGCATGCCTGGTCAGAAGAGAGTGTCACATCTGCTGGTACTGGATGTACTTGCTGGAGACTGAACCTAGATCCTCTGCAAAAGCAACACAACACATGATCTTGAGCACTGAGCCATCTCTGAATCCCTAGACTTTTCATTTTAAAAGTCTGTGGTATTTAGAAGATAATCAAATTTAGCTCATACTGTCAGAGGTTTCAGGCCATGGTCATTTGCACCTTGTTGCCTCTGTGTCTGTACAAAGCATCACATCCTCACGCAGAAGGGTGGAAGAGGAAGTTGCTTACCTGACAGCAGCCCAATAGAAAGGAAGATAATGGAGGAGGAGGATAACAAGACTCTTCCAAAGGCCGGGCACCTAGAAGACTCAGCTCGCTCTACAATGCTACCCCCTATCTCTTTCAAGGGCATGCCCCAGTGACCCCACTTCTTTCCACTAAGCTTTACTCTCTAAAGATTCATAACATTCCTAAAGGATCATGGGCTGGGGGTTGAAAACTTTTACATCAGCCGGAGGGAACATTCCAGATTCCAAGTATGGCAATTACCAGCAGTAAATCACATTGTGGAAAAGCTTTCCACCATCCAGACACATAGATCTTCCACATTCCTGCACACGCCTTTGTCTTCATCTCCTCGGGGATTTCACTCCCACTATTCTCTGACTTGGAAGGTACTGTGCCCTCTTCTCTCTCTGGAAAAATACCATTTGTCATTCCATTCTTCCTCCTTCCCATCATTCAGTAAATACTAGTAAGTGCTAGGCCCTGTGACATGCGATAGGTCTACCAAGAAAGATAAATCAGGGGCTCTATCCTTTAGGGGCATATACCGGAAAATGGAGTTTTACTCAAATGTAGATAGATTTACATTCACAGGATTTTTGTGGCTGATAAAAGACTCTGTCAAAGAGCGTTCACCTGGAAGCTATAATCTGCTTTGTCAGGCTACCTAGAAAATGGGCTGGTCCTTCTGTACACGTGTATTTTGCAGCTTGCCCAGAGGTTCTCTGTTAGGTTTAGAGAAATGGAATCACTGAGGAGCTTGTCAAGGCCAAGGAAGCTCCAAGAAACAAAAGAAACCCCTGGTTTAAACGTGTGTTCAGCGTGGTGATAGACCCTGGTAATTTTGATGCTTTAGCAGCTGAGGCAAGAGGATAAAGAGTTCAAGGTCATGCTCAGCTACATAGTGAGCTCCAAGTTAACCTGGGCTAAATGAGACCTGAGACTTGACCCAAAGGAACGAACAAATGAACAAATGAACACACACCCAAGCCTATAGGGACATGTGGATAGAACATGGCAACACAAAGGGAAATGTTAACAAGACAGACTTCAAGTTGCTCCTCCTAAGACCCCAACTTAGGAGGAACCAACTGACCAAGTGCTTGTAGGCTTTCCTACTCTATCCTGGCCCTTCCTTTGTTTTCTTTCCCTTGCTTCCTACAAACATACTTCCTGTCAGGAAGTCACTGTGTAGCCCATCCTCAGGGAGAGAAGGGTCATGTCCTACCTCCTTGATAGCTGAGCATCTTTCTAAGTTATGGTTCTTAGGCATTAAATATCAGCTCTTCCACCTTTATTCCCATTTATTTCACTAGCTTTGAAGTTAGCATATGAAATCATCTCTCAGCTTATATTTTCATTAGATCTGTGCCTATATATCTGTTCTTATCCATGCCTTTCTCCTATGCTCCCTCCTGATGACCTTTCTCCTCCCTCCAGCTTTCTTCCCCTTCTGTTTCCAGGTCACCTGTATGCCATCATCCTTTTTCCCTGTCCTCCATTTCTAACTGAAGATCCCTCTTTCCTTCCCTGTAATCCTCTTTCTATATGACCTATACACACACACACACACACACACACACACACACACACACACACATATCTTCAAAACTAGACTGGGGGTATGAGAAAAATGTGGTTCTTGTCTTTCTGAGTCTGGCTTATTTCACAGAACATAATGATCTCTTGCTCTATTTTCCTACAGATGTTGTGAGATCAGTTTCTCTAGTGAAGGAATAAAATTACTTTGTGCATATGGACTATGTATATCCATTCATCTGTGACAGACATGTGGGCTGGCTCCATTTCTTAGCTATTGTGACCAGTACAGCAATAAACATGAGTGTGCAAATATCTCTGTGGCATGTCCTCAGTCACTTCTTTATGATATGTATTTACTTATTTCACCACTTATTTTTATCAATATAGACTTGCAGCTATACTATGCTCTGGGCTGTCATCCTATGGTATTTAATGTTCAGGCTTCCCCAGAGCTCAAGCACTCCTTTTGCTAGATCTTTCAGTCAGCTCTTGTGTCCATATAATTGACTCCATATGTGGCGCCTGTGGAGAAGATGCACAACTTCCTTGCTTCCTGGTACTCCATGGTGCCCTAGAATCATCCTTGTATGTTTTCTACTGCAGCCCCAGAGTCAGACATTCCACCAAGGAGCCCTGGTTCCTTCCATAGAGAATGGTATTAGTTCTGAGTGTTAGGTGCATTTGCTGATATTATTGCATTGAATTGCTTTATCAATAGAAAAAGTAATCCCAGAGTTCAAATATTTTAAATTAATTTCATTTAAAAAAAAAAAAAAAAACATTGTCAGGACCTACAAAGATGGCTCAGCAGTTAAAAACACTGGCTGTTCTTGCAGAGGACTTATATCTGGTTACCACTACCCACATGGCAGTTCATAACCATCTGTAACTGCAGTTCCAGGATATCTGATGCCTTCTGAACTCTGGGGGGACTGTATGCATGTGGTGTACACACATATACACAGACAAAACATATATATATATATATATATATATATATATATATATATAATAATTTTAAAGTTCAGTGACAGCATCTCAGTTGCTTTACACACTTACAGTTGTTCCTACAGAAACAATACAATTTAATTAGGACCTCTCTAAGAAGGCACAGTTTAGGCTGGAAATACAAAGCACTAGTTCATTAAGTTCTGAATCTGTAAATGGGTTTGTCCGTGATCACTTACCTCCTAAGTTCCTGCTCTCAACACTGATGCCCACTGGGGGTGCAGCCTTCAACACTCAAGCTTCAAGGAGGCATTTAACATCCAGACAGAGCTCATTTTTCAACCAAGAAAAGTCTTCCATGATTACTCAAGTTATGCAGTCATCACCACTGAGTGTAAAACCTTTGTTGGGGACTGCCTCTGCCTCTGCCTCTGCCTCTGCCTCTGCCTCTGCCTCTGCCTCTGCCTCTGCCTCTGCCTCTGCCTCTGCCTCTGCCTCTGCCTCTGCCTCTGTCCAGATTAAAGGCATTCACCACCATTTCCTGGTTTGAAAATAAGTTTTAGCCAAACTTTTTAAAGCAATTGGGCCCTGCTGATCCCACTTGTAGTGGAGTAGCTTTTTGCATGGAAGACTTTGTTATCTTCATGGGATTTGAGAACAGGAAGGATGAATTTGACTTGCAGCAGACAAGCAAGCAGGTGGCCTATCCTCCAGGCAATACCTGCAGCTTTCCTTAGGAGAGCTCGTGTGACATTTTTATTACTTCTGCTGCCTCAGAATGAAAGTAGCTTTTTCATTATGATTTATGATAGGTTTTGTAAATGTCAAATTCCTTGTTAAAGAGTAAGAGTTGACATTCCAGAAGCCAAAGGATGATAAAAAATAATGTTTGAATACTATATACACAGCTTTAGCTGGAAGTTGCTGTTACACATCACAATTCGGGAACACTCATAGAAAACAAGGTAAGCTATCCCTCAAGCAAGCATCTGAAGGGAAGAAATTAAGTTGCCATAAAGCCAAAAACGAATGATGCAGTACATGATTTTTCAACTTATAATTCAAGAATTAATAGATGAGCCGAAACAATCCACAGTACATTTAGTATGACGTGGCTTCTGATTAAAGTTATTTAACCCTGGCTCCAGTTCCTTGGGATTAACTTTTAAAGTTGGATGCCCCTCAATTTTAGAGGTAAGCTGAAATCATTTTTTGTCTTCTTGCTATATTCAAGGGGAAGAAATTATTCAAGCATATTACCGACTAGGTTGCATCGTATTTTCATTATCTCAGGTTTGGGGAATTGCAGAATGATAGATTACTTAACAGAATGTCAAAGAAAGAGAGATGACTCAGCTTCTTTATGTGCACTCAGGATTCTAATGTGCACTAGGGTCAGGAACTCAGATGGAGATGTTTGCAGGGGCCAGATGATGACGTGAATGTGTGCCAGGCAGTGATAAAGACAAGCTGGGTAACCCTTGCCTGCTCACAGTATCTCAAGGGAGCATGGCCCCATAAATATAGGGCAAGGAAAAGGCCAGACATCTGCTACGTTAGGAGCATTCCCAAACACATTTTAAAAACATGTTCAGTCCTTCCATTTTGAAATGCTGGCAGTGATGGTTTTTTTTTTTTCTTGGAAACTTCACATATAGTCTGTGAGCTGTAAAGCCAACAGACAACTTCCTATCCAGAGCAATTCACTAACCACAATAGCTCATAAGGCATGCGATTGTCAAGTTCAACTGAATTCTTAGGTTGGCTCAGCTGAACACTTGTTTGAGAGATTAAACAAATATGAAAAGCCTGCTTAATGACTTAAGAGTCAAGGTAAAGCCTTTGTAGATCTTAACAGAAGGCATCATCAGATGATCACAGCTGGGTGTACTCAGTCACTCCACAAGGACGCACTGAGAATCTCACATGTGCAGATATTGTTATCACTCCCGGGAACACTGCTGAGCAAGGGAACTACTTACGTTCTGGAGGTGGAAGGTAAAACCAGTAAGTCAGTCAGTCAGTCAGTCAGTCAGTCAGTCAGTCAGTCAAACAACGGCTAACGGCAAAGGCCATCCAGAAAATAAGGGGTGGTGGGGTTGTTGCTAGTTCAAAGCAACCAACTTCTGTATACTAGCTGGGGGTGGGGGTGGGGGGCTTTAAACACTCACCTTGGAGGCCGCCTTCCACTCTGGAATATCAATTTTGCTTTACTTCCTTGTTCTAGGGCTCATCCTGAGGTCACCTGTGGTGCATTTTAATAAATAGAGGGCCAGTTTATTCTAAATTAGTTACATTTTAATCGTCTTGACTAGATTTGGGAGAAATGTTGATCCAAGAGGGACTTAAGGAAGCCCCTAATCTAATCAGTAACTTAATTACAACGCCTGGGTTGAGGCTACTGCTGCTGTTGCTGCTGCTGCTGCTGCTGCTGCTGAATTCCAAACATTTGGTGTTGGTTTCATTCAGCTTTAGCTTTAGAGAGCACCATTTTTCAGTGTGTCTCCCAAAATCTCAGAATGTACCATTTGGGGATTGTTGCTAGACTTTGGAATAAGAATAAAGAGCTTTAAAAATGAAGGTCCTTCTAGGCCAGGGCTGCACCCACCTTAAAAGCATACATTAACAAATAGCCTTGCCTTAAAAAGGCAAACAGACTTCATTTTATAGCCCCTACTTTTTGTAGGGTTTTAAGCTTTGTTTTATTGTAAATATGTAATGTGTACAGGATATTTTGGTATTTATGTATGTAGCAAAATGATTACTCGTCAAATAGTATCTGTCACTCCTTTTAAACAAACACCTTTGTAAACTCTTCTGTGGTTGGTAATCTGTCCCTGCATGTTGAAATGAAAGAACCCTTGAGGTTAGATGACTAGGGATCTAAAACCAGTGGTTTGTCAAGCATCTAATGCTCACTTCGTCTCAGCCATGGATGAAAGAATGGAATGACTGTGAATCCGAAAGCAAACCCCTCCAAAGTTCCCTATGATCCTTATTCCAATTAGATGAGCCATTGCTAAGATCAATGGCTGTGTTTTGCAATGAGTTACAAAATTTCAGCTAGGTTCCTAGTGAGCAGACACCAAGCAGGCTTCCTCTGAAAAAACCAACACGGAAGGGGAATGAGAGAAAGCCTGGCTTGTTACATTTCAGTTCAGATAAGAAAATGTAGGTTGTGTGCAGAGGGTGGAGTCAGTAATAAATATCTAACATTCATTCATTGAATGCTAACTCTGTTCTGTTGGGGTGCGGGGGTGAGCGCTTCCCAAGTGTTAGCTTTTCAAGTGAGGAGGGGAAGAAAAGTTAAACTAACCAATAAGGTGAAATTAGGAGGAGGAGTTGGAGGAAGAGGGTGGAGGGGAAAGGGGAGGGGGAGGGGAGAGGAAGAGAAGGAGGAGATCACGTGTATTGGCAGGGTGCACTGTCACTCCTGGTTTTTAAAATAATACTTTATTAGATTATAATCATTATATAGCATGATGGGTCTCATAATGACATTCTCACTCAAGTATGTCATTAAATGTGCTTAAATTTCCAGACTGGGTTTCCCAGACCTTTAGTGTCTTCTGCAGCCTGTGTCTCTTCCGTCTATTGTTATCTAATCTCCCCTTTCCAGCCACTCAGGAGAATTCACAGTTGGGTTCCCCAAAGTCCAGCTCTCTGGCAGTCTTCAGAAATAGTTCTCTCCACGTGCCAGAATTTCAGCAGTAAGTACATGTTGACTGGAACATTGAGCTGTATGCTTAAAAAAAAAAAGTCTCCCACTAAATTATACAAAATGCAGCTGAGACAATAATGGAGATGCTTAAAGAACGCATTCCATACGTGTACTCGCAGAATATGCTTTTGGAAAAAGAACGCGAGCTTCCTTCCCCTGTGCTAAATAAGACTAGAGATAGATTGCTCCATTTAAGATTTCCATTAATTCCATTAATAAACTTCTCAGGATATGAAATGTCTCCAGAATGTAGTGAGGCTAAGATGAAAGCCGCATAATTCTCACTGGTGTCAGGCCCAGCACGCAGGAGAAGATATGCTAATGCGGCCGTTTGCCGCAGGGCTGGTGTTATTTATATAGTGCTAGCTGGGCAAGGCTGGCTCTGGAGTCTGGAGTGCATTTGGATCTCCTGTAAGGTGTAGATGTGTGCGCGCCTGTGCGCACAGCATAGGAATTGTGAATCCGAGACCTTGGAGAGGGGGTGGGGCAGGCCGCCCTCATTCACGTTTGTATCGAGTGTGTGGCTTCTGTTGAAGGTCTAGCCTTCCAGCGTTGTGTTTATTTGACATTCATTCTGGAGCACAGAAAGAAATGGCGATTTGGGGCGGTTGCTGCAGTAGGTCGCGTGTGACCCAGCGTTGTAAGGGGCTGTCATCCTAAAATTGGCAAACATGCCTCCTTGCCCCAGCTCCGTGACCATAAAAAGCTGCCTTATTTGAGTCTGGAAGAAGCACAGAAGGTTGTTCTGGAAGGCAGGCAACCCTTGGGCTCAGGACCAGGAGTGGGGTGCCAGCCGCCAGGCACCTCGGAAACGAACAGAGGTCACGGAGAGCTGGTGTGCCCGGGGCGAGGTCCCATGAGGCTGTGGGACTTGAGACTGGCAGACGATCCTGTCCTCTCACTCCCCACTAGTGCGGACTCCTTGGGGACCCCCGTCCCCCGCGCTCAGAGACCACCAGGGATCTTGCATCGGCCCGGGTGTCCCTCTCCCCGCCCCTGCGTCTGTCCGGGCGGTGGCGACACGGCCCGGCTGGAGGGGGCGCTCGTGCGCAGGAGCGGCGCAGCAGGTGCCGCGGTTACCTCCACCTCGGCGGGGGGAGAGGGGGCGGGCCAGGGCGGGAGGCGGAGGCCGGCTCGGTGAGCCGAGAGCGCGGCCGGCTCCGCAGGCTGGCTGCGAGCTCGCGGCTTCCGGGAGCGCCCGAAGTCCGTGGAGGATCTCCCAGCCCGCAGTCGCCGACGGCCCCAGCACAACGGGCACCAGTGCCCGCAGGGCCCCGAGTCGCGACAAGGGCGCGGGTCCGGCTCCTCCTCCTCCCCGGCCGGCGCGCAGCAGCGGAGAGCCTCGGAGCTAGGCGGGCGCCCGGGCCCCGGCGCGGATGAGCCGCGGCGGCTGAGGGCTCGAACGGTTTCTGCCCGGCGCCCAGGGCACGGGGGGGCGCGGGTGACATGGGGGTGGCCTGACTCGCCGGGCCCGGAGCACTCTCTCCGGCCGCGGGCCCTCCTCCTCGGCGGCGGCGCTGTGCCCGGGCGCCCGCCGAGCTCCGCCGCGCTCTATGCGCCTCTGCGGGAGCCGCGGGCCCTGGCCATGGCGATAGACCGGCGGCGCGAGGCGGCGGGTAGCGGTGCCGGGCGGCAGCCGGCCCCGGCGGAGGAGAACGGCTCCCTGCCACCCGGGGACGCGGCGGCCTCGGCGCCCCTCGGGAGGCGCGCGGGCTCCAGCGGCAGCGCGGAGATCCAGCCGCTGCCTGCGCTGCACCCCAGCGGCGGCCCGCACTCGAGCTGCTGCGCGGCGACAGCCGCCCCGAGCCTCCTGTTGCTGGACTACGATGGCTCCGTGCTGCCCTTCCTCGGGGGCCTGGGCGGAGGCTACCAGAAGACCCTGGTGGTGCTCACCTGGATCCCGGCACTGTTCATCGGCTTCAGCCAGTTCTCGGACTCCTTCCTTCTGGACCAGCCCGAATTCTGGTGCCACGGGGCCGGCAAAGGCACCGAGCTGGCGGGTGCCACTGTCACCGGCCGATGGGGTGACATGGACAATTGGACCAGCCCCTCGGCCACCCCCTTCTCCACTGCCTCCTGGGGGACCACGAGCAACCGAAGCAACAGCAGCGACACACCACCCCTCCCATCCCCTCCAGGCAAGGGGAACAACGACTCAAATTGCGACTGCCACTCGTGGGACTACGGCATCCGCACTGGTCTCATCCAAAACGTGGTCAGCAAGGTAAGGGCCACGACCGCCGCGTCCCCGCGTTCTTCTTGTGAACCTTTTTCTTCTGACCTCGGTCGCCTCTGCTCTGTGCTCCACCCCTCATTCTCTGCAGACTTAGGTCCAAACCTACCCAGTTGAGGAACCCAAAATGTTAGCCTGTGTACGCACAACCCCCGCATTGACTGGGCTCCCGGCTGTCCCTCAAAGGAGATGCTCTTACTTGGATGTGAAGCCAAGAATTTTTTGCCGCCCTCTGCGGTGCCCGTGACGCTGCATCCGCTTCAAAGAGACCGATTTAGCCTTTTCTAATTTCCACTCCAAACTCCCGTCCCAGTGCACATATGGAAAGGGCTCCCCTCCCCCGAAAGGTTCAAATCAATCCTCTCCTCTATCTAGCTAGGTGTCAGACTCACTGATGGCTCAGCAGTGGCCCTGGAAGACTCAATCCCTCTTCTAGGGCTTCTCCTTGGAGCCAGGACATAGCTGTGTTCTTTCTGCAGGCCGCCTGTCCCTGTGTCTCCCACTAAGAACTAACTATCCGTGAGAAAATAGAGTTCTCCTCTCAGATATTCTTTCTAGCAGATGTCAGCCGTCCCACACGTGCCTTGAACAGATTAAAGTCAATTGAATCCAAGTTATAGACAAAGAAGCAGAGCCCTTTAAAAAGTTCCCTGGCTACCCCACCCCCACCCCAACCATGAGCTGTCCTTCCCAGAGATCTGACTTCAATGTGTGTGTGTGTGTGGGGGGGGGGTTCCCTCAAATACTTTCTCAGGACTTCAGTAAATAGTCTCATAGCATAGGAAGGTGGGAAGCTTGTAGGATGTCATCGCTGCTCCTGTACAGCAACTGCTCTGGCCTGAGGCATTGAGACCTGGTGAACTGGTCCCAGTTCCCACTTTTTCCTCCCTGTCCCTTGCAAAGGTCTTGCATTGTAGAGCAGGAGTGTTCTTCGAGAGATGTTTGTCACCCTAAAAGTGGACAATACTGTTAGACATTCGTGACCCTAGGTACCCATAATTTTCAACTTTCTTGGCCTGTAGGAAACACTGGATACCATCTAGTTAAGGAACTTGTGAAACATTTGTAGTTTCTGTCCCTTTGGCAGTTTAAACAGTGCAGTTAGAAACAGGACAGTTCTGAACTGTGTGAAATGTTCTGTCTAAATTCGAGAATGGATTTGGACAGTTTATAATTTGTGTGTGTGTGTGTGTGTGTGTGTGTGTGTGTGTGTGTGTAATCCAGCTCTCTGCCCAGTGTGTGTTAGTAAACAGTTGTAGCTCATGGATCTGTAAGATGAAACTCTTACATCATCTTAATCATTGTTTTAATCTTGTACCAACCTGGCCAGAAAACGCTGTGTCCTGTGGGAACCAAACCGTCTGGCTTAGTGATCTCTCGGCTTTGCAATATAATTGAGAAGATCCTCCTAGCTTGTCTCATCTTGACTCATCCCCCTTAACCCCTACACACACACACACACACACACACACACACACACACACACACACACACATAGCCTCTCCCTTCCAAAGGTGCTTCTGTAACTGATTCCCATTCATGGAGGGCAGAGACAATTTTAAAACGACAACTACTTAAATTGCCGCGGATGCTTGTCAACAATTAGGATTTGGTAACCCTGCTGAGTACTTGAGCCTCTTTTGAGAGTGAAGGAAGAGTACTGGTTTGAAGGAGAGCATGTGAAGAGGGCTTTGTGGTAGAGTCAAGTTGCAAGTTAGCAGGTGGAGCAAACCGACCATTACTCTAGTGGCGGGACCAGGAGACAGCTACTCATCTCCTGCCAGGTATAGTGTGAAGCAGGAACAAAAATAGTTCTTGAAACCAGACTAGATAGAGTCATAGTGGAAAGCTGGGCAAGTTTTTAAAATTAGCATTCAGGAGGGGGGACTCCATGTGTATGTGTGTATGGGTGGGGGGGCAATGCCTGACAACACACGGTAGTTACATGTTATGGGCAAGATGACATGGAGGAATGAAGGCCTGAGCACAGTAATTAGAAGCATACTTTCTCATACTGTAAAGGCGAGGAAGGACATATTGATTTTCACAGAGAAATATGCTCCAGCAAGAGGACCGCCCTTCCACCGCGTTCTGCTAGGTAACAGTGCTTGAAAGAGCTTTTCCAGCGCGTTTTGCTCTCCCATGGACTTTTTCCTCTGCTAATTGTGCTCGCTGGATTCTGTGTCTATGCACAAATGTAGAAATCTGACTGGGATGCTGCTGGCATTTTACAGTCAAGTGTCTGTCTACTTTGAACACAGTAAACTGATAGAGAGGAAGCCTTCACCTTGTGTCAGTGGATACAAATTCAAGGTTGGAGAAGTTGTCCTGTGTCCCCTTCCCCTCGGGATGTCTTCAGCATGCAGCGGGACTCCTGGAGATGGTGTGTTCCTGAGACACAGCCATGTCACTTATAGCCCTAGTTGTTGGTTGGGAAGACATCTTCACAATTGCTGTCCTCATACCTGGAAGCTGTAAGAGATCACTTAGCTCCAGAATGTTAGAATGAAGATGGTCCCCTGGGCTTTGAGCTTTACCCCCTCAAGGTTACACCCCTGACATTCCCTCATTACTTCAGTTTAAACCCTTCCACAAGTGGGGCTCTGTCCCAAGCAGACCAACCTGCCCTTCTTTGGAAAGAAGCATGGGTTTTGGTGAACTGTACTAAAGTTCTCTCATGTCTGTCAGAGAATGCTTGGTTTTCCAGCATGGGATTCATATTTTGTTCTTTTTCTTTCTCTCTTTCTCTCTTTCTCTCTCTCTCTCTTTCTCTTTCTCTCTCTCCCTCTCCCTTCCTCCCTCTTTCCCCCTCTTTCTCTTTCTTTCTTCTCTCTCCCTTTTTTCTTTCCTTCATTTCTTCCTTTTTTCCTTCCCCCTTACCCCTCTGTTTCTTTTCATTGTTGTTATCTTGTTTTGTTTTGTTTTTTCAAGACAGGGGTTCACTGTGTAGTTCTGGCTGTCCTACAACTCACTCTGTAGACCAGGGTGACCTTGAACTCATAGAGATCTACCCTCCTCTACCTCCCAAGTATTGGGATTAAAGGCATGCACCAGTATGCCCTGCTTTATTTAGTAGTTTCTTGCTTGGCTGAAAAATGTACACCTACTTCATGTGTTCCATTCATAACAAGGTCAGCCATATTGGCTGCTACATGAGTATATGCCTCTTACACATGGTACCAGAGCACAGCTAAGCAGATACTGCATGATCTACCCTAAAAGGGAGACTGGTGAATGCCTCCACTAATGGAGCCTATGGAGGATGCACCATCATCTTTAGCAGATATGAGGTACTTCTGTCTGCATACTGTGGCCCCCCCAGTCTGCCTTGCTTTCACTATTAGGTTGCATTGAGTGAGGACTTTTCTGTTTCTACAGAAGTAGCTTGAACAACAGCTCCAGTTTCTTCTAAGAGGTTTTGAGTGTTAACATCTCTCCTCTTGGTATCTTTATTGCTTTTTGTTATTATTGGGAGTTTTTTTGTTTTGTTTTTTTAAGACATGGTTTCTCTGTGTAGCTCTGGCTGTCCTTGAATTCACTCTGTAGACCAGGCTTGCCTCTAACTCAGAGATCCATCTGCCTCTGCCTCCTGAGTGCTGGGACTAAAGTGTGTGCCACCATGCCCAGCTAACTTTATTGGTCCTTGTATTTGTTATGCATAACCTAGGCTTTTCACCATAGAATTTACAATTCCTTCAGAGTTATGATTGTGGTAATGATGATGTTGGCACCACCTTTATTTTGTGCAGCTTTTTGTAGTTTCTCTTACATGAATTATTCCCTTTGCTCAATAATAGTAACCCAAGGCCAATTTTAACATACAAATATCGCTGATTACAGAAAACGAACACATATTTGAATGGATTCTCATAGGAAACAGGTATTCGACAAACTTCCTTATCTCTGTTCTAGCATTCTGCGCTTTATGCTGAGCAGAGCTGTCAGTGTCTCCTTGAGAGGATGAATCAAATAGGTCCCTTTCCCATAATAGCAGGCTTGGGGTTCTGAAGATGGGTGGGTCTGGACTTGGCTCCTGTGACCCCCTTTTCTCATTTTCTATGCTGTAGCCCAAAGTTTCTCATGCTTGTGAGATTTTAATAAATATTTTTTAATTAAAAAAGCAACTCCATGTATGTTGCTCTTAATAGCTAACTCAACTCAACCTGTATTGGTCTGCATGACTATAGCTGACTGCTAACACTCATTGCCTTGTTGAATAATCTCTAGAATTTGGTCAGGAAACAACGCCAGCTAACCTTCCCAAGCCTTTGTTTTTTTTTTTCCCAGTAGTTGTAGTTTAAATTGTTCATTCATCTCCTGTTCTCATGAATTTGCAAAGAGTTCTGACCTTTGTCTTGGAAGCTGTTTAATATCCTGACAAGTAATTTGTATCCTTTTTCTTGAAGTTATTTAAAATGACTTCAGTACAATGTAATTAAGACTAAAACTAATTTATACTATCATTGCAATGGTAATATTTTATTAAAAGAAGTCCACAGTGTTATCCTAAAGTAGTAACTAGTTTCCACTTTTGAAATGCTTAACACTTATGCATATTTTTTACTCTTCCAAAGTGTTTATTTAATGGAATCTGCCATTATTCTCTATCATCTCAAAAATACTTGTCAGTTCTTAGAAACAATGTATTTTTATGCATACATCTCTCTCTTTCTTTCTTTCTCTCTCTCTCTCTTTCTCTCTCTCTCTCTCTCTCTCTCACACACACACACACACACACACACACACACACACACACACACATGTACATGCTGATACCTATGAAAGCCAGAAGAGAGTATCAGATCCATTGGAGTGGAAGTTATAAATGGTTCTGAGCAGCCATGACTCAGTCCTGCAAGAGCAATAAGAGCTTTTAACCAACCAGCCATCTCTCCAGCCACTTAGGCACATTTTAAACTTCATATTTCTTGCTGATGTAGTAAAATTTCTTGAGTGATCTTTCTAGTATGATTTTGTCATCCCAGTAGTGGCTTTTCTATGGTATATATAACACAATGGCGAACATTATTATACAAATTTCTTTTTTTTTTTTTTTTTTTTTTTTAGTTAGCTATATACAGTATGGCTCCCTTACCTGCTCTGGGGGTCACAGCCCTCTTGGGCGGCCACCTCTCCTCTGGCTAGGAAGGTGCCCAGATTTCTGCAGTACAGGGGAATGCCAGGGCCAAGAAGTGGGAGTGGGCCGGTAGGGGAGCAGGGCAGGGGCAGGGGAGGGTATAGAGAACTTTCGAGATAGCATTTGAAATGTAAATAAAGAAAATATATAATAAAAAAACAAAAAAATTTAGCTATAGTAGATAACTCATTGCATGTCTAATCTATAGTATAAGCAGCGCATGCCTTTAGTCCTAGCATTCAGGCAGAGGCAGACAAATGTCTGTGGGTGTGAGGATAGCTTGGTCTACATAGGAATCTTCAGGTCAGCCAGAGCCTCACAGTTAGATACTGCTTACAACAAAACAAACAAACAAATAAAAAACTATAGTATAAGTCAGACTGCTTGCTTTCTCTGCTCCCATCTCTTTGCCTTCATGTGCATGCAAGTCCCAGGATTACTTCCATCCTGACTGATAGCAGCACCATTGCCCTTAGACTGCCCTGCCCTGCCCTGGCTAATTACCTGAGCCTCTGATTCTTCTTGCACTGTTAGGTTGTACACACAGCTTGGTTTGGATGGAGTCAAGCGCCATAGTCTTTCCTGTAAATGGAATTATAAATTTTAGATAGTTGTATTAAAGGCATACAATCCAGGTGTTTTCTTTACAAGGTATAAGCCTAGATTGGGCAGACTTTAGAGCTATAATAACTTACCTCCCAGCCATATGTCTCTTGTTATTTGCAGTTTCTTGTGGCCATGTGCTTGTGGTCCATCTCCTCTCATGCCCCTCTCCTCCTCCTCCTCCTCCTCTTCTTCTTCCTCTTCTTCCCCTCCCCCTCCCATTACTCTCCCCCTTTCTCTACCCTCTCCTTCCCTCCTTCTCCTCCTCATCTTCCTCATCTCCTCCTCCTCCTTCATCTCTCTCTTCCTCTTTCCTTCTCCTTTCTTCTTCTGTCTCTAGCTGCGGGCCCCCAGCCAGGTAACTGAAAACCTTCCTACCCAATCACAGGCTTTAGTCTTTTATTGATCCATTAATTTGGAGAACAAGGTTACATAGCATCACTTGATGTACATGAAGATCTCTTCATTGAGTGCAACCAGATTTTGGGGGCCAGTATTCAGCATTTGAATACATAGGAACACCAGACCAACCCCAACACTTTCCTTCTATGGCCTCCAGGTCTTCTATTGTTATGTTTATGATTTCCATAGTCCTGGATGACTGGGGGAAATCCCATGTTTTCTTCTAATAATCTTTTTTATCTCATTTCCTCTTCAGTTTGGCATTGCAATTCTGTTTTGTTTTTATGGAGCTATGAGGGTACATTTCTAGAAATGCTAAGACAGGGGTAGAAACCACATTTTATGTAGATTTGGACTTGCTTATCACCTTTAATTCAGCAATGCAAAGGCCAGAGCTGAGAAGCTGTGGACAGGCCTGACCCTTTCCTCAGGGAACACAACACTCTCCAGGGCTGTAAGACCTTTCCCCTTCCGTAATCTTGTTCTGAATAATATGTGATGGTGTTATTGTTGGAAAACACTTCAAGCTCTTCTTCTGTCATTAGCAGTTTTTGCAAGTAGTGATTCATATTGGCTTTTAATCCAAGATAGAGCTGAGTCAAAAAAATTAATAAATAAATAAAAGAAGCCATTCCATTTAAAAGTACACTGGATTTTCTGAATGTTGTTTCTGGCATTACCAGTGGTTGACATACCAGCGCCCCTGTGGGCATCTCTATCCATCTTCACATTCAGTAACATAATGGTGGCTCAAAATGGGTCACCCAGAGGTGTTTACACCATGGAAACTGGCAAACACCACAGGACAGGGATTGCCATTTTCTTCGGAAAACCAGTCGTTAAGTATTTGTCAAGGTAATAAGTACAAGCCAGCCCTCCCATCCCCCCAGGCTTTCTGTCTTTCCTTTCTCTTTACATACACATATATTATGAACATAGCATTGTGCTGTGTGACTGCTGGGGGTATAATGATGGGTGAAAATAGCTCAACTTTCACAGGCCTGGTAGACTGATGGGGGAAGCACCTAACTGGTCAAGTCATAGCCTTTTCATTTCAAACTGAGACAAATCTATGAGAGAAAGGGGAATGGAAGGCCAGAACAAAGAAACCTGACAAAGATGGGGTGGTGTATCTGAGATGGGCTGAGCGTTGTGAATGCTGAGAGAGGCAAGAGAGAATAGCATGTGTTTCCCAGAGGGCAGACAGCATGTGCAAGGGTCCTATGGCATGTAGGCACTTGAGGCTGCTCGTCACTGGTATGGAAATGGGACAAGGGCCAGGGCACACAACCCATGTTAACAGTTTCTGTAATTCTAGAGTAAGGGAAAAACCATGTACTGAACAGAGTCAGAGATATGAGGGACTGAGAGTTCATGTTTTTAAAAAGTTCTCTCTCACGGCAGCATCAGAGTTTGATGGTGGGATGTGCGGAGTGGGCTGGGTTGTGCCAGCTAAGCCTACAGAAGACAGTTGACCAGGGAGGTGATGACATGGGTGTGAGAGAAAGACAATCAGACAGGAAGGTAGAGTGAGGAGAGCCTAGGTCCAAACATTGCAGCTGCTATGAACTCTCAGGGAGAAAGGCAGCCTTTGGGGGTGTCTGGAAGACCTGGTTTCTGTGTGCTACTGAAAGGTGGCCAGTAGAAGGATGGGTCTGAGAGGGGGTTGTGGGTCGTTACACTGGAGCTCTGAGTCCTAGCCTAACAATGAGCAGCCTGCAGTAAGAGCAGTAGGACAGGAGGACCTGACCCCCTTCCCAAGGTGTGGATAAGAGATGCAGGTCCTTGGGAGCATTCTGATGTTTCATTTGCTCTCAAGCTAAAGATGAAAGGGTACTAATTAAATTTGTACGAAGCTGAAAGAGCACATCTGGGAAACCTTAGGGGTAGAATGTGTTTCCGCTGCCCACTTTCCCTGTACCCTTAGGCTACACAGAGGGTGCTTGGCTGTAGGATGTCATGTCAGTAGAAACTTCACATCCAGAGTCTTTAGTTTATAGAAAATGGAACTGAGGGGTGGCTGACATGTCCAGTTTTTGTCACTCACTGCCTTTTTGTGACCTAGCATGCCCCTAAGCACACATTTGGATTGTTGTGACATCAAAGTGTGCTGTTTTATGGCTCTGTTGGGCATAAATTTTTGCCTCTGGGCAAATATCTCTAACCTCTGCCCCCTCGGCCTTTGTAGACCCCCCCTCCCATCTGGCATCATCTTTCTACCTTTGAAACCATACAGCCAGAGACACTAAGATACAAACCTGTGGTGTGGTTCTCCCGCTTGCAGCCTTTTGGGGCTCCCTGTCATTGCTACATAAACTATGTGGCTTTGACCTCAACTCTACCCATCAGACCACTCCTCCTTGATACCTCTCTTGTAGTAGTGCACCCCTCTAGCTCCCAGCTGGCCCCTCTTTCTCCTCAACATTTTACTTAAGATGTTCCATTAATGTAAAACACCGTTTCCCTTCATTCTTCCACCCATTGGCTCCTGTCCATCCTTCTAAGTCAGCTCAGCCATCATCTGACTGACACCACCCAGTGACGGTGACAGACACACAGGATGCAGCATGCTGTTTGCCTCCCCACTAGAGGTCTTTGACCCACAAGCTCTTACCGGACACATCTGAACCCCTTCAATATGGCCTACTGACATGAAGGAGTGTTTTCAGTTGGTGGGTGTGGTTGGCAGTCACTGCTCCATCTTGGAACCAACTTATCAAGTCTAGATTATTCTTTCCAGCTTCCTCATTGTCAGGGTGGGGCACGTGTTGCCTTACCTCCACGTGGTGAGAGGACAGAACACCTGGGAAGCATTGCCCCACCCCTCCACCTGGCAAACAGGAGGTACCTGGTTGGCAGGGTAAGAGCTGTTTGGTAGGAGAATCCCTGAGATGGAGGAGGTAATAGGCCATACCTGGAAGGGTGATTTATCTCATTGGTGCATAAAGGTGGAGGACATCTCTCCATGGAGAGCTGGGTGTGTCCTGTACACAAGAATCCTACACCCAGAGTGGTATGAGCAGCCAGGCTACCAAAGATCCTCTTGCAGTTGGCTGGCTGGTCGAGTTCTAATCTGAGAACTAAACAGGTCACTGGCCGCAAGGCCTGAGGCTCACAGGATGTCGTGTAGATCAGAGAAGGGAGACAGGTGAGTGGACTGCCATGTGGCGGAGAGTGACTTCAGCACACTCTAATACCTGACTGAGCTGCATTGGGAGACAGTACAGCTCAAGGATGAAAGTTGAAAGAGGTGTCCATGGTGACAGCAGCCTACTGCAGGGCTAGGCAGGAAGCAGGATGCTTTCATCTTGGAGTCGTGCCCTGGCAGGGCAGTTTTTTTCAAAGCCATTGGCGTTGTCCACAGTAATGGTTGACTTCTAAGCTGGTGGGAGTTAGCCATCTTGTTCTTTTCTTTTCTCGTCTGACTCAAGACTGGCCATTCTCAGTGGCATACCTCACTCCACCTAAATGGCCAGAGATGACCAGACCCCCGTGCTTCTGTGAAGGGGTGGTAGTTATGGAACCAATAGAGTGGGATTCCCCTGGACTCCATCACTGATGTCCAAGACTCTCCAGCCTGCACAGTATCATATTCCATCAGACCTCTCATGACACTTGGTCTATAAGGAACAGAACAGCATTGCAAATCGTGCTAATAAACCGAAAAGGAGTTTGTTGTAGAGATGCACCATCATGGGTGGGGTGAGTTCCGAGATAGCCAAGTCAGGCTATCTCAGCCTTTCAGAAGCCCTGGCATCACCATCTCTGTCCTGCCCCACATCCTTGTCCTCATGTAACCATGAGAGTAACCATGGTTACTCTCATCCTTGTTTTCAAAGATTGGCTCCTTTACCCTCCATGCCAACCCCAGCCTGGATGTGGGGGAGGGGAGGGCAAGTTCCAGACCAGGCATACAGTTACCTAAGCTGATGAACTCCCTGGGACAGCGACTGGGTGTGGGACCTGTTCTTCTCTGGCTGGGTGAAGGATTAGAAGCAGACCTGTTTGGTAATTAATGGTGAATGACTGAGTATTGCTGATTTAGTTGATAAATGCCGTGGTAGGTATCCCTTTCCTTCTCAGACACCCAACCTGTCACTTACCTGGACATTCAAACTGACAGGGCTAATGGCAAGGACCTTCTGAGGCCTCTTTTGAAATAATTAAAAATGACCTTCAGTATTAATTGCACGTCACCCAAGGAGCTTGGAAAGTGCCCCGGGATGTCAGAAACTAGAAACGCCTTTTGCAAATTCTCACTTCCACCTCTGCCACCATATGGGCACCGGCTCCATAATTTGCAGAGCCCTTGTACGGAGTGAAAGTGCATTCAGGGTTGTAAAATACCTGGACAGTGACTGGCGAGCAGGAGGCCAAGTGTGGATACTTCTGAGAGTTGCTTCTAGTGGCCTTAGGCTGTCACTGTTGAGTAACACACATACACACACACATACACACACACACACACACACACACACACACACTGCCCCTGCTGTAGAGCTCAGCAAACCCTGTACCCTGAGCTTTTCCTAGGTCTGTCTACCTTGTTTGTTTGTTTGTTTGTTTGTTTTTACTTATTTACTCATGATCATTCCCCACCCCACCCCCAATCCTTTGTTGTATTTCACATCTTTTTCTACATTTCTTTTGGTAAGGAGCCAAACTCATTTTGGGAGAGGTCCCCGACTTCTGCCAAGAAGCAGCATCACGCAGCCCTAGCAGGTGTGTTCCAGGTCTTTCGTGGGTGGAGCTGTGTTGTACAACACGGAGGAGCTAGGGATCCACTTGCACAGGAGAGGGCAGTCAGGCAGTTCACTTATCTGGACTGGAAACCAAAGCGCTGAGTCACGGGGATGTGTGGCAGAGAATGTTAAGTCATAGCCGTGCTAGGGAAGTGTTTATCAGACTTTTATGTCTGAACCGGAGAAAAGCAGAGTCATCATCCCTTTGTATGATCCTACTAGCTGGCAGTCCTGCTTCTTGGTGTCGTGTTTAGAATAAGAGAAAAACAGAGGATGTCAGAGAAGCTCCCGAGGTCATGCTGAATTACAGTTTACACTTTCAGGCCTCATAACTTTGCACTTCATAGAGCTTCCTCCCGGATTAGATTAGAAGCTGCCTCTCAATGTTTAAAAGACAAATAATACATTGAGCACCCTTGACTGTCACATACCGAGGACATCCCCAGTGGCAACTGTGTATATGTACACAGGATCTAAAGTGAACACGCAGTGGTTATCCCAGGATTCTTCTTTAAAGTTTTTGGTTTTTAAATGTTGATCACATACATCCCCAAATTGACCATTCTTAAGTGTGTTGAGTGTGTTAAGTATGACCATGTTCAGTATGTGGCACTATGTGTATTCACATACTCCTGTTGCCTTACCAGGTCTGTTTCTTTCATCTTAGATATAGCTTAGTCCCTATTTAAACAGTCTTTCCTATCCTTCAGATTTCGCCATCCCCAGATTCCAATGGTCACTGCCCTACTTTTTTTTCTATGATTCTTACCATTCTAGGTATTTCATGTAAATGGAGATTAATATCTATCCCCTTGCAACTGTCAAATGCTGCTTGCAGGTGTCTCCAAGGTTCATCTGTGTTATAGCATTTGTCACAATCTTTCTTGAGGTGGATTCTGCTCTATTTATGAGTATACCCTATTATGTTTAGACTTTCATCCATGACTGACACTTGGGTTACCCCCTCCCAATGCAAGCGACACAGCTATGAACTTGACGGTATCTCCTGAAGATACCTAGTGCAGCTCCTCTCATTTCCCCTGTTAGAGCCAATTTTCTGGTCCTATGCAGGCCTTCTCTGGTCTTTGTATCTGAATTATCACCACGGGCAGGTGACGTAGATGATGGCATGGACCCAGAGACGGAATTTGTGCAGAGGTAGGTACATCTGTCATGTGCAGATCAAGAAACAAAGTGGGGCCAGGACCTGAGGGTTAGAGAGGTACAGAGGTGGGCACAGCTGGGAGGGTGGGTGTGGTACCCAGGTAAGAGAAGAGATGAAGCGTAAGAGTCCAGATGAGTTCCAGCGGCTGAAGGAAGCAGGAAGACCCTGGCAGAGTGTGCCTCATCAGTGCTGCCCAGGAGGTGGATTTGTGTTTGAATAAGTAGAGGATGGAGATGGAACTTCCTTTGCCAAGGAGCTGGTGGTAGCTGAGTGGGGACATGCACAGGTTGTGGAGAATCCCAGCCTGGATGCAGACATGGGACTCCACCCACCTTGGCCCTGGAGTTTGTTCTTAAGTTGGAGTTCAGCTCCCCTCCCACAGTAAACAATGAGCCTCTGAAATTTGTAAACAGGAAAAGGACAGAAGAGGGTGATTTTATAACATAGGGAGAGCCAGAGGAGAGAAGCCAGCCTCATCCTAGCCTCAGGCTCCTGTCTACCCAGGATTCTGCCCACAGCCCCCTGTCACACATGCATACCTTTTGGAACCCCCTCAGCAAATTCCTGTCTTACAATATGGCTGAGTCCTTGCCTCCATGTTGTCTCTTCCTTGTGCATGCATGCAGCCCTGGGAGATGGTCCTGTGGTACGGTGTACCCTGTGGCCACAGCATGGTCTGTGTTGCTGCAGATGACTATCGGGCTAGCTCAATGGCAGATCTCACAGGACCGCCAAGAGACTCCAGTTGGCCTCCCTGGGCTAGCTCATATAGATGCCATAACAAACAGCAGAGACCAGGCATCTTGAAACAGGGGCCATGCATTCCCTCAGTTGTGCCTGCTGAAATATACTCAGATGGAGGCAAAATGGGCATGGTTTCTCCTGATGCACACCTCCACCTGCAAGTGTTTGCCCTTCCTGGCTTCTCCTCGCCATCTAACTCCTATGTGTGTCCCTGTCCTCATCTCTCCCTCTTTTTCTGTACTGAGATAGAACATATAACCTCCAGCATACCAAGCCTGTACCCTACCACTCAGTCACCTCCTCCAGCACCTCCTCTTGAAAAGGCACCAGTCTAACTGCGTAACGGTACACCTACAGGGCTATGGCTTAAACACAGGCACAGGGGATACAGTTTGCTGCACAACCCTGGAGTACTAGCATAACCCTGCATAGAGCAGCCCCGAATGGATCGGATGGGTAATGTGGGTGTTTCTTGAAACCCCAGACCTGTTGTTACTTACTGGATGGAGCTGTCCTGGGGGCCTGTGATCTTATCTTCTCTTTAGCCCCCTAATATCTGCACTAGGTGCCCACATTGCAACTGAGTAGATCTTGCTGCTGGCTGGACTTCCACCGTCCCTGGCTGACTTTCCTACTTCTGTCTCCACCCAAACCTGGGTCCTGGCTGCCAATCTGTTTCCAAGAGATTAATATGTCTTTGCAACCCAGAATCTACCCCTCCATGCTATCCCTTCACCTCCTTCAGTTCTTCCTGCTTCCGTACTCCAACACTCCCATCCTCTGCCCTGCTGCGCTGGCCAATGTGTGGGGACCTCAGCTCTTGGACATGCTGCATGTCACCAGTAATGAAGTCAATAAGGGAAATGGCTCCTTTCTGAGTAAGGTCACATGATTTAATTCTAGCATAATCCACATACAGGCTACCTCAAACCCCAAATTCATGGAACTGTTGATGATGAAAGAAAGTTTTGATTATCTTAAGAAACCATGGGATATTTGCAGCCATGCCAGGCTGGGGTCTGAATGGTGTTGTCACTGCGAGCTGATGAGTTTCAGAACTTGGTGCCATAGTGCCTTTTCTTGGAATGAACAGGTCCCTGCGTCAGGAGGGTATGTCCAGAGCACTTAGGCTTACTAGAAGGCTTTGGGAAATCCCGGAGGCATCTGTGGTTTAAAGATGCTCCCTGGATGATTAACTCTGTGTGGGATGATTCCCCCTAGAGACATTTATTCTCTTTATTTGGTTGTCACACCTAGGTGTGTCCAGAGTGGGGGGGCATGGCTGCTATTGACATCCAGCTGGTAGAGGCCCAAACTGCTACTCATCCTGTAGAGCTGGGTCCAGTCCTGGTACTCCTAATGTAGTCTGGCTCAAATATCCAGTGAACTTCCTTTCATCATCAATAGTTCTATGAATTCAGGGTTTGAGGGGTAAGTCTGGCTTCTGCTGAGAGTAGTGTGGATGGGTATTTTCTGGCCACACCCAACAGATGCCCATGCGGTGGAGAGTTAGCTCTGTTACCTGGGCTCCTCTGCTGTGCAGGTGAGAATCTGGGGAAGAAAGAGGGATCGCCCTGTCCAGTGTGGCTCAGGGCAGTCGTTGCCTCCAGTTCCTGGTGATAGTAGAGGTTAGCCATGCTTGCAGCCGGCAACATACCTGGGAATGCAGACTTTACACATTTCTGTACAAAATGGATGTTACCAACGACCAAGGCACACACTATCTCTTTTTCTTTTCTGTATTGCATGAGGGATTGAGAATCAATCCCAGAGCCTCATGCATGTGAAGTGCTCACCACCCAGTTCTATCTCCAGTCTCCCAGATCCTCCTTTTTCTTTCTACTTCTTTTTAAAATAATGTTTTGAAATTATAATTACATCATTTCCCCATTTCCTTCCATCTCTCTCACCTTTCCAATTGCTCTCTCTCTCTCTCTCTCCTAAATATATAAATACAACCAGATCAGTCAGTACACTCTTATGTGTGTGTGTGTGTGTGTGTGTGTGTGTGTGTGTGTGTGTGTATACACACAGGGCTGACCACTTGATATTGAAGCCTTGTGAAACTTTCCTCTTTGCATGTTAGCCTGCCTGCCTTTGGTGTCTTCCTTGTTCAGTTCCTGCTTAGGCAGCCATGATGATGAGACTTCTTCTAGGAGAAGAAATTCTCCCAGCAAATGTTCTGTTCCTCTGCCCCTTACACTCCTGCCTCTTCTGCAGTCATCCCTGAGCCTTAGGCACAGGCGTTTTATTGTAGATGTATCCGTGGGGGTTGGGCACCACACCTTCTTGCTCTCTGAATTTTGATTGGTTGTAGTTTTCTGTAATGGTCTTCATCTGTTCCATATAAGAGTGTTTCTTTGATGAGGGGTAAGAGCCACTTATCTGTGGGTATAAGGATAAGTATTTAGAATGCAGTTGGGGACCACTCCCAGACCCTCTTGAAAGTTGCTTTGCTTTTCTCCTTAGAAGAAGGGTTACCAGAAAAGGAAACATTTATTTGAAAATAAATAGTATTTGTATACAAAATGTCTCTAATTCAGACAAACCCTCGCCATCATTAATTCCTAGGGAGGTTGCCTGATGTTTCAGGCAGCAGAAAAAGAGAGGTCTCTCAGGGTACACAGCCATAGAATACTGGTGACTAGAGCTACTCAATAGCATTGGTGACATTTGCTCAGTAATAGAGACCCACTTCCTTCCGCAGTGCCAGGCAGTAAACCTCGGTGGCCCTAGCATGATAACCTCTTACTTGGGCCAAGGGTGGACAAACACACACATGTCACCTCTTCAAGGATGTATGTAGCAGCTGGGGTTGGGCACCACACTTTAGAGGTGGTAGGACCTGTCCTTGAGATAGACAACTTTATTCAGAGCATCAGACAACTTCTGCTCTGAGTTGTAGAGAGAATCTCTTGTGTATTGTGTGCAATCATCACCTGTCTATAAAAGGCTGATGGCCTGTTAGCTTAGGCAGGAAGTAAGAGGTGGGCATTCTGGTAGGGAGAGAGGAACTCTGGGATAGAGTCAGGCATGGGAAGGAATCACCCTTAGGAAGGAACTCTGAGGAGACAGAAGCATGAAACTGAAGAGAGGTAACCAGCCATGTTCACTCAGAATAGAATAAATGGGTTAATTGAGTTATGAGCTAGCAGGAATGAGACATTTATTCATAAATGCTTAGGCATTTATTCATAAATAAGTCTTAGAGTTGTTTTTGGGGGACTGGGGCACAGGTGGAAAAGCCCACGATTATGCTGAGTGTTAGGAAGAGTCACATGAGTAAAATGTACACTCACATGGGCAAGCCACATATGGTGGATAAGCTGCATGTGGCAAAAACATGGGGTGTGTGTTTGTTTGTTTTTCTATAGTGACTTATAAACAAAATCCAGTCATAAGGACTAAACTGAAATAAACTTACTCCTATCTGCTATACCTCAGAGGGGCATGAAAACACATTCCAAGAAAATTCATGTTTTGAAGAAATTGAAGTCAGATGACTCTTGTCTTCTTGGAGTTTTCTCACACTCAGAATTTTTCTCATGTGACTCCATTATTCTAGAACTGTGTTCTGATATTATACCAGCTGTTATCCGAGTCTAATGTCTACTGGCTCCTACACCCACCACCCAGGAGCCTCAGGCCCAACCTCCCCAGCAGGATCTACCCCCTCCTTAGCTGCCCGCTGCACTGTCTGCCCCTGCCACTTGATGGTCCTTTGGCTGAGTATTGTTGTATCCTTTTCTGGGTGTGCTTGGCATTCTTGGTGTTGCTAGTAAAGCCAGCCAGTGGACAGTGAGGCTGGCCATGTACTGGCATGGGACATCAGTCTTGCTGTCAGCCACCAGAACGGATCCTCAACTAGGTGGACCCAGTGGAAACAGATGACACGCAAAAAGGGATGTGCTTTTTGTAGGGTCAGTGTACGGTTTGGTGGTCTCTGCAGCCTTATGGCATGGTGAGCCTCCACCCAATGATCCATATTATGTAATGTTTGTTTGTTTGTTTGTTTAAATTATTGCTTCATTTTTATCAAAGATGTATTTTTAATAATTTTCTGAGAAGTCCACCAAGATTCTTATCTATGTAACTGATTTCTCACTTGCCTTCTTGCTCCATTTATAACTCCAGTTCCTCTTAAGCAGAATCTTAGATAAGTGGGCAAGGGAGGGGTAATGAAGAAGGCAGGAGTCCAGCTCTGGTGATGAATCCTATTTTCAGAAGTAGTTTTGGGGAAAGCTGAAAATGAATCACACTTAACAGGCCAAGGTGTGTCCATCAGCCTTCCATTAGTGAATCAGAAGCCCTGAGCTAATCAACTTAAGAAGACACATGTGTTGACTCATCCTGTTGGAGGTATCCTTCCTTGGTCAGCCCCTTGCTTCTGAGCAGTACATCATGCTGGAGTGTGTGATAGAGGAAGATGTTCTCCTCATGAGGCATGGAAGCAAGGCCAGAAGAAAAGAAGGAGCTGGGGTCCTTATATCCTCTTCAAGGCATACCTCTTAGCGGCACCACAGAATTGAACCAGGTCTTTAACACATGGGTCTTTGAGGGACCCTTTTCCAAGCTAAGGCAGAGAGTTAGCAGAGACTTTAAAGACCTGTAATTTATCACACTAAATAAGGTTTTAAAATCCCCAAAGGCATTGTCCCCTTAACTACAATAAGGTGATAGTACATAGCAATCTTTCTTCTTGATCTCTTTGAGCTTATTTAGCAAACATAATAGCTGACCGTCCCAACTTAAAACAGGCAATTTTGAAAGATCACACAAGATCCAGAATGCCACATGCTACTCAGATCTTTACTGAGCAGCTATAAATGCATAGAGCACTGTACTAGCAGCAGCTGGTGACAGAAGAAAGACCACTCACTGCCTTGGAGATGGAGGTACCTGGTGGGTGGAGCTGGGGCAGGTGAAGGACAGTCTGGGGAGCTTGGGACAAAAGGATAACACTGGGGATGCTAGTGTAGTTGATTGAGTTTGCATTCCCACCTCCCACCAGCCTTCTCCTTCAACAACTACTGCTTTCCATTCATTTCAATCACTGCTTCATCTTGCCTCTTCCACAGGGTTCTATTCATGAGGTTAGGTAGGCTGTAGACTTGGTACTAGTATCACGTTTGAGAGTGGTCCCACGTCACTGCATGCATTACTAATTGTTTCTGTTTGCTGCTGAGTGGTATGATGATTCCCCAGTATTTGCTGGACATCACTTCTAGGACTCCTGAGCATAGCAGAGTCCAAAGATGCTCAAATCCCTTCCACAAAATGGCAGTGTTTGCCCAGAATGTAGATGCACTTTCTTGTTCAATTCAAATCATCTCTAGTTTAGTTACTGTGTTTCATACAAGATAAATACAGTGTTGGCAGTTACTACGCTATTACTCAGAACAATGACAGGATAAAAGCTTGCATTTTGGTGGAAAGGCAACTTAAAACAGTTTTAGATAACTTCTGTTGTAACATATTGTTACAGTTCTATTTTATTCCAAATTGTTATTAATGTCTCATTATACCTAGTTTATAAATTAAACTTTGTCCTAGGCAAAGTCTATGCCCATGTCTATGTAGAAAATGTATAAATAAAGCTTAGCCCTGTTTGTTGTTTCAGTCTCCCACTGGTGGCCCTGGAACTCATACTTCTCTGAAAAGGGAGACTCACCTTTCTTCTGCACAAGAAGTACATCTTCTCATCTAGACACACACATGCATGTACACATACACACATATACATTTACACACACACTCCATTGCTCTTTAAAAGTATGTTTATTTTACATTTTATCTGCACACATTGATGATGTGTAATAATGGTTTTTATTATGACATTGTCATTTGTATTTAGAATGTATTTTGATCATATTCACCAGCCACTACCATGGCTTGTCTCCCCTGATCCCTGATGATCCCATTCCTCTTCCCAATAGCCCCCCCATCCCCTTGTCCCTTTTCTATTTCTGTGCTTTTTGCTTCTTTGTTTGTTTGTCTGTTTGCTTTTGGCGAGCCAATTAATTTTATTAGGATTGCTTACATGAACATGGATCAGGGGTTATTTATAAGAGAGCAGGCAACTTACCAGTTGCACACCACTGAAGAAAGCATCTCTTCTCTCTTCAAGCAACTGTTGGATGCCTATAGATCTTCAGACAGTAGTGGGATCTTGGGAGCCCTTCCCTCCTCCACCAGGGAATGTCACACTGCCACATTCAATCTTGTTCTGGTAATTACAGCTGCTGTAAGCTCATGAGTGCAGGCATCACGTCAAGCCCAGAAGTCAGAGTTCCAGAGCACTCCACCCCTTCTTCCTGCTCTCGACTTCTTTCTGCCCCCTTTCCTGTGATGTTCCCCAAGTCCTGGGGGCTGGAGATGTTTAGGGCTGACCATTCAACAGTCACTCGTTCTCAGCACCCAGACTAGTTAAGAGTCACTGCCTTAGTTGCTACTCACTGCCAAGT
The DNA here is from genome assembly GCA_902729485.2 of Mus minutoides. Classification (NCBI taxonomy): domain Eukaryota; kingdom Metazoa; phylum Chordata; class Mammalia; order Rodentia; family Muridae; genus Mus; species Mus minutoides. Next base: position 199,483 of record LR750081.1, on the reverse strand, counting down.
GAATGAAGCTTCTCTTACCAGAGTTGACAGTAACACTAACCTACAGGCCCAAACATAAATATTTAGAAGGTAATTTGATAGTCACAACATATCCATCATGAAAAACAACAATAGCTTCCCTATTACACCAGAGACTCTTGAACAGGCTTTCCATACTTGCGGAGCAGGCTTGAAATCCAATTGGAAAAGTATTATTACCCTTGTACACTCATGCCTCTATTGTATCAATGGGTACGTTCTACCTGCCAGGTTGGTATTGTAGCTCACAGAGTTCACAATTGAGTAATGTTATTGGCAATTCTTCTACCCAGTAGCCTGTATGACACCTTCTGGCACTATGAAAGCTGGCTAACAGGAAGGAAGCTTCCTAGCTCAGTTCCAGTTGGATTTCTCTATACCTTGTAACTAAAGTATAGGGTGTCTTCAGCAGTGGGGACCTCTCTTACCAACAACTCATAGACAGGCTTGTGGATTTCTCCCTTGATAACCTGTGGCTTCTGGGAACAGTTTTTAATCCATCCACATAGGGTACAGTACTCCTTTCAAACAAGATTTTGTTATTATTATTTGATGAGCTTGTACAGCAGGCTTTCTTTTGGAGTTTCCATATACTCTGAGTTGTGGTTGACTCTCCCCCAACCCCTTTTCCCAATCTTCTTGTCTCTACTGCCACCTCTATTCATTACAGTATTCCTGCTTTAACATTCATATCATATATACGGTATATACCCCTGTCTTTAAATCCCGTTTTCCAGCTCACAAGACCCCTTCTAGTTTCCTGAAAGGCCATGTTCTATTATCTGTTTGTTTTGTTTTAACATTGCTGAACCAAGAGTATGGAACTGAAGTAGACTTGTTCACCCTGCTACATGTGTCTTTTGTCCTGTGCATTTCTTCTCACATGCTTCTGTACATTTGCTTGTTTAGCCCCATAGACTTCTCTGAATGTTGAAATCCTCATCGGATTTGATTTTGTACTCCTCATGTCTATTAGTCCTCTTATTCTTCAGTTCTAAAAGGTACACGTTGATTGGCAGAATCAGGCCAGCTATGTAATACCCATGACTTGTTTATGAGCCAGGCAAACTTCCTTCTTTGGCTCTTCAGAGGACACTGAGATGATAAGAAAGAGCTGTGGGGGAGGGGATTGTCACCCCTAAGAGGAGTGGGTCCTCCGCCCTGACAGTTGTGATCCCAAGGCTGAGGGAGAGGCCCTGAGACTGGATGCTGTTCTGCGGGTGGAGAAAAGCCACATCTAGAAGTGATGCTGTCAGGCAGCTGCTCTGTGTGACCTCAGGATGACTTATTAGCTAATTGGGTTGAGTTTCATCCTGTGTCAATGGCATGTGAGACAGGCATACATTCTCCTCATAGCCTCTTCATCCTCTGCTCTGAAAATTACCATGAAAAGGCAAACACCTGGGGGGCTAAAAAACCCTTAGGCAAACCCCCAGGCAGCACCGATGCCATTCATGCCTTCTCTCAGGCAGCCCTGTATAAAATGCAAAGGGCTAGAGATGACAGAGTCCTGTTTGTAGGGCAATTCCAGTGAGCAAGGGGCTAGACTTGTTTGCTAATAAGAGCTGCCCTGCAGGAACCCCTTTACTAAGTTCAAGAGGGACTCCCTGGGTGGGCATGAGTCAGTACTGAGAAGCCAGCTGCCTTCCCATTTCACTTCCTACCCCAATAGCCTTGAAGAGAGCAGTGAGGCTAGGTGGGCATCCCATTTGGCTGGAATATCCAAGAATCTGGACTCTTGTGTGGGATGTTCATGCTACTCCGATTTGTGAGCCGGTCTGAGTATTATGTTTGTGCTTGTGTGAGCATGTCACCCTTACTGGGGCTGTGCTCCTAATAAAGCAGGTTAAGCAACTGAGGTTGCCCTTCCAATAAGATAACCATTTAGAGGTGGAACCTCCAAATACTCTAAGTGATGCTCTCCTCAGCCTAGTGGCTATTGGAATGATGGTGCTTAAGAGAAAAGACAGATAAGTGACCTACTGCAAGTTCTGCCTTACTTTGGTCCGAGGTGGCCAAAGAGCATCCCTGCTAAGAACCTGGAAGTGAGGGTATTTGGAGGAACAGGACCAGGAATTTGGTCTTCATCATCTCAAAGGGTGGAATCCTTGATTGGGATATTTACAACAATAGCAGCATCTACCAAAGGAGCAAAATATGATGATTTACTTTGTCTTCTTTTTGTGATATGAGTTACACCAAGGACCTTGTGCTGGGGTTTGAGTTGCAGACAACCTTCTTTCTAAGTTGCAGTGATGAGAGTAGTCTTTGCTGACACAGTAGAGAGAGGCAGGGGTGTAAGCACTGATGCCTGGGGCAGAGGTAGACAAGGGACCCTGAGCCTAGGGCAGAAGGGCTGAGTTCACACCTGGGCTACCGACTTCTCACTCAGCAGCCATGGCACATTGCTCAAGATTGGGAGCTACTCTCCAGAGCAGAAAAGGCACTGTTCATGAGGTTTCGTGAGAGTCTCTGCAGTGATGGATGTGGAAGGAGCCCTTCTGTAGAGTGTGCGTTTGACTGGCCTCTAACCCCAGTTCTTTCTGTAGGGACTTTACAGTAAACCTCTTAATATAATTATGCTATATAACAAATATAATATCATATAATATAAACCTGCTTCAGGTTGAAAATCCCTAATTAAAAAAATACAAAGTCCATAAATCTAAATACAAAATGTTCGAAGACCTGAAACTTTTTGAATGTCAATGTGATGGGACAAATAGAAAGTTCTAGACCATTAAACTCAGTTTCATGCGTAAACTTGTAAAAAAATGTTGCACAGTATTCCCTTCAAGCCTTCCAGGCACAGTGTCTATGAGACATAGTGAACTTGGTGCTTAGCATTGAATCTCTTCCAATGTATGAATGTAAATATTTCAAAATGTAGGAAACAAACAAACAAACAAACAAATCCCAAACTTGGAGAATCTCTGGTCCCAAGAATTTCAGATGAGGAAACTCAGTCTGAATAAAACCTTACATAGTTAGTTGTTCCAGTTTCCCTTCAGTTAACTTAAAAAATATATTTTATTTTTAATTATGTTTATTTATATGAGTTATTAAGATATGTGCATGTAAGGTTAGCTGACCTTGGAGATCAGAAGAGGGCATTGGATCCCTTGGACCTGGAGTCATAGGGAGTTATACATTGCCTATCATGGTTTCTAGAACCTCTACAAGGTTATACATTGCCTGTCATGGTTTCTAGAACGTCTCCAAGGTTCTACAAGAGAAGCAAGTAACTGAGCCGCCTTTCTAGCCCTTGCTAGAAAGTTAACTTTCAAACTTAAAGCAGGATGGTTGATGGGCCAGGACACATTAATTGAGATCAACTCTAGCAAATGGCCCCTTCGTCCTAGACATTCCAGGCCATTCTGCACCCTCACTTCAGGATCTTCTTCCCCTGACTCAGTTTCTCCCCAGGCTATTTGACATCTCAACTTAGGATGCTTCCTAGATCTCCTTAAATCTCTTCTACTTTAGAATTTCCTTTCTAGCCCTTGTGCTCAAATCTAAAACACTGGAGCCACTAACTTTAGCTAATCAAGTAAAGGGGTGGCTGGTATGTATTACCTATTGCTTTCTGTATTTCTCTTGTCTCAAACCTGTTTATCAGAGACTGGGCAATCAATAGCTTATAAGCCTCATGCCCACTCATAGGTGGCATATTCTGAAAGGCTGGTCCTTGGGCTAATATCCTTGATTAGGACTTTTGTTGTTGTTGTTGTTGTGTTTGTTTGTTTGTTTGTTTTAGATAGGACTCATTGTATAGTTCTGGCTGGGATAGGACATGTAGAGTAGGCTGGCCTTGAACTCACAGAGATCTTCCTGCTTCTGCTTCCCAAATGCTATAATTAAAGGCATATGCCACCACACCAACTCCTAGGTATTTAAACAGTTAACAATATCTATCAAAAGCCCAAAGTAAGTTGGAAGTTTTTTAGTGATGAGAAATAAGCCCAAGGCCTTGTACATGCTAAGCACATGCTCTGCCCCTGAGTCACCCTTGATTTGAGGTTAGATTTTAATAGCCTCTGAATGCTACCTGTGATAAAGGTTCAACTCTAACACTGTGTATGCGAGAGGTTACCCACGGACCAGCCCCTGCACTGTCCCCATTCTTTCTGGCTCAGTGTCCAGCCCACATGTGGCCTTATCTAGCCTGCCTCCCATTTCTTAACCCTTGCGTGTGCTGATGACTCCTGGCAGAGCCACCTGGACTCTGGCACTAAAACAGAGGGAGAAGAGCTGCTAATGTGAGGATAGAGCCTGAGATCTGGGATAGCGTGGGTGTTGTGAGAGGCTGGGCAGAGAGGATAATCATGCAAGAGGGATAGGTTGCATACTCTTTCCATGTTGGGCAGGACACTTCTATTATGTCATCCATGGATAAGACTGGGGGAAAAGGACCCTTGCAGACAGCAAATGACTTTCTGGTGGCCTGCCAGTGGCAGAAGATGCTGTGTTGTGTGGCTAGATCTCAAATGTTTCTCAGGAAGGTGGCAAACCAGACTGGATACAGGCTTGAGGGCAGGGGCTGCTGCAGGACTGTCTGCAGAAGCCTTGACTTGGGTTTTTGGAGTACTGTGCCATATGTATTTGATATGGATAATGAAATATATTTTTCATCTTAACTGTTTTTAAATTGTGTAGTTCATTCACATTATGTAGAAATTGCCACTCTCTACCTCCAGGGCCTTTCATCTCTCCAGTTGAGCCTTCTACATCCTTCAACTTCCTGTGTCTCTATCCAGCCCTGTCTCTCCTACATGTTCTGCCTTTATGCATTTGGGTCCCCTAGGAATCTTATGTAAGTCAAATTGTATAGTGTGTGTCCTTTTGAGACAGCTAACTACTCTGAGCAAAGTGTACTTGGAGTCTCTTATGCTGGAGCCTGCATTAGGTTCTCCTTCCCTTTTCAGGATGAATGAAATTAGATCTCATGTGTAGAACACACTTTACCCATGATCTCAGGGATGGGCACTTTTGCTATTAAGCCCAGCAACACTCCAGACATATTAGCGGGTAGCATTTTGTGCCACAGTGCTTTGTTTTGGGGGGTAGCAAGATGAGTTTGGAGAGGCAAAGGTCATGTAAGGAATTGTCCACACACAGCTTGGAGTCACCATTGAACCTTGGCTAGCTAAATGGATGTCCTGTCAGAGGGGTACACGTGTCTTCCATGCTGTTAGACTTTTTCAGAAGGTAGACTTTTCACAGTTGACTGCTTCCCGCTGTGGCTGACCTTTTGCAGGTCACATCCTACGGGTATTTAATATTTGCCCATGTCCTAACCGGTTAGTACTGATGATCTCCTGAGAAGACAGAAATACCATTTGTATTTTCTCCGAGGGAAGGCACAAAGTTGCTTAATATGAGCAGGCTTCGGCACACACAAACCCTGCTTCTTTCCTCTCAGATGATGTCAGGAAAGCAGAACAAACACCTTAGCAACTCTTGTGCTCTGTAGCCCAACCGTCTGCCATCGAGAGTGTGTGCAGGGGAGAGGGTTTCCAAGTAAGTTTGGAAAATGTGTCCCACAGAGCACAAATCCCCTTTTAGGATTTATGTTGATATTTCAGAGGTGCTGAGAAAGCCCTGCAAAGGAGACACCAGCCTAACTGTCTTTCTTACTTTTCTCCTTTTCTTTTCCTTTTTCTCACTTTATTTCTTATTTGTATGTTAGGATTTGTATTGAATCAGCTCCAGCAGATCAGGCTCCTTTCTGTTAGTCCTCACAAAGTGTGCTTCTCTGGGTGGCGCAGGCTGGCGCTTCAGCTGAACCCAGGCGACCCTCTCTTTGGCTTCCCTTTTCTTCTAATCATTCCCCTTCACCCACTTCAGGAAGCTGTCTGTTCTTTGAGTACTTGACGTGCTCAATCCATACAATGATCCTCTTGGCCAGAATCTTGCCCTGAACTTGCTTGTTCACAACAATGCCCACAGCATGCTGCGTGACACTGTAGATTCTTCCAGTTTTGCTGTGGTAACGTTTATGGGGCATTCCTTTATATGAACAGTGCCTGTTCCCTTGATGTCTACAATATCAACCTTCTTGTAGATTCGCATGCATGTGGCCAGAGGAACATGTGACTAGACAACATTGAGTGAGTGAGTGTCCCTCCTCTTTCTCTTTGTGTTGGCCATTTTGAAGAGTTACTGGAAGACAGCTGCCACAACCAAGAGGCCAGCTTAACTTTCTTTAATTGAACATTTAAAAAAATTATTTAGCAATTAATCTCTCTCTCTCTCTCTCTTCCCCTCTCTCTCTCTCTCTCTCTCTCTCTCTCTCTCTCTCTCTCTCTCTCTCTCTGTATTCTGCTGCTGGGGAGTGAATCCAGGGTCTTACATTTGAACTCCATGCCTAGCTTGATTCCTTTACCTAGGTGGCCACCTACTGATGCCCTCTGAGGATTGATGCCTCCAGCAAACATGCCATCTGCTAATGCATCAGTGACTATGAGTAAAAAGAGTTCCTTTCATGGACCATTCACTTTGAAAATTATTATTACTACTACTGTGGCTGCTAGTACTACTACTACTACTATTATTATTATTATTATTATTAGTGTGTGTGTATGTGTGTAAAAGAGAGAGAGAGAGAGAGAGAGAGAGAGAGAGAGAGAGGGGGTGATGTATGTGTACAGTGTGAGTGTGTGCATGTGTGCACGCGAACCTGCAGAGATAGACCAGTTCTGTCCTTGTACCTTTACTCGGGTTCTTTAGATTGAAATCAGATCCACAAGTTCTTACAGTGGGTCTTACTTTTACACTTTTGCTGAGCCATTTTTAATCAGTCCCATGAATCATTTGGTGCATCTGCTCATCTTGTCTTTTGATTCTGATTTGATTTGGAGGATTGCTGCATGGGCCAGCTTGATTGTCCCCGGCCATGCTTTGGCAGTGCTGAACTCTGTTGACTAATCAGGGTCACAGAGAACCTCACTTCGGAAGGGCCATGAAGGAACTCAAGTGTCTTGATTTGTTAAGTTCAGCCATGCCACAAACACCATATCACAGCTATCTCCAGCATGTCACTAGAATCCCAACCCCAGCGCCAACAGGAGAACCCTCTGGAGCTACTGATTCCAGGTCTATTACAGACTTCAAACTGTGAGACAGGGGATGGAGAGATGGCTCAGTGGTTAAGAACACCAACTGCTCTTCCAAAGGTCCCGAGTTCAAATCTCAGCAAGCACGTGGTGGCTCACAACCATTCGTAATGAGATCTGATGCCCTCCTCTGGTGTGTCTGAAGCTACAGTATACTTACATATAATAAATAAATAAATCTTTAAAACAAAACAAAACAAAAAAAACCTGAGGTAGGCAGAAGGGGCTGAAGCCTACCAAGAGTCAAGGTTGAAAGATTATGGTGAAGGCCACGAGTGGGAAACTTTGCAACAACCTTAGCTTACGAGGAACTCTCTGCCAAAGTACTTCAGCGTACTCTTTCCCCAGCCTGTGCCCATCCATCTGGCCCCAGAAAGCTGATCATTGGCAGCTGGCAGCACCCTTCGGGAAGGCTTCCCGCCTTCACTTGCAGGTGCTTTCTAGTTGATTTGAGAAGACATCTTGGACAACCGTTTCTTAGCCCTCTTGTCCCCAGAGATGCCAGAGGCACCCACATGGCCAGGGCCCCTTTCTCACCAGTGTCTACATGGAGTACAGCCACACCTCTGCCTCTCTGGACCCAAGGTCCGTGTCTGAAGGGTTGAGCCCAAACTGAACCCAGGCCAGATCAGGAGGAGCCAGACTGCTTGGTCACCTTCGGCTGTCACACTGCCAATTCTTCAGAGCATTTATAGGAGATTAATCATTCGAGGAGCGAAACTCAGCACTCACTGGAGTCTAACGTGAGCTTTGGAGAGCCATCTTGGCCCTCTTTTCTCAAGGTCAGAGAGATGGTGTATTTAAGGGCTGATTGCAGGAAGTGTTAAGGAAAGCTGGGTGGCAATTCCTAGGGTACTTTTGGGAAGGTTAACATGAAGGGCATCATGTTCTGGATCTAGGAGGACTTGAAAAATGTGGAGACTACCATGGAACACTGCAGCTAAGAGCACAGTTGGGCCTCACATGCCTTTTCTATCCTCACCTCTCCTCCCTTCTACCCAATGCTGGCTGTACAGACATGCTGTAGAATCGTAAAGCAGCCCCATCATCAGACCAGCTCGGTGTAACTGAATGAATTAAAACCTTTTGGGAAGCTCGGCAGGCTGATGAAGCAACAGAAAGCATGAGTATGTGCCAGTCACTGCCCTGGCCCCGCCTCCAGCATTGCCCTAGACCCGCACAGCAACTGTGTATTGTAAGGTCTGTGCCTCCTACACCAAGGATGTTGAAACAGAGCTTGCACAAGGGTCGATTCCTTGACCTTCACACAGATGTCATAAGGCAGAACTGGATTGGAGATGCCTGTCCATCAGACTCAAAAATCTGTGCTGTCACCATAAGTCCCTGCTATACTCCTGATGCTCCTCCCATTGCTATACTCCTGATGCTCACCATAAGTCCCTGCTATGCTCCTGATGCTCCTCCCATTGCTATACTCCTGATGCTCCTCCTGATGTTCTTGACCTCTGTGGATGGCAGTGCCTGTGAAACAGGTCTGCGGGGACGCGTGAGGGACAGCCTGGTCAAAGCAGCTGACAGAGTGCTTAAGAAGCATGCTTAGTTTATGAAATACATTCGTCTTTTAAAGAGGAATTCTTTATTTTTGAAAATAAAAATTCCATGCACCTATCTCTCTTATCAATTTTAATACTAAGACAATAACGTCTTTCCCTGGGGGGAATGCTACTGATAGTAAACAACTGAGTACAACATTTCAAAACGACGTTCTGGCATCAATTTTGCATAGTATCATATATTATTTAAATAAAATATGTTTGAAGAAATCTTGAAGAAACAAAGGAGTAAGGATATAAACACCGTGGCTCAGCAAACGCGGCACGCGTGAGGAGCCTTCTGACTTCTGGGAGCAGGAGTCCTCCAGGGCAGTGCCCCTTCTCCTTCATTCCAAGTCCTCAGATGGTACCTCACACCTGTCATACAGAAGACTGTGACAAGGCTGGAGTTAGAAGCCCGTGTGGGCCGAGAGCGGAAACCCAGTCTCAAAAAGGAAAAGGCATTTTGGCATTAGTTACTTTTCTACTTGCTGTGACAAAATACCGACAGGAAGCAATGTAAGGGAGGAAGGATTTATTGATGCTAATGTTTGAGGCTGTGGTCTGTCAAGGCAGCATAAGGTGAATGGTCACACAGCATCCACAGTTAGGAAGTAGAGAGAAAGAGAGATGCATATGATGCTAAGCTCATGGTCTCTGGTTTTTATTATTATTATTAATTATTATTTTCCAGTCCACGACCCTATGGACACATGGGATGGTGCCACCCACATTCTGGGTGAATCTTTCTCAGTTAAAAGTTTCCAGAAACAGCCACAAAGGCATCCAAACTTGAGTTTCAATGGTGATGCGATAAAGATCAAATAGTGAACTTTTTTTTTTTAATTGTGGGCATAGAGAGGATGCTGTCAGTTTTACAGTGGCAAACTGCTATTGTAACACATATGCAGGCATAGTTAACATATAGGTGAAGAGTGGCTTGTCTGCTAACAAAACTATTTACAAAGACAGGTGCAGAAGTGTGTTGTGCCCATAGGCTATAGTTTTCCAGCCCCTGAGCTAGTGAAAGGACTTGTAAACAGGCAATTACAGTATAATTTGATCATCTGGGTCTTTATCATGAATGTAGAATGTTCTAGGGGCACAGAGAAGGGGCCTTGATCTAGCCTGGGAGGGAGATCTTCAATTGAGATGATTTTCCTGATGGGAATGTGGAACTGTATCCATTTCTGCATTTGCAATCCACACCTCTTCTGCTTGCAAGGGTGCATCAACTCAGTGAGGAAGGTCTAGCATACTGTGACCGAATGTGGTGAGCCTAGGTTTTAATCAAAGGGGTCATTTTATGGTGCTGAGAAGGGAACCCAGAGTCTAGCACACTGGAAAGCATTCTGCCACTGAGCCATGCCCTAGCCCCTGGTGGGGAACAGTGTCTTATTCTTTCAAGTAGACACTGAGTCAGACATGTCAGGGGTGAACAGAGTGGAGTGATACACAAGAGAGCAGTTCCATGAAAGGTCCTGAGGCTTTCGGGAGCTGATGAGGTCCAGGGCATGTCTCAGTCCTAACAGGAGCTGGATTCAGGCTTGCGACAGGAGATGTGGTGTGTGGGCTCTAGAGAGAACTTCAGGGGGCTGTGTTCCACCAGGCCTTCTCCTTAAGTCCTCAGCATGGCTGACCAATCTGAGGGTTTTCTGATCTCAGTCAGAAGTTTCTCACACTTGGCTCTTTTCCTGAATGAGTGGGTGTGCTTAAATATTGATGTGACAGACCAGGTTTGTTCATTACTGTGTCACACTAGGAGAGGCCCTCTGAGCTAGTCAGGACACACGTTGGAGTTTCTCAAGTGGCAGTGTTTGTTACCTGGCATAAATTAGTGTGCATCTCTAGATTTTGCTGAGATATAGAGGGTGTCTTGACACTCAAAGCTTTGCGGAGTTGAGTTCTTCCCTTCCCTCATTCTCATGTCTCTTTATACCATTGGCTCTTAATTCCCTTCCTTTCTTGCAGTTGATGGTGGTTAATGAAGTACACAATTGCAGATCAGGGCAAGATATCTCTGAGTTTGATTACTAGAAGACATTGCTTATTAGCTGTTTCTGCTGCCTTATGAATATCGGTTGAACTTCCCCCCAAATGACATAGAGGATTCTATCAAGAGAATAAGACTCTTCCACAATATAGAACTCCGCTTAGGGCTACCACGTAGTGCTTCCTTAAAGACAAGGAAAGGAGCAAGTGACTCCCTGTATCGCTGTTTCCAGTCCCACATAGGCTGATTCGAGAGGGAAGCCTCCAGTCCCACATCGGCTGATGCAAGAGGGAAGCCAGGCGGTGATGATTCTGTTTGCCTGTAAACCTTGCTGGAACAAGCCCTGTGAAAAATGTTCCAGTTTGGTAAAAAAACGGACGAAGGCCCAGCTTCGGTCAATGGACCATCATAGTTTGCCCTTCTGCACCAGAAAGCTACTGTAAAAGCAGGCAAGCCAGCCCCAAGAATGCTGTTTAGGAAAGGAGATGAAGTACTGTGTGGGGTTGGATGAACTGAAAAAATCACATAGCTAGCCATAAAAATGGGGCCATGGGATGTTTAGGAACCCTAAGTAGATTTAATACTGTGGCTTTGGTGTGGGTTTCCTTCGGAAAAAAACAAAACAAAACAACAAAAAAACACAATACAACAAACAAGCAAAAACAGAGTTTCTAGGAGGGTTCATTCTCGCTTTAGCCCACACAAGCTTGCAATTCATTTTTCTACAGTTTCTTCCAACAAGCTCTAGTTAGGTTTTTTATGTTTGTTTGTTTGTTTGTTTAATTTTGTCTTGTCTTGTTTGCAGTAGGTTAAAGGGGGAAATAGAGATGAAGAGCAATTGTAATAGCAATTAACAAAAACCAGAGACAAAACTTTAAAGAAAAAAAAAAATTCCCCAGAGTACCTGGCAAGGATGTTGATGATGTCATTTAAGGAAGCTCACAAGCGCGCCGACTCTAATTGGCACTTGTGTTGGCTACTGTTGACAACAGGCCTCCTGAAACTGGAGCATGAGCTCAGAAGCGAGAATGCAGAGAGAGTTTGAGGTTTTTCAAATGAGGCAGTAGATCTTGAATCTTGATGAAGTCTTTTAAGAAAAAAAAAAGACTCCATATACTGCTAGAATAGAAATACTAAAAATGGTGGCCTTGGCTGCCTGTGTGTGGAGAAGCTAATTGTAGCTCACACACTCCTACAGTCTGGCTTGTGGAGACTCTTTCTTTTGTCCATATGTGACTAATCTTTGCATGTGTATGTGTGCTTCTATTGTGTGCACATATGTATATGTGGGTATGTTCTTACAATTCCTACTGTTTCTGGCTTAAAGGCAACATAAAGCACACCCATAGTATATAACACACTAATTCCTGGGAGGCTACAAAATGCTATTTTGGAGAGAAAAAAGCAATGACCCCCCGTATTTCTCTAGATTCCTGCAACCCAGTTGGGGATTTTGTTCTATGTAAATCATTGGAATTTGAAGCCATTTTGTCTTTGTAGCATTGCCCTGAAATCTTTCCTTCTATCTCAAATGACTGCACTCAGGCATGCAGCAGGCAGCTGATAGAGTGGCTGGTAAAACCCAGTGGTCTGAGGATGGCAACTAGCTTACATGAGGAACTCCACCCTTAGAGATCTTAGGGGCAACTTACATTCATTTAAAAAAACAAAAACAAAAAACAAAACCCACAAAAGTAAACTTCATGGCTTGACTTCAGGCTATGAAATTTATTGCAAGCTGCTTCTTTTACAAAAAAAAATATAATAATAATAATTTATTGTCTGTGTTTGAATGTTTTGCCTGAATGTATCTCTGTGTACCTTGTATGTGTGTGGTGCATGTGGAAGCCAGAAGAGAATAACAGAGCCCCTGGAACTAGAGATTACAGATTATTGTAACTGCCACGTGGGTGTTGGGAATTGAACCTGGGTCCTCTAAAACAGCAGCCAGTGCTCTTCATAGCTGAGGTGTCTTTCCAGCTCCCTACCCACACATCTTGAGCCAAGGCCTCACTTGTTGCCCTGGCTGGCTGGAAACTCACACAGATTTATTTGCTATGCCTCCCACATGTGGGGATTAAAGGCAGACACCACCATGTCCTGCTGTAAAGCTTCTTTTTACAATATTTGTTTGCTTTGAAATCACAGTGTGATGAGTTACCCCAGGCTAGCCTTAAACTCTTAGGTTCACAATAATCGTCCTTCAGTCATTGGGTAGCTGAGACTTCAGGCATATTCCACCATACCCAACTCTGTTTTTAAAAAATTCTTCTAGCTGGGCAGTGGTGGCACATGCCTTTAATCCCAGCACTTGGGAGGCAGAGGCAGTCAGATTTCTGAGTTCAAGGCCAACCTGGTCTACACAAGCCAGACTGTAGGAGTGTGTGAGTGAGTTCCAGGACAGCCAGGGCTATACAGAGAAACCCTGTCTCGAAAAAAAACAAAAAAACAAAAAACAAACAATAAAAAAAACTCCACCCCCCAAAACAAACAAACAAAACAACAACAACAACAAACTCTTCTAAACATATTATTTGTTCATCTACTGGTTGACGAGCATAGGGTCTCATGTATCCTGGGCTGCTCTTAAACTCCATGTGTAAATGAAGATGACCCTGAACTTCTAATTCTGCCTGAAATGTCAGACATGCACCACTACACTGAGTTTTCTGCTATGAGGGGAGAGAGCATGCTAGGCAAGCATTCGACCAACATATCCTCAGGCTCTGATTTTTTTTTTTTAGATTGCATGAAAATTTGTATCCCCTAAAAGGTGAAAGGAATATATATTCTCTCTCTCTCTCTCTCTTTCTCTCTCTCTCTCTCTCTTTCTCTCTCTCTCTCTCTCTCTCTTTTAAATGAGCTTTGTCATACCCTTATCACCACATTATAGTTGACAGTTAATTGTGATAAGTTTAGGAACTACAAGAATTGTATGAACTGGAAAATAAAGCCCAGTTTCCAATGTAGTCTCACAACTTTAAAAAAAAGTGTGTGTGTGTGTGTGTGTGTGTGTGTGTGTGTGTGTGTGTGTGTGTGATGTCAGTGCAGAGCAACAGCAGGCATTTGGAGAGTCAATCCTCTTTCCATTCTGTGAGCTCTGGGAATCAGGTTCAGGCAGTCAGGTTTGGCAGTAGCCCCACCCCCCACTCCCCACCCCTGCCCGCTGCCTGCCATCTCCTGTCCCTATTCTGAGCCTGATGTTTTGGAATGCCTCCTTTTCCCTGCGGACACCAGCTTTTGTTCCCAGACTTTGCATGATGACACTGTAATCCATAATGAAAGTTTTTGCTAGTCATAAGTTTTTGAAAGCAGAATTTCCAGTGGCTACATGGTTCCTGTGACCTTCTCTCAGGAACTCATGTCTTATATGTTACAACTGGTGATGTCACTGCATAGGGAAACTCTGTGACCATCTCTGAAAATTTCCTTAGGGAAAAAGTGAGGTTTGCTGGGCCAAAGTAATACTTAAAGTAATGAGCTATATATTGTCAAATTTCTTCCAGAAAAGGGATTCATGCAGCCACGCCTTGTACAGATCTGTACCTCTTTGTCTCTCTTTCATCTTTAGAAAGTATATATATATATATATATATATATATATATATATATATATATATATATATATATATATATATATATATATATATATATATATATATATATATATATATATATATATATATATATATATATATATATATATATATATATATATATATATATATATATATATATATATATATATATATTAGATCTTCACTAACAGAATCAAATATTTCCTGGATATTTTCTAACATTTATAATCTATATTTTGTAAATTATCTGGGTGTTCACACACATTAGTCTATATGCTAAGAAAATAAAACAAGAGGAAAATAACTGATATTAAGTATGAGACCTGTAGATATAGTTTTATAAATGGAGGTATTTATAATTTTATTTATGATTTTTTTGTTTATAGAAATTTTAACTAAAGTTAGTAATGTAGTAACAAGCTAAAAACATCTACTTGTCTTTGAAAAAGAGGTTTATGGCTGGGTGGTTGTGGTGTACGCCTTTAATCCCAGCACTTGGGAGGCAGAGGCAGGCGGATTTCTGAGTTTGAGGCCAGCCTGGTCTACAAAGTGAGTTCCAGGACAGCCAGGGCTACACAGAGAAACCCTGTCTCGAAAAACCAAAAAAAAAAAAAAAAAAAAAAAGAGTTTTATGTATTTTTATTTTATGTGTTTGAGTGTTAGTCTGCATGTATGTATGAATATGTATGTGTGTATGTGTACCACATGACTGGTGCCTATAGAGGTTAGAAGAGGCAATGAATCCTCTGAAACAGAAGTTACAGACTGTTATGGGTTTCCATGTGGGTGCTGGGAACTGAACCCAAGTCCTCTGCAAGAGCAGATAGTGCCTGTACCCAATGAGTCATCTCTCCAGTCCTATCCTCTCATTTCTTTAAGTAATTTTCTCCCATGAGTTGTTAACACAGATATTTGATCTCCACAATCAGATAAGTGACTTATCTTCTTTCAGCTTTACAGAGATTCCTCTTCTAAATGTTATTAGGGAATTCCCTATTACTGAGAATTGTTTTCTCTACGTCCCATTTTTCCACCTTCTTTAGAAATGCAATTAGTTTCCTTATGACAATTCTGCACTCTAACAAGTCAAGAAATTTGATAATTGCCTTAAAATGATACAACTTCTATTTCTTATAGTCTATCTGTAAAATCTATAGGTACAAAAGCGACCTACCATGTTTTCCCTGTCTCTTAAGTTTTTCGATTAATTTTTTTGAATAGAACACATAGCTAACATATAGAATGAGATGTGTGAAATCGTTTGTCTTGTCCTTAAGTCTGAGGCCCAAGGCCCCTGTGGTATTGCAGGATGCTTCTGAAATAAGGCTGGTAGCAGAGAAAGCAAGAGAGGGATGGAGGAATGGACTGTGGCTTAAAGCTTTTATGACCCTGTTAAACCTGCTGATGGGGTGTTCATTAGAGGGCCATTCCCATTGTTCACTAGGGAATGGATTTCCAGGAGGTAGAGTTAATGCCAGGCTGTATCGCTGCTGGAGAAGAGGGGTTTCACCCACATCTTCCTTGGGAACTCTTTTCTTCAAGGACTTTCAATCAAAGAAGGGGCTCAATTTGCAAATATCAGGCTCTGCTGTAGGTATTGCAGGGCACCAGTGCCTCTTAATTTTCTTGAACATCTACAGGCTGAGGCTCCAGAAAGATTCTCAGCACAGTGCTTTATCCCCAACCTGCCCAGTAGTCTAAAAATTAGGAAGTCACTGTCCCAGCTACTGGCTCCAGACTCACACTCTTTGTAAAGCCACCATCAGAGATTAGATTCCCACCCAGATCTGTTAAGCAGAGCAGAATTCCCCCCAACCACTCTTGTTCCACCACAACTTGCTCTATTTCAAGTCAAGTCAGTGCAGAGATCAGAACTAGATGGCAGGGAGAATTATTTGTTGTGTGCCCCTGATTAGCAGACGCTAAATCAGATTTGAAATCCCTGTAAGGTCCAGAAGTAGTGTTTTTAGCCTGCAGCACACATTGCAGGAATATACATCAGGAGGAGGTTCCTGCTGTCTTGTGTGTCCAGTGAGCGTCTCCCTCACCCCTAGAAATTAGGATGGCTATAGCTGTAGTTAACATGGGTAGACATTCAGGTTGTATATTGGAAAGGTTTCCCATGTTCTGCTAGTATTGATGATTGATTGGTGAAGGAGAGGTAATCCAGACGACCAAGTCCTGGTCTTAGAGTTTTTACAACATTGCTCCAGTCAGATTTTTATTTTTTTGATGGAGTGTTTAAATCCTAAAGACTCCGTTTAACTTCCTGTCTAACTAATCGGCATAATCTTATCTATAGCAACGAGAACAAATTTGAGAGCCTGGGAATGGCGAAGCTTCCTCATACTTCTGAAATTCTTTGGTGGGTTCTTTACAAGATACCAGTGTGTGAGGGCACACTTCATGGGCCCAGTACATTTTTTTTTCTTTTTGTAGAAGTTAAACACGGGAGCCAACATCGTAGAGTTCCCTCATTCCCACCCCAACTCCCCCACCTCCACCCCACCCCTAAAGCTCAGTGGAATGCGCCTCCAGGATGGCGAGGGTGGTGGTGTAGGTGGATCCCAGCATGAGTAACAACCCTTATCTTGCTAAGCTTTCTGGCTGCTCCTAGGTGTAGTGCTTGTTAACTGAAGGTATGTATCCAGCGGAGGAAGCTGTAGGGTACAGGTGGCTGCCTTGCCCTGGATTCTCTGGTCAACCACCCCCAGGGTGGATGATTCCCAACAGAGGCTGAGCTCATTAATGCCAACCAGGCTTCCTCTCCTATCGCCAGCATGCCGACAGGGGAGTTCAGTCTCCCTGCATGTTCTAATAAGTTTCCACTCTGCCATTGTTAATTGATAGGGGGTCACTTTGAGGTGACTACTGAACAACTTATTAGGTGGCAACTAAATCGGGTCTGGCTGCCCCGGGCTGGGTGTAGTAATTGCTCAGGTGACTGAGTTGGCAAAATTGCAGGCTGTTTTCTCCACTTCCCTGGATGTTTTTATTAAAGTCTCCTGTCTCCCAGCCATCTAATATTAAGTGTAATGTGCTCTTTTGCATCATTTAACCTTGAGTAAACTCGTCAATGGGGAGTCTTGGTAGAGATGTGGAAAGAGTATAAAAAGTAGAGTGAATGTAAGAGAAGGCAGCTGGTGTGCACCTCCCAGGCAGCAACCTGGTCAGGCCAGCTTAGTGCTTGCCAAAAGTATGCCAGGCTGACGTCTACACAGGTGCAGTGTAGCTGGGGGATGAGCCAGTAAGGTGCTGCCTCTTTCAGAATGTTTACATGTACCTGGGAAAACAATGCACACATACTCCCATGACAAAGCTGTAATGTGTTTTAAGAGCAAGTCTGCCCTTCTGGCTTTAGAAAGGTATTTATTACCAAATGTTTCTTCTAGACACATCAGTGCATGTTGGCTTCCCAGGCCATCTCCAAGAAACTACTTTAGTTGTCTTGGAGCTTTACGTTTCACTTGCAAGTGGACAAAGGTGTAGAGAGCGGTGATGTCTGTGTTTCCTGTGGAATGTTAGTTAACTTCTTCCTATTCTTAGGAGGTGATTGAAGCCTGGGGTGGTGAAGCTCGTGGGTTGGCTCCACTGTGGCTTGGGAAATGTAGGGTAGGATCTTATGGAGATTCTCAGATGCATGACCATCAGTCCACATTGCTCAGGCTCACCTGGACAGCTTGTCAGCCCCCCACTTCTGAGCCTTCCTGCGGTAGTTTTCACTCAGAGCATCGGGAATAGAGTTTCCCAAATCTATGCTTCCTGCTCATTCCCAGGCGATGGAGCCCCTGTAGTTCTGTAGCATTTTGAGACCTCCTTTAAGGAATTCCTAACTCTGACGTGACATTCCAAGCAGCCAATAGCTCTCCTCCCCAGACTCATGAATACATCTAGACAGCAAACCCTCCTTGGCCTTTGTGTGGCTTGTGCTTGATCTTCTTGCCTTCCTTCCTAAGTTTTGATACAGACCGTCTGGAGCCAGCTCAGTAGATGAAGGCGTAAGTTATCTCTTTAAGTCTGGATCCTGCCATAGAGCATGGGGGAGCAAGTATCCCAAAGAGTCCTGGGCAGAAGTCAGAGCAGTGACAGGTGGCCCCTTCCTTCTCTGTCTAGGCTGGGTTCTTTCCTTGGCAGCTGCTGATACAGATGATCTTCCAAATCCCCCTGAAGCTATGACCTGTAGCTGTCATTCTTGGCTTCCCCTGTGCTCTTGGAAGTGGTCAGACCTCGGGGGAGGGGAGTAAGGGTACCAGAATCCTTGGCATTTCCTTCTAGGTTCCCTATAGGCAGAGGCTCCTCAAGAGACAGCATCTAGATCCAGTTTCGGCCCCATACTTTCCACCCCTAACCCTTACCCTTGCTGTTCTATACGGGGTTTTTTTTGTTCTACACGTTCCTAAACTTCCCCTTGGTGGGGCATATCAGGATCAGTACCCCACCACCCTTGGACTCCTTTAACCTGGGGTCAAAAGCTCCAAGCTGTGGCATCAGCCAGAAGGGCTTCACTGCCTCTGAGGGTGGATAGCAACACAAAACAACAAGGACAGATGGGACCGTGTGCATTGCACCAGCCCGTCACCCCTTTCCCCATTCAGTTGCCTCACTGACCTAGAGGTAAACTCTGTGTGTGTGTGTGTGTGTGTGTGTGTGTGTGTGTGTGTGTGTGCCTCAGACCTATTCCACTTTGGCAAATAGGAAAGATAATAATTAAAGATCTCTTCCTCTCTCTCCCTCCTCCCCTCCCTTCCTCCCTCCCTCCCTTCATTCCTCCCTCTATCTTTTGCTCTCTCTTCCTTTGTGTGTGTATGTGAACGATGTGTATGCATGCATGTGTGTCTGTGAGTGGGTAAACATATGCTTCACATGCTGTAACACATGTGAAGGTCACAGTCAGCCTCAGGTGCCAGCTCTCACCCTCTCTCTTGTTTAAGACAGTCTCCTTGTGGCTCACCACTGTAGGCCAGTGTAGCTGGCTCACAAACCTCCAGGGATTCCATTGTCTCCACCTCCCATCTCACTGTATGGGCTATGGGATTACAGGCGAACATTACCCTACCCAGCTTTATGTCAGTTGTGGAGATGGAAACTCAAGTCCTCAACATTTATATGACTTTATGGACTAAGCCATCTATCTCCCCAGGCACAAGGATCATTTTCATTTTTTTCTATTAAATAGTGAAACTTAACTGCACAAAATGGACTAAGTCTAAGACTCTGGTAGTATAGTTAGCTGTGTAATTTGTGTAAGCACAATTTACAAGGCAGAGAGACTATACAAAGCTCAGACTCCAGAATTTATTATTAACTCCCCCCCTCCCCCCCCCCCAGACTAGAGTTTAGAGGGTATAGTGGGATGGAAGTGCAAATCTTGCCTTTCATTTCTTCGTGTTGTTATAGTAAGTACCCCACAAGAAATTTGCCTGAGCCTTCTCATCACCTGGATTCCGGCCACTCTGTCAAATGTGAAGGGCTCTGGTCACGGGGATATCACCCGTCTCTTTGGCCATTCTCCTCTGCCTCAGTTTCCTGTGGTGGTTGGGAAAGAAGGTGCACACATCCCCTAGACTTCATGCATCGCTCCTTGCAGACATAGATAATCTGTTTAGATTAAAGAACCACATTGCCTTTTGTGGACAAGTGCCCGTTGGATTTTCAGCAGCCCAGGATGATATTCTTCGTGGCACATGTGATATGGCCCCAATGACGGCGCCAAGACCCTTGTAGGTTATCGTATTGTCCTTGTCATTGAGTGCAACCAGTTCTGTGTATGCGTCTCTCTGATTTATCTTCTGTTTGCCCCTCTCTAGTGGGATCTTGTGTGTGATAATACCTGGAAAGTCCATATCGCTAAGTTCTCCTTACTGGTTGGATTAATCTTTGGCTACCTAATAACTGGATGCATTGCTGACTGGTGAGTACCAACACACCTGACACGTGGACTTTGGAAGGCACAGCACACCTTTGCTAGCTAAGGAGGAGTGGTCAGGGTTAGCTCCGGGTCACTGTGCCTTTGCGCCGTTTGCCACTGATGCCAGAATAGAAGCTGACACTTGGAGAATGCAGTCCAAAAGGAACTGACCGGTGCACAGCCATGACAGATCGGTGGGAAAGGAGTATTTAAATGCATTCAAGACTTAGCCTGCAGCCCCATTTAATTATGGTAATTTATGCTTAGTTGGAGGAGCATTAGCATGGAGATGCACAGTGGGGCACTAAGTGGGTGGATGCACAAAATACATTTAAAAATGGTGAGCAGGGTGAAGTGGCATGTGCCTGTACCCTCTGCTACCCGGGGATGGAGGCAGAGGATTGCTTGAGTGCGGCCAGCCTGAGCAACATATTGTGAACCCTGTCTCCAAAACCAAAAAAAAAAAAAAAAAAAGAAGGTGAAGGAAGTTGGAGACCCTTCTTCACTTTATGAATGTCAGTCTGGATTAACACTGGCTTAGCCAAGAGCGGCCTCTGGGATGCCAACGCTGAGGAGGACAAAGAACCTAATGGTAACGAATGAGTAGCCATTGTCAGCAGTGACGTAGGATGTGTTTCTAGGTGGGTAAGGAGTGGTGGATTTCCAGAGCAAAGTGTGTGTGCAGTTCAGGAGGAAATGATAATGAGGACCAGGAGAAGACAGAAGTTGAGTTAGCAATAATAATGCCAACTGCATCATGAGAAGCCAGTGCTTAAGGGCTATGAGAAGCCAGTGCTTAAGGGCTATGAGAAGCCAGTGCTTAAGGGCTATGAGAACCCAGTGCTTAAGGGCTATGAGAACCCAGTGCTTAAGGGCTAGAGACGGGGCTCAGTGGTTAAGAGTACTTGCTGCTTGTCCAGAGGACCCACAGACAAGTGTGCAGGCAAAAGCACTTATAGGCATATGAATAAATAGACAAATTTTTTAAAGAAGCTGATTGCTTACTGATCACTGTGTACCGGGAAGTATCAGATATTCCCATGCATTAAAGTAACTCATCCTCACAATACACCTATACATAGGTGCTGTTACGGTCATTGTTTATTGCTGAAAAACTATAGCCCAGAAATATAAGTCAATTTTCAAGTCCACTCAGCTTTATAAGCTGTAATCAGGACCGCACCACATGGCCCAGAACTGCTTCTCTAACAGCATGCCGCAGCACTTTTATTTAAAGCATTGTATGGTCACAAGGACACTGTGGTGCTGGGTCCAAGAGGGGAGACAGTTGGATAATGTCGGGGACTGGACTGCTTAAGGACAAAGATGTGGGGTGACTGCTTCCAATCCCCACTCTTTTTATAAGAATCTTTTAGTGTGAGTGTGTGAATCATCATGTCTTGGGCCTGTTGACATAGGAATGTCAGGAATGCCAAGGGACAAACTTGTGAGTGTGTGTGTGTGTGTGTGTGTGTGTGTGTGTGTGTGTGTGTGTATGTGTATGTGTTCCTGGTGCCTTCTATATCCTGGTTAGCTGGGAAAGCTAGCTAGGGCAGTGAGAATAGTTGCAGAGAGTCCTCAGACCACATTAAGGAGTGGAAATTTCCTTCCTTAAACTGGTGTCTATTTGTGTGAGCATACAGTGTGATTTCCTGCGAGCCCGGAATCTGCTAATTCACCATTTCCAGGGTTTCCTATGGACACCTTCCTTGTGTTCAGCAATGAAACTGTCAGTGATCTCTATAGGCCTGTGCTAGGACCTGTCTAGTTTTTGAGGTTGGGGATAAAGATGGAGAAAGTAAGGTTTTGTTTAACCAGATGTTTGGGTTGTTAGTTTCTCAGCACAAACTCTACTAATCTGACGGGCACTGCTTCCCAGTGAACATCACAGACAGAAATTAGACATGTAGACCAGTGTGACCCATGGCCCTCCTTTCTGAGGAATGCTGACTTGATGGTGCTCCTGATCCTGCAAGTGATTTACTACACTAGAAAATGCAGAATTTTATCAAAGAATTGATCATGGAGGTGTAAGCGGTGTCCGGTTTTTCTTGCACATGTGTACCCAGCAGCCTTGCTGATTATACTCCAGTCCTGAGTCTGGGGACAAAAGACTAAAGAGTTTGTTTGGGTCTTTCTCAGTGTGACCAGAGTCTGAGGGCACAAACCCAGTTCTCTGCAGTGGCTTTCTGAGGCCTAGGCAAAGAGGCCAGGGTGCCCCAGGGAGTCATCACAAAGGCTTGAGGGTAGTAGTCTGTGTGTGACCTTCCATTTCAGACAAGTTTTGTGTTTTTCACATGTTTCCTACATTGGGGGGAGGGTGGCATATTTTACTCTCTGCTTAAGCCTTACTTACCTTGAAAGGAAATCACCCCATTTAAAGGAACTCCGTCAATTTCAGGGCTACATGAGGAAGCTGATTGAGGCAAAGGTTACTCTTTTTAAAATTGCAGCCACCGTGGGTAGACATTTAAGCAATAGACTGCTTTTCTTAAAGAGTTTTGGGGTTGCTGGGATGGCTCAGTGGGTAAGAGCACTTGCTCCGTAAGCATGAGGATCTGAGTTTGAATCCCCAGTACTTGTGTAAAAACCTGGGCATGGCCACATGCACCTAATCCCAGAGCTATTGAGGTAGAGGCAGGAGGATATGGGAGGCTTTGCTAGCTGCTGGCCTATTCCCAGGTTAAGTGAGTATACAGACCAGATTTATGTCAACTTTATACAAGCTGGAGTCTGAGAGGGGGAGCCTCAACTGAAAAAAAAAAAGTCTCTAGAAGATCAGGCTGTAGGTGGACTTGTAGGGCATTTTCTTAGTAAATGATTGATGGGGAAGGGCCCAGCCCACTGTGGGTGGTGCCATCCCTAGGCTGGTGGCCCTGGGTCCTATAAGAAAGGAGGCCGAACAAGTTATGAGGAGCCAGCCAGTAAGCAGCACCCCTCCATGGCCTCTGCATCGAATCCTCTCTCCAGCTCCCTACTCTGCTTGAGTTCCTATCCTGACTTCCTTCCATGATGAACTGTGACGAGGAAACATACGCTGACTAAACCCTTCCCGACCCCAAGTTTCTTAGGTCATGGTGTTTCATCACAGTGATAGAAACCCTGACTAAGACAGTGAGAGACCGACCTTGTTCCAAGCGGATATGGTAGAGAATGACAGACAGAGCAGGATATCTGACATCCTCCTCTGACCTCTACAAATCATACACACTGCCCACACCTACCGCATACACACATTCTCTCACATACAAACACATATAAATACTTAAAATAATAAAATATTGTTTTAAATAATGAAATATTGTTTTAAATAATAAAATATTTGAGAGGACATGTTAGTTCAGCTATGTGTGAGACTCTCAGGACAGGGCTCTGTTGGAGGATTGCCTGTGTTTACGACAGCAATAATAGACTGAATGAAAGTATAGCTGGGGGGGGTGGGGGGTTTACAAACTGAAGATTTGCAGGGAGGAGGGGACATTTCAGGCACTCCTGCCAGGTACTCTCTACACAGTGCCTCTCTCTCCCACATGTGCATGATTACCTGTCCCCTCCCCCATCCCTGCTGCTAGAAAATTCAAAGTGGGTATTGCCCTGTAGGCTCTCTGCCAGCTTGCCTCCTCTTTCATAAACAATCCCTGAATTTAAATCTCTCCGGTCACTTTATTGGGGTGGGATTTCTGTCTGGAGACTCAGTATCAGTCCCTGTGACTGCTGTCACTAACGATTACATGCTTGGTGGCTTCAACACAAATTAATCATCTTATAGTTCACAATCCCGTCATGGGTGTCACTGGAATAAAAACAGGATGCCCCCAGGGCAGACCTTTCTTCCCAGAGGCAGTGGGGAACAGCCATTTCTTTGTCTTTTCTAGCCCCTAGTTAGCCACCTGTATTCTGGGTTCCTCCTTCTTTAGAACCAATAAAATCAAGTTCTTTCATGCTGCCCTTCTTGGAAAATCAGCTCGTTTGAAGTGATCCCATTTTCAGAGTCCCTCTTGCCCAGAAAGGTAAACAAACGGCAAAAGCAGATAGATTTTGAGAATTCAATTCAGATGGGGACATCTTTGAAGATCCTAAAATATTAAGGCTTCAGCTGTCACCCACCTCTGATCCCACTCTGGGGAACCAGCTCGCATGACGCTTGTAATTTGCTTGTAGTGAACGATCACTGAGTGGCTGGCACATTCCCACATTTGACACAAACCCCATAGCCACAAGTGGGCCCAGTGGAGCAAGCATGGGCTTTCCCAAGATCATAGAGCTCAGAAATGATGTGATAGGAACCAGGATACAGAACCAAGGTGTTCTGACTTCAGAGATCACGAATGTCCCTCAGCCGCCATTGATTGGCAAGTGTCATGATTTACTGGTTTAAGAGATCAGGGAGGGATGTGCTTAGAATATTTTGTTTTGTTTGTTTATTCGTTTAACAAAATTTAAAACCAAAAAAAATCAAGCATCCTTTTTTTAAGACAAAATCAGAACAGGAAAAAGCGTGTTTGAAAATCAGGAAGAAGGTTTGGGGAGGTTGGAGGTAGGAACATTGCTAGTTTGAGTCCAACCTGGGCTACACAGAGAATTCTAGGTTAGCCAGGCTGGGCTGCACAGAAAGACCATATCAAACAGCAGCAAAAAGTGCAGGAGGAGGCTGAAAACAGCATCGCTTAGCTTGAAGTTTCAGGCTGGCCTGTTGTGCCTGCCCCCATGTTTTCTTAAAATATGTTACTTTGTATTTATATCATAGTTTAAATGTTATATTTTTTGTATTCACATTTTATATTTAAAGCTATTATATATTACTGTTATATATTTTTACATGTGTTTTATTTTATATTACATGTTACATAAATTTAAATTGTAGGCGATGAGGCAGAGCAAGACCTTGCATTACCTTATCTTAAAAATGAGCTTTAAGTGGGAGATCATTTACACACACACACACACACACACACACACTCTCACACATAAAGCCTGCTCTTTAGTGAGCACAATTCAATGATTTTTTAATATGTTTACAGAGTTAGGTCCTTTGCCCACCCTGAGTTTAAATCACTTCCATATTCCTTGTGAAGTCTGGGAAATGTTCTCATAAACACTCTCTATTCTCACCCAGCCCTGGGCTGCAACCATTCCACCATTTCTTTGCCCCACCCCCTCCCTGGTTTACTGTATATCAATGCCTTGTCATAAATGTCTAGGACAACTGAAGCCATTTAGCTAAGCTATGTGGCACCAGGCCAGCATTCCCTTTCTTCCCTCTTCCCCCAACCTCTCCATGAACTATCCTTTAGTCCATGCCAGATGTGTTAATTATTAATTTGTTTGCTGCAGTTCGTTATAGTTTTTTACCTGTAACAAGTAGAGAAAGTGGATGGTTAGATGGGGATGAGGGAACTCGTGACTTTTCAATTTCCACGGACTGCCCCATCTGCCCTCTGACTGCCCCCAAGTATATTGTCCCCTAGTGGCCACTGATCATGCACCAGTCAGCTCTGTGTGTGGTTTGTAAACTCAGTATACCACTACCCTTTCCTGCAGGGTCTACAGTGAGACACCAGAGGGTTTATTTACAGTTCAAAGTGTCTAGGCTTAGCGTGTGATCCCTGTGGTCCCTTTAGAATTACACGCTGTCATGTAGCTGAAGCAAATTGCAGCTGGCCCAACCTTGGACCTATAGGCTGCTGGTGAAACAAGATTCCTCCCTAAGGTAACAACCAGAGACTATGCCTCCCTCCATGTCTATGTTTACTTTTGGGCCAGTTCCAAAGGTTGGCACTTTCTCAAGCCATTTTATGCTGGGTGTGTCAAGGTTTGTGTTTGGGGAGCTATTATTGATTTTATTCTCTTGCTTTGAGGTATCCCAGAGATGGACTCCGTAACAGCAATCAGGACCACATCATAATTCTCTCTCCTGGTAGCTGTTTGAGCTCTGCTCTAAGTCCCAGACGAGGATGTGGGGTTAATGTCCCACAAGAGGCATCTATCCTAAGGGAGTAAGGCATGATCTAATGACATGGGTATAAGTACTATGAAGACACTTAGCCCATACTCGTTCGATATGTATAAAGTGCTCACTGGAGGCTGGGTCTCAGCTCTTACCATTGCCCTCCTGTTTAATGTTGATGTCTGATTTCTCCCCTCTTCTCATACAGGGTTGGCCGGCGGCCTGTGCTGCTGTTTTCCACCATCTTCATCCTCATCTTTGGACTGACTGTGGCACTGTCAGTGAATGTGACAATGTTCAGCACACTCAGGTTCTTTGAAGGATTTTGCCTGGCTGGAATCATCCTCACCTTGTATGCATTACGTAAGTAGGAACCGCCATGACTAGTCCCTATGACAATCAGCCCAAGTGTTTGTTGCTGCCTGAGAGGTTCTGGGTAGGAACTGTACCTGCTAGTTTTGGGGGTGGTAGCACTTGGGAAAAACACACACTCTTGATGCCTTTGTGATTTCAGAGAAACTTACAGCTTGGGCTCAGTGCCTGGCTGGCATCAAGGAGAATGGAAGTTTGCGTAATGGTTTGGAGATTCGGGGATCAGCTCAGGATGGCATGGGGGCTGCTGATTTCTCTGGAAATTTCTGTCTTGGCATTAGGTGTACTTCATAATATACCATTGGGTTTCCCAGTCCAGGATCCAGCGGAGCACCCTGAAGAATTATCTGTACTGACTGTACGAGGCATATCCTGGTCTCCTTGAGATCTTTTCCTCTACTTTAAGACCGTACAAAATGCACATTTTTAGCCTTCTTTTGGGCATGACCATGGCGCTCTACATTTGAATTCGTCAGCTTTAGTACTAGAACATTAGGTGGCAAGGCTTGCTAGCATCCGTTCTTTTCAAACAGCACAGAGAAAGCATTCAGTGGACCTGCCATATTTGTTTCCCGTGTGATCTCCACTGTCAAACATGGGTGGCTTGTACTTGTTTTCTATTCTCTAGAAGACAACCACACACACACACACACATACACACACACACACATACACACACACACACATACACACACACACACACACACACACACACACACAGAGCAGGAGAATCTGTAGATGCTTTAGTTGCTAATTTTATGCTCCCCACCCCACCCCTACCACTGCCTGTGGAAAGACCTGTTGGCTCACTGGGCAGATAAAGTTCTGGCTTTCCTGATCTTTGATAACAGGGTGGAGTTAGGTCTAGATTAGGTAGTCATTTCTAGAGTAATAAAATTTAAATAGTTCAGTTCTCTTCAATTTGCATGTTAAAGACTTCTTTAGATAACCTAAATTTCTGTCCCACTGTAAATGGATTTGCTTTTATCTCCTAGGTAAAAAATTATAAGACCAGGCTATTTGCACATTCTTCTGAAAAGAGCCAGATAGTAAAAATTTTAGGTGGTGTGGGACATGGGGTCTCTGTTGTAGCTACTGCCACTGTAACATGAAAGTCACCATACATATACATACACATTCATGTAAATAAATGAATATCTGTAGCCGCGCTAGCATACAACTTTATTCACCGAATCACTGAAGCAGACTGTGGACCATATTGGTCCAGTAGTCCAGAATCTTCCCAGTGCTAATGGAAGCCGCTCTGCCAGCACAAGCTTCAAGTCTTGTCCTCTTTCTTTTATCTTAATACCCTTAGTTTAATTTCCTCTTTGTACTTTTCTTTCTGACTTTAGTAACTATCTTATATTTGTGTAAACAGTCTGCTATTTTTTTTTCTGAAGTAGAATAAACTATTTAAAACAATTGTGTTTGTGGCTGGAGAGATGGCCCTGTGGTTAATAGCTTTTACTGCTCTTTCAGAGGACTGGGATATGGTTTCCAGCACCCATGTGGGGCAGCCTACAGGTACCTGCAGCTCTAGTTCCAGGGTATCTAACACCCTCGTCTGGTCTCCATGGCTTCCTGCATACACAGAGATGGTCACATACATACAAATAAATAATTAAATCAATCTCTTTAAAACAACAAAAAATGATTTTAAAAGTTCGAAAGTTTTTAAAAGTTGAGAATAACATCCAAACATCATGACACATGTGACTGCAATGAGAACATACATGTGTCTCACAGTGACCTCTCACGTGAGCTAAGGTTATTTCAGATAGCACAACTGAAATGAAGCAAAAGGATGTGTAAAATGCCTGAGAACCTGTGTAAGTGATAAAAACGAGGAGGCCTTTGTTAAGAGATGATTGACAAGCCACCCCTGACAATAGAAAATAGAAAACAAGGAACCAAAATCATAATTGGTAGATGAGGTTGGGATGGCCGTGGGTAGAGGGGCTGGTGTGGCCCAGTTCTCTGAATCCCTGGGTCATCTTGAGAGCTGTCTATCAATACAGAGCTGGTAACAGGACATAGTGAGATGCTGTCAGTCAACAGAGCAGGAGGTTGTGGATTTCCAATTACCATGTTTGCTTGCTAGCTTCTTAATACACAAGTATCATATGCAAATAGGTATATCTTGTTAATTTAGCTTATTGATAAATTGGTTATTGATAAGTTCGTTATTGATAAGTTGGGCAATGGGGTAAAGGAGTTCTTAGCTCAAAAGACAACTATAACACGTCTGGACATTAATTCTTTACAAGTGCCATTGTCAATGGTCCCTAAATTGTCTCCTCCATCATTGCAGCTTTTTATATTGCTTTAAGCCTCTGCTGGGAATGCTTGGCCTTTGTCAAAACAGAGCTGGGCTTTATTCTGCTTTTAATCTTATGGGTGCTTGGGAATGGAACTGGCAAAATAACTTTTTTTTTTCTTTTTTTTCTTTTCTTTTTGCCATTTTGATTTTTTATGTAGCTGGCCGGGAGGGTAAGCTGCTTGTTTCAAGAAATGCCAGTGCTCAGGCAGTGGTGGCGCATGCCTTTAATGCCAGCACTTGGGAGGCAGAGGCAGGCAGATCTCTGAGTGGATCTTGAGGCCAGACTTGTCTACAGAACAAGTTCCAAGACAACCAGGACTACACAGAGAAACCCTGTCTTGAAAAACAACAAAAAAGAACCAACCAACAACAGAAATGCTGCTGACTTGTGGATATTTTCTGCTTTATTTGCAAGACTGCCTTAGGTTTCTGTTTTTTTGTTTTTGTTTTTGTTTTTGTTTTTGTTTTTGTTTTTTCTGCTTTGGATTTTGTTCTAAGGTACACTGTGGTTAAATGTTCTACCCTTCATACTTTTGCTTTCTTCAAGTTGCCAACAGGATGAGTGGTTGTGTAATTAAGACATAAAATAGAGATTACTGGCAACTTCTTGAAGTCCTTGAACAGCAGCAGAGTGTGCACTACCTGAAGAAAGGTCAGGTCTGAGCCGAATCAGGCTGCCCCTACCGCTGAGACCATTGTGAGGCAAAACACATGGGCTATATCGGAGGGCAGCTTTTCCTTTTTTTAACCTATGAATGTGATCCTGTTTGCATTCACACATACCCACTCACACATGGTGGAACACTAGATTTAGTTGTAAGAGACACAGACAAGAAGTGCAAATCATGTCTCCTGTCTCTCTATGAAAGTCATGCCGTCTTATCAAGGACTAAAGAGATGGTTACATAAGCAGATTCAACTGATTGCGGTATGACTCTCATTCCCAGCTAAGACCATAATGTCACAGGCCAGGTGATCCTGTGCTACTTAAGCTGTGTCTGTCTTCCAAGCAAGCCTCTGTATACTGTGACACTCGACGCTCGTCCCAGCTCCTCAGGAAGCTGAAGTAGGAGACTAGCTTGAGACTAGGGGTTTAAGGCCAGTCAAAACAGCATAATGGGGCATGTATGTCTCTTTAAAAACAAAACAACAACAAAAGAAAACAAACAAAGCAAAAGTTTTTTTAAAAAAGCCAAGATTACTGCCACGTTTTGTTTTTTTAAGTTGATTTGATGTTGGATATAATAGGATTTTGTTGTTTTGGGTTTTTGCTTGCTTGTTTGCTTGCTTGCTTGGTTTTGCAGTGCTAGAGACAGAATCCAGGGTCTTGCATCTTCTAGCAAAATGTGCTACTACAGAGCTTCACATCTGGTCCTTTTTAAAAAGCACTTTCCTCAATTTATTTATTTATTTGCGTTTTTAAATGTCTCTTATTTCTCCCCTTTTCTCCTCCTTTCCCTTTTTTTCTCCTCCCTCCAAACCTTTAGATCCTTCCCTTGCTTTTTTTCAAATATGTGTGTATTTACATATATATTTTCTCATATAATGTGTCCAGTTTGTATAATATTACTTGTATGTATGTTTTCAGGATGTACCATTTAATCATATTATCATAGGTACATTTTTTTAGTTTCTCTGGTCATTACATCCCCACCCTTTGTACTGTCATTAGCTTTCCCCTCCCATAATTCTGCTTTTCTGGTTTGTAACAATGGATGTTAACTTTTGCTAGCAGAGACCTGGCCTGGAGATAGACATGTAAATGTAACTATGTAACTGTTTTTTTTAAACTAACAATAACTTTCTTGAGAAATTCTCTCAAGGAGGTTCTCATTATAATAGCCCTCTTTAATCCTAAAGAGCCCAAATGACTAGATGGATTTTGAATATACAAAAAGTGATAAGAAGTTATAAAGTGCCTAAAGTTACTGATGACATTGCAAAATTAGACTCCAAGTCTTGACTCAATTGCTAAATAGAGTAGAAAAAAAAAATCTAAGGTTTGCTCTAGGTGGAGGGTTGTGGGGTTTTTTTTTTTCCCCTGACATGACACTAATGAGTTTAAACTCTCAAGGAAACATTGAATAGATTCTAATCCATAGGGGCAGGATGATACATGTATGCTTGCTATAGTGTCTATCGTTATATATTCTTCTGAAGTCCTGTATTGTTATATTTTCTGTATTTGTGTTGCTGAAAACGTAGGGAACTATTTCAGTCAGCAGGTCTCGTCACTACACTGCCTTGTTCTGTTCTTACTTTTTACTTGAATGATTGCACCACATGGCTCCAAGTGCTGAGCTGCAGACATGTGGATAAGGAGAATGGGGCTTGTTGAGCTATGGAATGAAGGGAATGGAGATCGCCCGCTGGACAAGCAGTGGACTGCGCCTAAGAGTGCAAACATTTGCCTTGCCTCTGGTTGGCAAGTTCCATGAGAATATGTGTTCGCTGGGTCTCTTTTTTTCTCCCCTGTCCACATCCATCTCTAATACCTGGGTCTTTCTGTAGCACCTTCTTCTGGGCTGCAAACCTGGTTCTGTGTGAGGCAGCTCTACTGACAGGACATTTTTCCACCAAGGATCTGTGTCAGAGTTTACCATAGGGCTTTGACAAACCATTTTATTTTAACTGGACTTT
This sequence comes from Mus minutoides, assembly GCA_902729485.2. NCBI lineage: Eukaryota > Metazoa > Chordata > Mammalia > Rodentia > Muridae > Mus > Mus minutoides. Next base: position 168,036 of record LR750081.1, on the reverse strand, counting down.
CCCCCCCTTGGGTGAGAAAGATTGTATAAGCATGAGGACCTGTTTTTAAATCCCTAACACCCATATAAAGAGTTAGAGGAGGGGCTCAGAGCTTAAGAGGACTTATTGCTCTTGCAGAGACTGGAATCTGGTTTCCAGCACTCACATGGCATCTCACAACTGTATGAAAATCCACTCTCAACAGATCCAAAGTTGCTTTCTAGCCTCTGCAGGCACTGGATACACACGTGGTACACACACACACACACACAGAGAGAGAGAGAGAGAGAGAGAGAGAGAGAGAGAGAGGCAGAGAGAGTCAAATACTCATACATACAAAAAAAAAAATCTTTCAAAAGTTGGGCATGGTTTTTGTAACCTCAGCACCATAGAGGAATAGAGACAGGAGGATCTCTGAGACTTGCTGGCCAGCAGCATAGCACAGGTTCAGTGAGAGACCATGTCTTAAGGGAAGAGGTAATGGATGATAGAACAAGACACCCAGCTTCTTCCTGTGCTTTGTATATGTGTATAGGTACATGCACCTGAACACATACTACACACACACACACACACACACACACACACACACACACACACACATTTTAATCCTCTGGCTCAACTTGGCATGATTAGAGAATCCACAGATTGAAGGCTGTCGGTCATCCTGCAGATAAATTGTGAAAAGCAAAGCAAGAAATATATCAGCAAAAGAAGGAAAAGAGGAAGAGGGATGGAGACAGCTATGATGGGTACTGCCTGTATTCCTAGTACTGGGGAGCTTGACATAGAATGGTCGGTCGTCAAAAGTTCAAGGCTAACCTGAACTGCCTGGGCTGTAAAACGAGGATCTATCTGAAAAAAAATAAGAAGATCGAACTGGAGTACTTGCCTTTAAATCTTTTTCTCTGGCCTGTTTCTGAGCATCAGCGTTCCTTAGGTCGCAATGTGGTGGTGAATAGTAATAGATGTGGCTGGTAATGAAGTCTCTGCGTGGGCAGGATGCTGTAGTACAGAGCAGAGTGGACGGTGAGCTGTCCAACAGGAGCTGTGCTTGGACACCCACAACTGCTTTTCCTTAAACCCTATCAGTCCTTCAAACAAAACTTCCTGTTAAAAGCTTGTAAAGCATGAACATATGTGCTGTGTCTTCTGCATGTTAAGAATGCCAACACGAGGCCTCCCTGAGAACCACGTGCCTCATCTCTGCAGAGGCTAGGACACAAAAACACGCACCCACTGCCTACGTGTATAGATAGGTTTCAAAGTGCTTGGTTATTAGGGGCCTTTCAATTTGGTAAGGAGAGATACATCTCGGAATCAGAGGAAAGCAAAACCAGCAAATATTTTGAGCCTTTGGCATGTTGAAATTATAAGGTTTAGCTGAATTCTCTGCAGAGTAAAAAGCCTTATTAAATTGTATGGTGCCTGATGGGCCAAGTTTTGCCATGCTGGAATTCTAACGCCGCCTCTCTACTTTGAAACAAAACTGTCTATACAGCAGAAGAATCCATAGATTGATCTAGAAATCGATAGAGCTGAGCTGTGGCTTGAGTCCCTCAGATGACTGTGACCACAGTAGATGACTTAAATTCTGTCCGCTTCTGGTCTCTTCCTCTGAAATTAGGGAGTGGAATTTCTAATGTGTTCAAAGCATAGGCCCATTCCTGAAATAAATGGTGTCGGGGGGTGGGTTAGGAAGAACAAAACCACAGAGAAACCCTCCAGTTTGAGTATTTCACAACCTTAGAATCCTAAACTCAATCACTAGTATTAGCAGAATTCCATCCTGCGGAGGTGGAGGTCACATGGAGTGGCTACAAAGGCCATCTGAGAAGAGGTGGAATGACTGAGTGGGATTAATGGTTAACAGTTTGTCTTTTCTGTGGTCTAAGCCCTTGCTTTCCTGTCAACAGCCTGGCCTCACCTGCCCCGTCTGCATTTTCCTTCCTCACTGAACATTTACTGGTTTAGGAAAATCCTGGGATCCTGTTATACCCTCCAAAGATTCCCTGTTCTCACCTGCAAGGACAGGGACAGGGACAGGGACAGGACAGGACAGGACAGGACAGGACAGGACAGGACAGGACACAGAGATGAAGACTAGAATTTCTAGAAAGAATTTGGGATTGTAAGAAAGTAATGTAGGACAAACTCTCAGGCAACTTTCCCAACCCCCAACCTAGGATGAAAATAAAATAATGGAATAAATTAGCACCTTTGAAAACAAATAAAGAATTCCAGGCTTCTTGAAAACATTCAAGCATATATGGGGAAAGTGAGACCATACCTGGTTTGCCAAGATTCACTGTTAATGAAATGAAATCATTCATTTGCCTGAGAAGAGAGGCATACACTTTAAATTATATAGTGCCATAGAACTACGCTGACAATGACTCTTATTCAAATCACTGTGCCATGCCAGATTTGTTCTATTTCAAATGATTCTTTTTTTTTTTTGGCAACTCACGTAAAAGCTACTTCTTCCTTTATTCCTTCCTTGTTAAACATTTGAGGGCCAGGGAAATAGTAACTTGTCAATTTGGGTATATATTAGACCCTAGGCACCATCGGGCTCTGAGATTGTATAGGCACACAATTTCCTGTCTCCCTGGACACTCTGAGTTTAAAGGGAAGATCAGGAACGTGCTCTGATTCCACTAAGAGCATTAGCACCAAAAAGACACTCATGAGCTTTGGCTTTCGTGTTCATTATCTGATGAAGGTTCTTAAAGGCCAGAGGAGCCTAGTGCCCTCTGGGTACTGTGGATCATTAGAGTTTGGCTGGAGCCTGGTGCCTTCTGGATACTGTAGATCACTAGAGTTTGGCTGGAGCCTACTGCGTTTTGGGTACCGAAGGTCATTAGATCCTGTCTGGAGTCTGGATCATGACTAGCAAAACCTGAGAAGTAGGCTGGGGGGCACCACACAAAAATTCTGTCCTCCATGAACTTAGGATAGTAGCAAGTCAATGAAGGAGCCCAAGTAAGAGAGGAAAAAACCCTTTAAATGTTTGATTTAGAGGAATCACTCAGGTTGCAGATGTAAGCAGGCCAAGCTAGGAACTGGGAGCCTGCTGCAGTATCTGTGAAAGGAAGGGGGTAAATAAAGGTCCGGGCCTTGGCCAAGGTGGAATCCACAGCCAAATAAAAATACTGAAGTCTGAGAAGAACACAGAAAGATGAACACATAACTGTTTGTACCCGGGTAGATGTGTGCATGTGTATGCATACATGCATATGTGTGTTTCCCACAAAGTGTGAGAGATTCAAAATTTGATTCCAAGTCCTAGTGAGTTTGGAGCTACTGAGCACTCTTTCTCTTTTGGAGTGTGGGAAGAGAAGATGATGGCTTGTGGTTTAGGAAGGTGGCCCCCTGAGAGCATCTTCCAGGTTTGCTTTAGTAAGTGCTTCTCAATTCAGAGTCTCAGCAACACGGAATGTGGGTCCTCAGCATAAAGTAGGAGCTGAAGGTTGTGGACATGGCTGAGATCACCTACGGATCAGAGTGTGGGAGAGTCATGGGTGCAGGTGAAGAGCTGGTTGAGCAAGCCAGGAAGGGATGCCCTCAGTAGCTACTGGTGAGTCAGATAAGCTGGTAAACAGGGAGGCAAGGAAGGGGTAACATGTTTTCCAATGATGCAAGACACCAAACAGTGTCCTTTGGATGAAGCAATAAATGCCTGGTATGTCAGAGGTAACTGTGGCAAAGGCAGCTTTAATTCAGTTTAGCGATTAATATGAAATACTTTAAGCATAGGGTTTAATTCGTGTCAGCCTCAGAATATTATCTTGTTCTTGTGTCGTATGTCTTGCTAAGTAGATGACAATAATTTTCAACTGTTGTAAAACACATACATAACAAAAGTTTTAGCATTTCAACCGTTCTTAAGTGTCATAATTTATACTTAATGTGACTCACCCATATCTTTGTACAGAAGAGTAATTTTTGATATTAACCATTGTTTGTTATTGTTGGGTAGAAGGGAACTGGATTATAAGGTATGTCAATAATGATTTTTCCTTCAAGTCCCTAAAGCACATTCCTGTGTGCTTCCTAGACATCTAGACACATAGCCCAGGTGTGGGTTGTATTCTTGGTTGATGTTGTGTTGTCCACACTCAAAGGCAATGTATGACAAATCACCATGCTCATTACCTGCTTCTCTCCTACATGCACCCAAGTATGCACACACATGCACGACTCCTTGTAAGCAGCTCATAAAGAGCTGGATCTAGCCAGCATTTGGTCCCTAACCCAAGCCCACTGCTCTCTAGTTGTCTTGAGTGAGTCAGCTTTCTCACCTCTGAGCGCTCATGCAGATGGTGGAGAGGATGAAGGCAGTCATCAAGATGTGTTTGTTCTTAGCTAGTGTGTGTGCTCCTGGTGACAAGACAAGAGTGTGATACTCACCATTCTGCTGAAGGCAGGATTCTTCCATGGAGAAAATCAGCCCCTCCTCTTCTCCCAGGACCTGTGGGTGAGGGTTTCTTTGGCTCACAGCAGGCATGGGACTCTTGGTGAGGAAAGAGACTGGGCTAAAGGGAGTCCCCTTAGCAAGGCAAAGCAGGCTGACTGAGGTGTGGAGAGAGGGAGAGAGAGAGAAAGAGAGATTGTAATTGCCCCCTTTAGCCCCCCAAGTTGTGTGTGTGTGTGTGTGTGTGTGTGTGTGTGTGTGTGTGTGTGTAAGCGTTCTAACACTTTAAAATCTAGAAACATTCTCCTGGGCCAGCATAATATCACTACTCATAAACCAACTTATAAAAAGTACTGAAGAAAGCAGAAGTAGCTACTTTTAAGCTTCTATATATTAAAAGCAGCTCTACTTCATTCCCTAAATTATTGATCCTTAGTGTCGTAGATATGCCAGCCATCCATTTCCTCAATATTTTATTTTATTTTATTTTTATTTTATTTTTTTGTGATACTGGGGGTTGGGGGTTGGGTGAGGTAAGGTGTGGACTCAGAGCTTTAATTGTATCAAACCAGTGATCTACCACTGAGCTATAGTCCTCACTTCCTTGCAACCTCCACCAGCATGTTGAATGTGTAAGTGTGTATGTGTGTGTATGTGTCTGTGTCTGTGTGTCTGTGTGTATCTGTGTGTATCTGTGTGTGTGTGTGTCTGTGTGTGTATCTGTGTGTCTGTGTGTATATCTGTGTGTCTGTGTATCTGTGTGTGTGTATCTGTGTGTGTTATACAATTTCAGAGGCAGGGTCTACCTCTGTAGCTTGGAATGGGCTTTTGTTTATAGCGTCCTCACCCCTCAACTATGCAGTGCTGGGAATCCAGGCATTCACCATGGCTCTCTTCCCTTTCTATATTTTTAAAATATTAACTTACAAAAATGTGTGCCTTATTTTTAAGGCAATTGTTCTTATGCTTTGACCTAAAGGGTTGTCTGACTTACTGGGAGGGATGACAGTGGACGCTCTCTGTAAAGTGGCCGGTGTGAGAGTGTCGCTCCCAGTTCAGGAAAAGCTGCTGAAAGCAGTTTTACTTAAGCAGCACCAAGCTTGTTTTGTTTGTATTTTCAAAGTCCTGCTTTAGGGAAAAGCTGTTAAGAACTCATGCTCAGATATTTTCATAGAGGCTTAAGAACCAGCATAAGAAAAAGAGAGACACTCAGAAGAGAGGCATATCTGAGAGTTTGGGGATACACTTCCCTCAAGAGTCCCAGCGCATTGTTTTATCAACAGTCAGATTGAAGACCTTGGTTGGGTTTGAAGTTACTATCTATCTTATCACTGGGTTCCTGGGGGTGGGTTACAGTTGGTTAGGTGAAAGTCTAGCCCATAGGCAGGGATGCAGGAAGGTAGGGTGAGCTCATTGTAAAGAGCTTTGCAGTTCCTTAGACTGCTTATGGGGAAAGGAATGAAGCTGTACCCAAGGCCTTAAGCTTTGTTCACTGTTACTTTAATTTTCATTATCTATATGTGAAGGGGATATTAACTATTTCAGCAGCCTTTGTAGCACATGCTGTTAATTTGCCTGGAGTTCTAAACTGGAAAAAAAATAAAGTTTTAGTCAGGTTTTGAGAAGAGGGGTTCCTTTCCCTTCCCACATGCGTCCCCACAAATTCCCTTTTTATCCTGCCTCAGTGTGATGGAGTGAACAGCTCAGCAGAGCAGGCAGGCAGGGCCTTTGAACTGCCTTCATGGAACACAAGGATGGGAAAAATCGGGCGCTCTGCACTTGGCGCTGTGTTTTTATTTCCTCTCCGCGGAACCTTTGATGATTCCCGTAGCAAAGGGTGCTTTTGTGACCACAGAAAGCTCACTCTGGTGCTGTTGTTTGAGAGACCAACAGTGCCGGGCTCCTCTAACCTGGGCCTTTTGAAATCCTGTCACTCTTGGTATTTGCTTTGTGTTGGTTCTGGGAAAGGGCTCAGAACTCTCTCCCAACCAAAGGCAGATCGCCCTTGTAGGGCACGGGTGAACTAAGGCTCCTTTAGCTCCAGCTCAGCTCCAGATATGTCTATTTTACATAACAGAGGGAGAATTGTGGGAAGCCCTACTGTGATATGGAGTTTTTGACCCTGTCTTCCCTGACACCATTTTGTCCAGCCAGGCATTGCTGTTTTTAGAAAGAAGGCTGTGGCTTTAAGATGCAAGGGCTCTTGGGGTGGAAACCATCAAGAGGATGAAGAGAAGTGGTTCTTTAGTAAATGTGGTTGCTATCTCTGTGTTAGAGTGGAAGCATGCAGCTACCCTTTCTGCACAGGCAGTGCTTGCTAGGAGCCACAGCCTTCTGTCCTTGGCCATTTGTACAATGTTAGCTGGACTCACTGTTTGCTCTCATTTTGTCTGGAGTCTGATTGTGACTCCAACTTACACCTTTTTAGAAGGACTAATCCTCAGCCCTGACATGAGGAGTCAGGCAGATAATGAATCCTGGCCTGGGCACTCCATGTAATGCTCTCTAACATGGAGCACCATGTATATGATCACTGAGTACTGATTCAGTGAAGGAGCGAACAGGAAGGACTATTGAGGATACCCTGGTGACTGTGGCTTGCTAATGGCTAGCCACTCTTAGAGAATCTTCCAGGTTCAGGTTCTTTGGTAAGTTGCAAGTGCATGTCTCCTGATGTGTATAGATAGCTGGCTTACATTTTATATTAATTATAGATCCTACCAAAAGCCTTTTCTACAGATAAGGATAACGATGCTCTCAGCCTTGGACCTCACTGAATGTGCTCCTAATACAAGCAAAGGAAAGCTGGTGTTACTGAACTTGAACTGTATGTAGGCACTTCCGAACACTGCCTGTGTTGCCATCCGGTGAGCACCATTACCTCCATTGTAGAAACTTTGCCTGAGATTTAAGGAAATCACTTACACAAGGTGGTATTCAGTGAGGAAGAGGAGCCAGAACCCCTCAAACCCCTGCCTCCGGACTGCCTGCCAGCAGTCTGTAACTGCTATGTGGAACCTATTAGCTCTGTTGTCTTCAAGTATGTTGTGAAAATATGAAAATGTCTATAGATACAAGGGATTTGCAATAATGCATACAATTTATAAATAACTATATAAACAGAAGTATTTGACAGCATACAGTGTCAAATACAGGACATTCTGTGGTCTCTACTGGCCTCTCTGAAACAGAGTCACCTGTCCACCCTGGCTGGATTAAACAAGAGGAATCTTCACATCAGGTTCTATTTCTTATTTCATTGACTTTGGCACTTGGACTAGAATCCTGCAGGGCATGTGATGCCCCTTCACGTCGCCGTGCCATCCAAAATGGCATTAACAACCTTAAGGGTTCTGTCATCACAGAACTCTTCAGCACCATGATTTCCTACTCCTGGGTGTATCTCAGCCTGTCTCTATAATGTCTCCATCTCAGGAAGGTGGTTATATTTGTGACTTAAAGGAGTCACTGAGTAGATATTTCATCCATGTATGGCCGTAGTAGAACCTGGGGGCATTATTACTACCCATTCCTGTTATTCTTCCTGCTAACAAAGATGCCCTTTAATGGAGGTAAGTGGACTGAATACTTGTCTCAGTCATGGACCTGACCTCTAGGCCCAGGGGTATTTCTCAGGCCTGTGCCATCCTGCACATGTGGGGTCTCAGTTCTGCTGCAGTTTTACCCACACCCCTAATCTTGCAGTTGTGCAGTAGTCATGGTGACATTTCAGTTACCATAAATCCAAATGGCACATCTGAGTGGCCTCAATTGTTTGTTTTGCTCTTTTATTTTTGTTTTTGCTTCTGTTTTTGGTTGGTTGATTGGTTTTTTGATACAGGATGTCAAATTGACTGTTTCAGAAATGTGTGATATTGATCTTTGGCATTGCAAATGGAGAGCCTTGGACACACCTTTGTTAATCTAGTCTTAAGACTTTCACTAACATGAGAGTACAGTTTCAGAACTCTTGTTCAAGAGCACACCACAGTGGCACACATCTATCATCTCAGCGTTTAGGAGGGTGAGGCTTGTGGGCAGGAGAAGTGTGAGCTCAAGCCATCTTGGATCCCGCTTTCCTTCTCACTAGTTATCACATGGCTTTCCTTCTCACTAGTTATCACATGGCTCAGCTGCCACCTACTCCCTTCTCACCTTTATCTTCCAGTTGCTCCATGATTCTCAGGCCTCATTACCCATAAGGACATAGACCTAGGTACAGATGTGCCAGGGAGAGGGCCTTAGCTTCTGAAGGAATGTGAATGGTACAAGACACCTGGTCTTTGCTCTGCAGGGAATAGAAAGCTGCAACCAGCTTTTTGAAGGAGAAAAAATGCTGTGCTCTAGTCTGTGGTTAGGGAGGTAACCCTTGCTGTTTCGTGGGCTGTTGTGAAGCAGTTGGCGTTTGTGCATCTCAACAAGTTGAGTCTAGTAATTCAGCTCCAGGACAGGAAGTAGTCCTGGTCCATGTTCCCCATAAATGACAGTTATCAAAACCACTGAACTATTGGCAATTTCATCACCAACAAGTTGGTCTTTTTTGGACTTTCTACTCAGTCTTCTCATGTATCTGGTGAGAGGGGTGTGTGTATATATTTGTGTGTGTGTGTGTGTGTGCGCGCGCGCGCGAATGCGCGTGCCACCTCTCCAGCTCTCTGATGAGTTTCTTGAGTCCAGTGCATTATGGTTCCTATCAACCACAATAGAAATTATTGAGAGAACTTTGATATGAACTTGGAGTTGCTAAGGGGAGTTTCAGCTTACACTCTGATACACAGATGTTGTCCTTGAAAGAAAGTCTGAGTGAATTACAGAACGCACTGCCCAGCATGTCCACTCTGCAGCCCTGGGACACCACCGCACTCATTTCAAGTTCCTTTTTTTCCTTTGTAGCTCTTACCCCCTAACTCAGTGGGATTCTCTGACCCATTCATGGTTGGTTCTTATTTTCCATCTCCTTTGTGGGGGTCACTGTGGGGTGTCATTTTATGTTCTCTTCAGGGGGTGATTGTTCTCTGTTTTTCCAAGATCTCCTTTTTGGCAATTTTCCTTTCCACCTTGTGACATGGAAGTGAATGTTTGTACAGTTGGCTTCTCCTTTCCATTGCTGCTGCTTCTACATCTCTGTGAAGCTCCAGGAGAAAAGAGTGCAGATGGGGAAGCAGGCTGTCTCCCAGTGACCCAGGGGCTCACTCCCGGCGCTCCTTCCAAAGGGCTGGATGAAAAGAAAGGTTACAAGTCTGCAGACAGAGACCTTCTGAAAAGTGATGCTCACCTCTGATCTCAAAGGTCAGAGGTATGGATAGTTGGTGCAGTCGAGCCTAAAGGCTGCAAAGGACTAAAAGCATTGTTGCGTCGTCTGAGTGATGGAAGCAGATACAACCATTTGACCAGCTTCTAGGTCTAGAAAACACCTGTCTAACTGGGTAGTTAGACAGAAAGGCTCGTTTGAGGCTCATGGTTTTCAAGTCCAAGGGTACAGAGTTGGCATTCTACATGGTCTTTGGTGAGCACCTCATGATAGAGATTCAGAATGGAAAGCAGGCATGTGCAGAAGGAACATATGAGCCAGAGAGTGCCAAGAGGCTCTAAGACTCTCTGATCCAGTTCCATGAGAGTAGGAATGTCCTCAAACCTACCAGTGTTTTGTTTTGGTTTTGGTTTGTTTTGTTTTCTTTTTTTGGTTTTTCGAGACAGTGTTTCTCTGTGTAGCCCTGGCTGTCCTGGACTCACTTTGTAGACCAGGCTGGCCTCGAACTCAGAAATCCACCTGCCTCTGCCTCCCGAGTCCCGGGATTAAAGGCGTGCGCCACCACACGCGACCCTACCAGTGTTTCCATGGGGATTAAGTGCCCTTATTTCCTGAAGGCCTCATCTCTCATATACAGCTCTGCTAGGAACCAAGTACCACCATGGTTTTTGATGGGAACAAGCCATATCCAAACCATGGCATCACCCAGTTGTGAGGGCATGGATATATTTGCCCTCCTTTCCTCTCTCACACAGTTTGAGGGTGCAAGAAAAGGGAAGCATCATTCTTCAACAAGAAGCCAAGGAAGTTATCCAAGGGAACTCACCGCCATCGAGAATGTGTCCTTTCTATGCTATCCAATCCTACAGCTACTAGGAGCATGTGGTGCTTGAGATGTGGATAGACTGGCCAAGAGACCATGTGTGTTATTTTTATTTGTCTTAACTGAAGTAGCTAAAAACAGCTAGCGTCTCCCACACTAGACAGGAAAAGAACAGAATTCGAGATAATAGCTTCATCTTTGCCCTCCCATAGAAACAGTTGCCTCAACCAAAATTCCATGTCATGTCTTCATGCCTCATTTTCACACTTCTGTCCAAGCAGGAAACAATATCCTGCCCTTGAGGGTCGGGCCCCTTTTGTGATACAAACCTATCTCCTGTGGTCATATGTTCGAAAGCTTCCTACTGAAACTGCTTAGGAGTCCTACCTTTGCTGCTGTTATCTGTTGGCCAGGATTCAGTATCCTCTTCACACGAACAGCTCAGGAGGCTGGGGAACTGTTTCACCTGCCATGAGCGTTTAGAAGGGTCAAAGGATCCTGGGAGCCAGCTAGTAGTGTGCTTTGTCCTTCAGTGAGCATCTCTGTACATTCCAAGCACCTTGTGGTATCCTGTGGGCTCACATAGACTCACAGGATAGCTTAGCCAAAGGGGTTTCTCACCTTGCTCTTATTCCTTTAGGCCAGTTGTACCCACTCTCCTTCTGTGTGAATGTTCTACTCCCATCCCTTCATACCTGGTCATGTCTTGTAGTTGTGATCTCTGCTCACATGATCCCCGTGAAGCTTTCTTAGGCCACCTAATCAATATCTTGCAACTAATTTCTCTAGAACCACCCTGCCTTTGTTTTCTTGCACGTTAGTGTCCCCATGCATTCCACCATACTAAAGTGGACGCCCTAAAAGAAGGGATGCTGCCTGTTCTCTTTACCATATCTCTAGGACGAGATCTATTTGTGTAGATCGGGTGTGGAAAAGCTTGTTGGGTGGATCAATGACCTCGTGGAACATGATGAAAGTCTGTGTAGCAGGATGATGAAGTAGATGGACCTGTTTGGTGACAGAGTGTTGAAGGTGGAAGAGACCAGACCTCCAGCTTCCTAACTCTCTATCCTGCCCTATTACCACATCATATTAGCACGGAAGGAACAAGACCACTGATTTTGTCACACTGATAGTTTTGAGCAGTGGAGGGAGTGAGCTGAGATTTCTCATGAAAGTTACCTGACCCAGATAGGTTTGAGCTAAATGCAAAGCAGTTGGTTAGATTTCAATCTGGTTGCTCAACCCTCTTGCAACTATTGATCTTGGTGGAAAGAAGTCTCTCGGTGAGGAGGTGGAAACATCTGTGTGCAAATCCCACTGTAGTGAGCACAGGAAGAGGAAACGTTGGTGATAACCTTGCTTCCTTTTCCTTAACGCTTTCGGTAGACTTCCCAAGTGGCAGAAAACTCTCATCAGGGTAGTATGGATAAGTCAGAGAAACTGTCAGTGTGAAGAATACAATGATTTCTCCGCATTCCTTCTATATAGTTAAGCAACATCACTGAATGATGGGGCCAGAGTCCCTCATCACCACACCGGTTGCTCTGCTGGGTGCGTTTTAGGTGGGACTCCTTAGCTTTCCTACAAGACAATGCCTTGGTGGGTTATGTGGCATGTCATCTAAGCCCCAGAAGCTGGAACTAATGTTCAGAAAGCAGAGGGAGAATCCCATGCCTTTGATAGATAGTCTCAGTCCTGATCTACTTATACAAACTAGGTTCAGAATGCCATGCTGCCCAGCTTTGGGGACATAACACAGATGGAATATGACATGGAGCCAAAGTGGTTCATTGTACATGATGTTACTGCTTACAATGTCCTCAGGGGTGTACTAAGTACACCTAAGAACTCTGGGCCCCCAGGGACACTAAGTGTACTTCAGCCTTGGGCACTTCTCCTGGGACATTCTTGGCCTTACACACACTGGGTTAGTACTTGGACTTGATTAGAGTTCAGGGAGTCATATTTTTTGTTTGTTTGTTTGTTTGTTTGTTTGTTTACAGGGGGGTGTGCAGTGGTGACAGGATATACCTCAATCTCTGTGTTCTTATGGAGCGGCTTCTTGTCTTTGCTAATCCAACCTGACATTTTCTATGATTTGAGACTTGTTTGGGATGGCTGAGTGAGTACATACTGGATGTCCAGGCAATGGTATCCTTTCTTCGTCAGACTCTTTCCCTTCTTGGTGTTATTGGATGTGAGGTTTGTGGTAGGCCCAGATATTCAAGAGAGAGCCCCGTTCCTCTTCGCCTGGACCATGGCTCACAATTGGCTGCTATTCTCCAGGAGTTAACAGATGCATGGTGCCATCTGGTAGTGCTATACTGGAGAGCCCTGCTTGCATCATCCAAAACAGGAACTTTTTCTGACACATTGAAGCAGTGATACTACTGTCATACTTTTAGCCCATTCTTTGAGTGGTAGCATATTATTTGGAAAATGGGTTCAACTTTGCAAAGTTAGCAACTTGCTTCCCAAGACCTCACTAGATCCAGCAAGACCACTTCTAGGAGCAAGCACCACATAGCTGTTGTTACCTTTCTGCTCTCAGTAGTCGGTGGAGCCCCTTCTTTCTTTATCATTGAAGGGGTCCCCGGAAATGAAAATGTGGGTGCCAAGTTCATATTCTTGATTTCTTGTCCTCAGCAAGCTATAGCTCTCCTATACTCACACATTTTTTTTTTTTACAAAAAGGTTGGTAGGGATATTATGGAAAACTAAGGTTGGAAAAAAGCTGCAGAAGGTTAGAGAAGAGAGAGCTTTGAGTTTGTTTGTTTCACTGTTTGTGGCAGGTTCTCACTCTGTAGCCTTGGCTGACTTGATATTCTTTAAGCAGACCTGGCTGACTTGGAATTCAGAGCGGTCTGTCTGCCTTTGCCTCCCAAATGCTGGGATTAAAGGCATGTGCCACTGTACCCAGTGAGTTGGGTCATTATAAAGGACTACCTTGGTGAATTAAATGATATGCTAGAGGAAGTCTGAGCCCTGACACCCCTGGAGTACCCGTCCTTGTTCTTCCTTGTAATGATCAGCAGGTGAAGAGATGAGTGTTCATACCCCTCACGTGCCCAGATGCTGCCCTGATGAGAGGTTACCTGGGGTCAGAGATCAGGTGCCATTGCTCTTGCTTCCACTGGCAGGCTGGGTGGCCCTTGGGCAGCTCCCAGGTCATCCAGTACTCACTTCTTCATCAGTAAAGCAAAAGGATTGTCAGAGGGGGCCACTCGGCCTTCGAATTGTCCCCAGTAGTGGTAACTATTACTGCTGCTGAGCAGTGGCTCAGAGCCCCCACGCCATGAGATGGCCATGACCAGGCAGTGCCAGCCTCTGTGGCACTAAAGACAAGGCCGCCTTAGACCAAGTAGGAGCCTCCTGATGGCTGCTTTATGCGGGGAGTTCCTCCCCCACTCTACAAACAAGGGAAGTTGTTGAAATGACAAAGAAGAAATGAGTTACTGGTGCCCACTTGACTGAATCCCTAGTTGTTGGCGCCGTATATAGAATGTGTGAAACAGTGAGGCTTTCTTTGTCTGTCTGTCTTTCAATGCTGAGGTTTGTCTGCCTTCCTTTCAGTGCCTGTGTGGAGCATCAGTGGACCTACACACCTCCTCTCCTGCCTCCCTCCCCTTCCCTCTCCTCCCTTGTATTTCTGAACTCCCGATGATTTGCTGTGTAAGCCAAGGGTCTTCCATAGGATACATAGGATGTAAAGGGGCTGGATCATTTATTAACTCTGCCTTGCCAGGTAATGGAAGTCCTGGGAGGAGTGTGGAAAGGCGATCTTCTTAAAGCTGGTGAAGTCAGCCGTGTGGACTATCAAAGATGAGTTTTTAAGGGGGAACCTGCACACAGGATCATTTGGAGTGACATGTGCCTCATTGTCAGCTTCCCACGTGTTGCACATGTTGGCAGCCGAGCGGAGGATTCTGTGGATGTTCTTTGTGAGGAGATGAGCTGAAAACAAGGAGCATTCCAGCCCGGGTGCATGCCTTGTCCTGGCAACAGACCGCACCCTGAGGAATGCTGTTAGCATTGAAGACAGGAAGCTCTTGTTGTCTACACGGGCCAGCTGCAGGCCCAAGTGTTGGCCACATCACTATATGGATAAGGATGGCTGCCTCTGAGAGGCTGTGGCCTCAAAGGCTTCAAGAGACCTGCAGGTTATGACAGGGTGATGCCCAATGGTGGGGACAGGGCTATCCTGCTGTGTGGTTCAGTTGTGGGGGCAGGGCTATCCTGCTGTGTTGTTCAGTTAAGGGTTCTGTATCCTGGAACTTCCTGTTCCAACTTTGAGAAGTAGACACACCTCGAGCTGCATGAAGTTCATTCACAAGAGTTGTGTGGTCACCACGACCATCTGTCCCCAGAGCTCCTCATCCTGACAAACAAAACTACACCCTCTACCAGATGACTCCTCAAGTCCTGACACAGCTCCTGAAGTTCCCATTCTAATTTCGGGGGGGGGGGTGTTTTGGTTTGGTTTGTTTTGCTTTCCTTTTTTGTCTTTTTTTTTTTTTTTTGAGACAGGGTTTTTTCCTGTGTGAGCCTGGCTGTTCTGGAACTTGCTGTGTAGACCAGTCTAGCCTCTGCCTCATGAGTGCTGGGATTAAAAGTGTATGCCACTACCATCACTGGCTTTCTGTTTCTATAAATTAGAATAAAAGTAGGATCAAACAGTAGTCATGAGTGGATATTGTTACTTAGCATAGTATCTCTAAGGTTCATCACCAGCTGAGTCACATTCACTGAATGAAAATGCCAGGTTTTGTTTACGCTCTCACTCTTGGGTTGTGTCCACAGTTTAGTTATCGTGAGGGATGCTCCTGTGAACTCGGGTGTGCACACATCTCCTCCAATTCCTGTTCTCGTTTCTTTAGATGTGATTCAGATGTAGAAATGCTAGATCCCATGGATCGGGAGGCATTTAAAATCACTATATTCTTTAGAGACTGTCTTTGAGTTCCAGTTTAATCCATTGTGCAGAATAGTAAGTTCACATACACATTTGTGTTCTTCTGCTCATATATGAGAGTCCCTGAGCATTGCTGTGATGAGGAAATCCTGAGCGTGATTTGGGCGTGGTGCCTTGTTTCCAGCCATTGCTGCCCACATGTGGAATTGCTGCCCACATGCATTGTCTTGAATCCAGCAGAAGCCTGGAGGAACCCTTCATGCTGGCTGGGTGGACGATGCCCTCATCAGAAGAATCCTTGCAAATTGCAGCCCTGGCTGTGCTGCACATACCTGTCATCCCAGCACTTAGAAAGCTGAGACAGGAGAATTAAGAGTTCAAGGTCATCCTTAGTCACACAACTGATGTTGAGGTCAGCCTGAGCTTCATGAGAGCAGTCTGGCTGTGACATAGGTCACCTCCCTGGCTCTGAGAGTTGGTTTGGCTGACCCAACTGGCTAGGCAGATGTCCCCCTCCTTATCACTCCAGGTATGTATCCTCATAGTTTTTCTGTGAAAGAGGATCGTCTCTGGTCAAAGGTGGAGTTACTGTTGCTGTGCTCCCCTGACAGAACCCCCAGTTAAGCTCTTATGGGTCTGTCTTACCCTGACATGTCCTTGAGCACCACAGCTTAGATATTTCAGAGGACCCTGTTGCTCTTGGCAGCAGGGCCTTACCACAGCCTGTCAGGCACACCGCATGGCTACGGCTGCTCTCTGCCTCATCTTCTGTACTTGGTCCGATGTTTTTGCTAAGACTGTTTCAGTTCCTTAAACTTTTTGTTGATATCTGCTTCATCATGGAATTTTGCTAGAAGAGTCTCCTGTGGCTTTTTCTCAGAAATATACTTGTGAAATCCTCAAGGAAAGCATGTGGCACCTTCTCTGATGACTTTCTTTTGAGTCCTCTCAGCTGGGCTGGAGGCTGCTCTTCTCTGAACCCACAGCACACACTTCTGTCCTGAGAATTACAGCTCCGTACGTGGATCTTACTTAACATCAGGTTGATGTAAACTGCTGGTAAGATAAGTATGAGATGTAAAGGATTACAACACTGCACATGGCTCTACCCAGCTTGGTACCTTTGATATTCCTGTGTGACCCTTACAATGCTAGAGCAACAATTAGCTTGACTTTTGCTTAATGCATCATCACATTTCCTTATAATTTTATCTCTGGTACTAGTATTCTCTGCTAGTTTTCCATTGCTGTGACAAAATACCCAAGACCAAAAACCTTAAAGAAAGAAAGGTTTATATAGCAAGGCATTGTGGTGCATGCCTTTAATCCCATTACTTCAGAGGCAAATGGATCTCTGTGAGTTTGAGGACATGCTGGTCTACATAGTGAGTTCTGGCTATGTAAAGAGACCCTGTCTCAAAAGAAGGGCTTGATTTTTATTGCTCTTATTTTCAGAGATTTCGGTCCATTGTCATTTTGCTCTGTGGCTTTTGCTTTGGTCCTGTGGTGTGGCAGGATATTGTGGTGGGAATATGGGACACGGTTCACCTGCTCACTTCACAGCAGCCCCAAAGCAAAGAAAAGAGAAAGGGCCAATATCCCCTCAAGGACGTGCCCCCAGTGAACTAGCTTATTCCCATTAGACAATACCTTCTAAAGGTTCTATCCCCTCCCTTCAATAGCACCGTAGATTGGCAACTAAGCTTTCAATGTGTGGACTTGAGAACTACCGCAGATCTAAATGGCATATTCACTAACAGCATACCGTTTAGTTTATGTGTTTTGAACCGTTAATAAGTCACACTGTGCTGTTTGTGTCCCCTGTACCTTTTTTCACATGGCACTGTTCCAGAGGTGCCATCTCTGTTGATCTTCATAGCTATAATTAGTTTATTTCACTGATGTCTGAATGCACTGCCCTTATCTGATCTGTGATTGCTTTATTATGTATCTCTACTTCTTATCTATTCCTTATCCTTCCATTATACTCACATTTTTACCCTAACCCACAATTTTAAATTCTAAAAGAGTGAATACTGATTTTTATCTTGCTAATGTCACATAGAAAGGCATGTAGATAGGGTAAGTACGGAATTATTCACGAAGTGCAATGTGTGCCCTTTGAGCGGAGGGTCATCCTGGGACCTGTTCCACATTCCATGGCAAGTAGCAGCTCTTCTTTGGGAAAGCTCTTCCCTCCTGTACTTTTCACCACTGCAGTATCTCTAGACTCAGGCCCCACAAACACTTTCTACAAAAGGTCAGATGGCAAATACTTCAGGCCTCGTGAGCCATAGGTTTATGTCATAATTACAGAAATATACCAAGGTAGCATTAATGGATGATATACTTTTAAAAATGGTTGTCCCAATAAAACTTGATTTACAAAAACAAGAAATGGATAAAATTTGGCCACAGCCTGAAGTTTTTCTAAGGTTGCAGCCCTAGATGACTTACATGGTTAGAAGAGAGAACAGTTCCACTGACTAAGATATATGAAAACTTGCTCAGAGTTTAAGCAGGCTGTCCTAGCCTCATACACATAGCATGACTGGGCTGGGCTTATGATATCTCATGTGGCCATAAGGCAGGAAGCAAGGCAGGAAGTAAATTTCAGGGTGGGACCAAAGTTTAAAGGTCAGCATGTTATACAAATGGACTGTGTTCCCGGACTTTGACCAAAAATGTTACCGTTGCATTTGACTTACAGGATGGGACAGAGTTAAGATGTTCTATTCTCTGTCTTTCATCCCAATCCTGGTTTCCCTGGTCCATCTCCAACACCTGGTGGCTGTGGGTCCTAAGACCTGAGAGTTGGTGGCTCAGTTCTGTGACTCTGTCAAACATATTCTCTTCAAGGAAATAGTGGTTTCCAAGCTGAAATGAGCAGAACAGTGTACTTTTAAGAGTTCCAGGTAGAAGAGAGGAAGGATCTTTCCTGAATGGCTTCCTTGTGTTCCTTGCCTTTCTCTGTTCATGGTCTGGTGCAAAGTATATTACAGGGGAGGAGCCCAGCCTGGGCAGATGGTGAACAGATTGGAATCTGGGCCAGTTATGCTGTTTTAGTTTAAATGGGGATTTAGAATCCTGTCTCACAGCATTACTGTGGGACAGACTTGCTCATTGGGATACAGATAAGTAAAAGAACTGTGGCTGCCAGGCCTTAGAGATGAAGATAAGAAAAGAAATGCCACAGATGCCAGCGCTTATTAACCACCACACACAGACAAGGTTTTAGTGCATCCTTCTTCCTATCCTCATGGCAACCTGAAGAGGAAAGCTGAACAATCTTCCTTTTCTCATAGACAGTGAATGTGGCCCACAGCAGGCGGTGCCATTCCCCAGGCTATCTTGCCTATATAGTAATGGAACTAACTGGCTTTAGAACACATTACATCTGACTGTTGATAACATTGTCTTCACTCCAGTACTTTCTGTCGTAGTGCTGAGGCTGATATTTCAGTTGTTGGGTTTTGTTATTTTTATTTCATTTTTAAAGGAATGGTTCTGAGACCCCAGACTGAGGCGATTCAGCTCCATCCCGCTGCTGTCCTGTATGCTCATGTCCAGTCTATGTCAAAAATAGGCCCAAGCTGTTCTAGCGAATAGTCTTAAGAAAGACTGGAGTATAAAACTGAAGATTGCTAGACAGCTACTATGATACAAGCACAGTGGATGATGGACAGATAGAGCTCAGTAAGCCAGCATCTTCTCAACTCCTGTAGTGATGCTGTGGAGACTGAGTGGATGCTGTACCTCGGGGCCTGGCAGAGATGGTCATGGCATGGGACTTCAGTTGGACCCTGTGTTGGGATCCAACTGAAGGATTAGATGAAGGGCATAGACAGTGGACTGGAGGTCTCAGCTATTTCCTCAAGGGCACAGACCTTGCAGGAATGGACATCTATGCTATCATGTATGGTGCTTGTTCAAAGCAATTTTAAAATTCTAGGTGACAAAGTATGAAAAGTATTAGTGCCACTTGTCAGTATTTCCCTCGAGGTTAGACAGGCCCATATGACAGGTACAGCTGGAAATGGAAGTGACCTGCCCCTTCTGGCCTGGAATTACCTGAGAAAGACCCCTAGACCTCTTGTATACCAGCCAGTAACATTCAAGATGAGGGTTAGTCTGTGGCCTCCATCCTAAGTGATAATGAAGAGCAGAGTCCCCACTGTCTTTCAGTGGCCATGTAACATTTAACAGAACTTTTGCTGTTTTAAACCTAAGGTCTGTAAAAGAGTTGTTTGTTACTGTAATGTGGTAAGACCTGACTGATACACAAGGCCCCCAAGTTCTCCTGTTGAGTTAGGATTATCATGGGAGAATTGTTAGTGTTAACTTGGGTGTATTTTAGTGTCGCAGAAAGTGCATAAATTCCAAAAATAGAGTTTGTTTCTTTGCCTCTTCTGCACGTTAATTCCATCAAAAAGACTGATTTTGTAACATTGTCAAAAAAACATCTTTGGTTCATTGGTAATGAAATTGTTAGGGCACTCAAGTGAATATAAATGTTATTAATGTTTATATGTGAATTAGTTATTCCTTGCAATATTCGTTCTCATGTTGTTGCTGGCTTATTTTTAGTACTAGGGGTTTAACACAGGGTCTCATGCGTCCTCCCCTGTCCCCTTAATCCTGGGGGCTCTCTTAGCCATTCTTTCTTCTTATGATTTAAAACAGTTTTCTATAGAACATCCTTATGCTGTTACCTTTCCAACTCTGGCAGCTATTACAGGATAGCTTCATGGGATGCTGTATTTCAGAATGCCATTCCTATTTGTCCACACAGATTCCTCTCAGTTTTAAGTTTCTATCTATATATTTCCAAAATGTGTTGAACTTGAGTTTGGCAAACTGCCCACTCTGTAGCGTCAGAATCACTGTTGTTGGCTTACAGCTCAGTATTCCTTCTCTTCCTGACTCTCTGCTTTCATTCCAACCTTTCCCCTTCCCTTCTTCTCCCTTTCCTCCCTCCATCCCTCCCTCCCCCCTCTCTCCTCTCTACCACCCTCCTCTCTCTCTCCTTCCACCCCTCCCCCTCCTCAGGCATTTCTATCCATCCTGTTGTAAGGGCCTAGATCCTGGGGACGTGTCTGAACATTTTATTATTATTATTATTATTATTATTATTATTATTATTATTATTATTATTATTATGCTTCATAAGTGAAGCTGTGGGAACTTTTGAAGTATCCATTAAGAACGGGGAGGCTGGTGGTGTCCTCATCAGTAATCCGAGCCCACCCCAGCGGCAGGACTCCAGTTTGAATTGCACAAGTTTCCACTTAAGTACATACTGCACAGGTTTAGACTTTCAGCAAGTGCTCAAGCTGATCCAAGCGAGGGTAGAATTAGTAAGAGAGTTTCAGTATGGGGGATGTGCATGGAAAGATGGCAGGACTCCCATGCCCACACATGTATTGACCTTTTTCTTTTAACCAATACCCTCCCTCTACACTTCTCCTGTCCCTCCTCACCCACCACCAACACCTGCACACCCTTGGAACATAATATATAGTATTCTTTAGTTCTATGGTGATCTACTGCCTAAGCTAGGAGCTTGATTCTTGACAACAAGACACACACTAAGCTTTCTGGGGAACATTTGATGCTCTTTCAGCTTATAGATTTCCGATAAAAAGGTGGCTCTTTTCCTCAACCTAGGACGGTTTAAACTAGCTTTGTCAAGCAAAAACAGCATTTGGGGGAACAGGGTTAATGTCTTCAACAGAGAAGAAGTACATTTTACAATTGCTGCTTTGGACTAGACTCAACATCAGAGAATAGCACTTCTCTCAGAGGCAAGCCAGGGATAGGAGTGGGTCCCTAGAGAGCTAATTAAGGGCATTGGGTTTACACAGGGCTGAAAACAAGGCTGGTGGGCAGGCAGACAGGCAGAGAGGCCAGCTGAGCCAAGCTGTCCTGTAAGGCAGGTTCTGCCTGAGCTATGGCTGAGAGCCCAGACCTCGGTCCATTTCCTGCTTCTGCTCACCTCTTACATGTGAAGAGGTTGAGATGTCCCTGTGGCTGGACAAGATGTTATCTTAACTGGGGTGAGGGTGCAGACCTTCTGAGTAGCAGTGTAACGGCCTGCAGATAGTGGGGGAGGGTAACACAGCTATGGCCTCCGGGGTGTGAATAAGGAAAGGGGCCCTATTGTTTAGGAAATTATAGTGGTGGCATCGATGGATTGACCCCAGAAGAAAAGTTTTTGAAATACATCTCAGGTCCTCCAAGAGTGATCACTCACAGGAGGCTGGGGCTTGACGGACTTTTGGCCATGGTGACTTCAGAACTCAGTGTCACCTGACAGGTATCCCAAAGGGTGCCCAGTAAGCACAAAGGGTTGGATGTCAGCTGAACATTAAGCACAAAGTCTCCAGGACTGTTGGTCAGCCACAGTAAATGTTAGAGGAGGAGGTAAAGGCACAGAGGGATTAGTCACAAGTGTCTTAGGTATGTGCTATTGCTGCTGGTTTCCAGGGAAACAGATTCCATAACGATGTTGCTCATCCTGTCAGACACCTGGGACTCCTGGTGCATGTCCTGTTCCATGGAGAAGCCACTCACAGAGACCATGTAACACCGACATCCTCAGGAGGATCCACGACGACTTGTTGCCCTTGTGGCTGATAGGCGGTGGTGGGGACATATCTTTTCAGGAGTGTCTGTTATCTGGAAGAGGCAGGCTCTTCATTTGGGGGTGTTGTTATGTCCTTGTCTGGGCGGAAGTGCTGGCTTCACTGAATTTTTCTTAGTTCTCAACAGTCTCTGTTTTCCCAGCACTGTTCTCCACTGTGCGTCTTTCTACAGCTTTTCCTCAGCCTAGGACCTTAGTTTTACTCTCTGGGTATCATGCAGCCACATCGGAAGTGACAATATGAACGACACAATAGATGCCATTAGAGTTCACATTTCTGTTGCTCACCCTACACAAGATGGGATGAAGAGAGAGTGTGTGACCCCTGATCACTTCCTCAGACACAGCAAGGGAAAAACACCCAAGACAGGTGGTCAGAGCCCAGAGGAAGCTGGCCCAATCCTGTATCGTCCCCTTGTGAACCCCCATGGTTTCACCCGTGACTCTCCTCCATCTACAGTGTCTTTCTTCCTCCATCCACAGTGTCTACAGCCAAATTCTACCAGCTCCTCTTTGGGCCAACTCCTCCATCCCTTCTTTACCTATCTTTCCCCATATTCCCTCTCCAGGACAATGAGCAGGGAGGAGAGGAAGTGCAAAGTAAGCAAGGAAGGTGCTGGTGAGACCTGTAGCTATAGTCAGAAAAGAAGGCTGGAAAAGATCATCCTGAAATCGTCACCTTGTTCTAGATTGAGTCTGGGCCTGACTGACCAAGGCCCCACGGTAGACAGATGAGTCGCTCCACTCAGTGCAGTGCAGGGGAAGGATGAGAAGCCAGGGTCTCCAGTCTTTGTCCTGATTCCCTATTAGCAGGTACTCCTCTCAAATGATGGTGCAATAAATGGATATTCTGAAGCTAGCATTAGTATTTGCTGATGTGAACTCACTGATAATGCTTGCTTAATAAAATCTGCCGCAACTTAATACCCCAAAGCAGTGTGTATTCTCAAGGACAGGTGTATGCTGGTAACATATTCAGAGACGAAATACAGAGGAGGTTTCCCAATCCCAGCTGCAAATGGAACTGAAGTACACAGAGCACTAAATGAATTTATTTCTGCTATTAAAATTCCTAGTGTGCCATATACTTAAAAGATAAATTCAAGTAAATACAATAGACATGTGATATCCTCTATGGGGAGGATTTTAATAAGAATAGAGACAGTCAAATGGTGTTTGTATCTATATCCCTTCTCTCTACCCCCATTAAACCAGAAATTGGTCTTTGCCAATAGTAACCTAGTATATGTATAGAAAGCAAGATAATTAGCTGGAAGAAAGCCAGTTGTAGAATTGCTTATACAGTCATATTTAGTACCACTCTTGTGTATTCAATATGGATTTACACATTATAGGTTCTACATTCTCTCCCGAGAGAAAAAGAGAGGGAGAGGGAGGGGGGAGAGAGAGAGAGAGAGAGAGAGAACAAAGCAGTAAATTACATCTGCTGAAAATAGATTGTGCCATTTCTCCCCAGAACTGAAATCTCTGCCCACAGTGATTGCCTGGGCACTAGCCCACTGGCCTGTATTGATTCTGGCAGTAAGCTCACTATAGTACACTGCCAGCCTAGTAAGGGAATGGCCTAGCTGGAGGCCTAGCTGTGTGCTGCAGAATATATTAAAAAGCAATTAGCTTCCTGAGGGTCAGTAGATGAGATTCCATTTCAAAACACAGAATGAGCTCAGATATAATCAGGAGACTTCATCACACTCAACGGCAGTTTTAGGAGCAATATTTTGACAGGGGGTGGTTTGTTTTGAAGCGAGGACTACCGAAAATGGATAAACCAGCTATCAACCGATTGGTTTGTCTCTGGAGCTTAAAGTTTTTCTTCTTGATTTCTTTTTCTTGCTTTTTTTTTTTTTTTAAATTTGTTTGCCCCCTTTTATTTTCACTAAAAGTGTTACTTCTTGTGGCTATGTGATGATTGGTGTCCTTTTGTGCACGTGTGTGTGTGTGTGTGTGTGTGTGTGTGTGTAATACAATGTGTTTAAATTTTTTCCAGACATCATCATTCCATCATTGCTCCTGTCTGTTCCATTCCCTGCATTCGTTCCTTTACGAGCTTTAAAGCACCTACCTGAGAGAAATGGCTCTTAAAACACCACAGCTGCACTCCCAAGTCAAACCTGAATAGAGCAGGGTCCTAATAAGATAAAGCAGGAGAGAGTGACTCAGGACCTTGTCCCTGCTCTTACTTGTTTTAGCCTCAGAGCTAGCACTGCGATCACCACCACCACCACCACCCACCACCCCCCACCACCCCCACCCCACCCCCACCCCCCGTGCTGGCTTACCTGTGTCCCTTGACTGTCATATGGATGACCTGTGCTTCTCAGCTCACTGCTGCCACCCATCTGATCTTTTCACCTCCCCTTGTGGTGGTTTGAATGAACATGTCTCTCCTTAAGATCAGATCTTTGAATAATTAGTTCACAGCTGGCGGTGCCTAGTAGGGGGGTTTAGGAGGTACAGACTCTAACCATCTAGAACCGGAAGCCCAAATGAGCTCTTTTCTGAGTTGCTTTAGTCATGGTCTTTTAGCACAGCAATAAGTGTGACTAATACAACCCTCTTGGGCCATCCTCTTCATCACGGCTGCCTTCCTCACTGTTTTCCCATCGCATATACTGCTTTATCTTTTCCTCTGATGGTCGTTGGGTTTGATGCCGCTAACTTCAGCAAGGTATATTCTTTATTCCACCCAACCTGTTTCTGATCCCCTCAGCTCATCATGTTCACCAGTGACTGCAACACCCCACCTTTATTACTGCCACACGGAATGCCAGTATACTCTCATGACCCCTGGAACATCCCTTTGAGGGCCCCTGCAACGTTCCCTAGAGCCTGTCATCATCTAGATCACGGTGACTTTGGTCTTGACTCTTATTCAGTCATCATCTGGCCACTTGCCCTGGAGAAGACCCAAGGATGTACCAAGCTTACACACACAAACTAGAGTTTTGTATAGGTACTGAAAGTTAGATAAGAAAAACCATTCACAGGAAAAGGTCATCTTCAGCACTTTCATTGTGTTGGTCCTGCCATGTGGAATACCTACTTGCCTTTCTGACTATGGAGAAAACACATTAATAGATCAGGATGTTAATATTGTTCTGAGTATTTAGTCAAAATTTGAATAAAAAAAATTAAAAACTTGCTAACTGGGTTCTGCACCCTTTTCATTCAGGGTCAGTATATGGATTTGATGGCCTTCTGACACTAACAAATACCAAAGATATAATAAGGGGAGAAGAGTATTTTGGGCCTGAAGCTTTAAGGATTCTAGTACATTGTTGCATGACTTCACATTTGTAGTTCTGTGCTGTGGCAAGGCAGCACATCGTGTTAGAACACATGGTGGGACAGAACTGCTTTGCTGAGAAGGAAACCGGATGAAGAGGGAGCTTTGGTCCCATAAACCTCTTCAAGGATAAGCCTTCAATAGCCCAAAGACCACTACATGCTAAATGTCCATGGAAAACTTCTAACAGTGCCACCCTGGGACCAAACCTTTAGCACACACATCTCTGGGAGACATTTAGCATCCAAACCCCAGCAGTACAGAAAATAGTCTACTCCTCCTCCCCGGGCCTTCCTACACTGCACACATTTCAAAAGGCCAGTTGGCTCTGGGTAGCTGTGTCAAGGAACTCTAAGACCATTCTCAGGTCAGATATCTCACCAGGAGGCCTCACAAGTCAGCAGATGGCTTTCCCCTTGTTGATGATTTATTTCAGTGAAAGGACCCACAGCAGAGTCAGCAGAGGAGGAGAACAGCTGATGGAGCAAAGTTCAGGCAGACCAGGTGCACACTTGCAAAGTGCTCTCCCCATGAAGTCACCTGCTTACCTTAAATTGTCCCAGCATAGACCTGTGACTGCCTATGTTAAGTATTGTCTACTGGGGAAGCTCACTGGGGACTAGTCACATAGGTGTCCTCTGCCTGACATGTTACCAAGCTTGAGGTGCCCAGAAGGAACACAGGTACTCATTATGCTCCACGCATTGCTTATGCAGATAGTTTAGACATACTCAGCTCTCATCAGCTAGGGGGGGTCACAGAGCCCTTCTGGAATCACAGTTGAGCCCCCAAGGGCTAGCCCCGCACATAGGCCTTCCATTGGAGAGCAGCTTTGGCCAGAGTCATTCCACTGTACCCTACCGAAGAGTGGGAATACAGAATGGGCATATTTTTAAACCAATCTAAGTTTTACAAGAAAAGGAATGATTAACGTAGTTTATATACTTTATCAATTGGGGGTAAAATAATAGAAGCTAGAAGGATTTGAAAGAAATCTTTGGGAGGACAATCTATAGCAGAATTTGAAAGAGAAAGTAAGTACCCTCAGCTCATCCCGCCTTGAATTCTGAATGCTCCACATTGTGCTGCTGGCTTTTGCCTCCTCTGACAAGTGCTGAGGTTCAGGCTGAGCCACTGAGCCTAGTGTAGGAAATGCAAGGGGAGGTTTCGCTACCTGACCATGCTGTCTGTACATCACTTCCTGGGTGGCCTTTGGTAGTTGAACTCCATAGCCCGTGTTGTCCCTTTCTGCAGTAATTGAAGCTCAGGAGAAGAGAGATCGCCCAGATCTCCCAGATCTCGAGAGACTCTTCTGGTCTGTGTAAGCCACTACTTATCACCTGCCTTCACAGGACAGCAGTCAAGAGAAAGCTTTAGGCTTGCATTAGAGCTTACTTCAACACTGATAGTACATATGGTAAGTGTACTCTCACCTGGATATCCCAGAAGGCTGTGCTTGACCACCCTGGTACAGGGTATTGGTCCATACTGACCAAGGAAAGAGCTCTGTGATGCTCATAGGCTGAACAGGATAGAATGTGGACTCAAAGACGCATCGGCTGACTTTGTCTCCTCTTAGCATTCGTGAACGAAGTCCTGTCTTAAAATTGATGCTACACTAGAAATGGACTGCATGCCGTCTGCTCTTTCTTGGTGATCCATGTAATAGCGTGACACCTCAAAAATCAATCAGTGGGTTTTTAGCTAAAGTACAAAGTATGAAGCACTTGGTACAGTGCCCAGCAAGAAGTTAGGTTCTTGCCGCTCTCAGTGTTGTTTTCAGGAAGATGTGAGAGGCTGGCCAGGAACACTATAAGATCTACAAGCTGTAAACGGTTTTTACATTTTTAGGTAGCTGAGAAAATAGGTGAGATTAATGTCTTATGACCCATAAAAAACAAATTAAGTTTAAAAATATGTGCAACAATAAAGTTCAACCCAGCCTAGGATATTTGTTCACTGATAGCTTGTAGTGTCTTTTTGCTCTGCAGTAATAGAGCTAAGCAGCCATGTGGCCCACCACACTCAGAATATTTGCTGTTTCACTATTCAGGAAAGACTCACAAATTCCCTATTTGGTGCTCAGCACTGTGACCTGTGTCCTTCACAGGAAAGAGGCTTTCCCGTTCATCTTCCCTCCTTTTACACTTTACGAGTACTCAGTAAGCGATTGCTAAATTGAATTTCTGCAATCATTTCTAAGTCTAAAAAGTAAATCTCAACTCATGCTGGTTACCATGGCACCGGATAAACATCAAAATGAAATGCTCATCTGCTAAGGGAGAAGAAACTGGCTCTCCAAGACACTCTTCCAAACAAGTTCATATTTGTATTGCAGTATCTGTCAAGGAGCAGATAAAATAAGTAACGGTAAAGATTAAGGTCACGTCCCCTGAAATGGCTGAGTTGGAAGATGCTTCTCAGATGGGATATGTTTTCAGGAAACTGAATGCTTCATGGTTCCTGCTTATCTTGGAAGGGTGGCAGGGCACACAGGACCACGCACAGAGAGCTGGGGGGCCAAGGGGAGCACAGATGCAGAGAAGAAGAGCCCACGGCCACTTTGAAAGCTCTGCTGGTCTCCGTGGATCATTCAGGCTATTGAAATTAAACTACAGTTGACATTTTCTCTATGGTAAATGTCTCAGGGCAGATAAGCATAGTCATTATGTTTATCAATGTTGTGGTGAAGGTTTACTCAACTCGGAGTTGGAGTCAGCCTTGGGTAACAGCAGCATAAGCCAGAGGACTGTGGCCAGGAAGGAGCTGCCCTTCAGGCTCTGCTGGGTGCTTTGCCTTGGCTCTGTGTAGCTGTGCAGTCATGGCTAGGAGCTACTCTTCCCCAGGGTTTGGAGCATAAAGATCTGATGGAGGGATCCCGCTTCCCACGTGCCCATGTGGGAGGAGCTTCCTACACAGCTAGAAGTGACTGACACATTCTCTCCAAGTCCAGGGTCAAAGATCTCCAAAATTTATTTTGAGCATTTTCCTTATAATGCCAAATGGTTCCTCATTAAGTCATTTCCCAAGAAAGCATAATATTTAAAATTTTTTGAGTTTACCATCTTAGATGTGGCTAGGGACCTTTAGTTTCATAAAGATCTATGGGAAATATAGAGGTAAACAGCACTTCCAACTGAAAAAAAGAATAGAAGTGTTGGCTTGTGATCCCAGCATTTCAAGAGGCTGAAGTGGGAGGGTCACAAGTTCAAGACCAATCTGGGCAATTTGGCAAGCCTCTGTCTCAAAGTAAAAAGTAAAACAAGGACTGGGGTTGGGCTCATTTTACAGAGTGCCTGCCTAGCATGAGCAAAGCCCTGGGTCCACTCCCAGCACCACAAAACAAAACAAGCGTACAGTCAAGAAATTCTACAGAGTTCCCTGCTGCACAGTCTCCTTAGCAGCTTACCTGATAAAAGTTGGTTTAATTTCCTTACAATGTGTTTCTTTCTCCTAAGAGGAAAGTATGACATTCAGGAAAGATTATGGCTAGAAAACAGTTTTTCTTTTGAAGATAGGGTGTATATAAGGGACTTTTTCTTTCTTTAAAGATTTGTTTATTTATGTATGTTATGTACATGGATGTTTTGTCTGCATATACATCTGTACACCAGAAGAAGGAGTTAGACCTCATAGGACTACAGTTATAGATGGTTGCGAGCCACCTTGTGGCCGCTGGGAATTGAACTGAGGACTTCTGCAAGAGCAGCTCGTGCTCTTAACTGGTGAGCCAGCTCTCCAAGCCCAAAGAATTCACTTTTGTTTTTTAAAGATTTATTTATTTTTATTTTATGTGCTTTGGTGTTTCATGCTTCATGGGGGCAGGGGACATATGTCTGTGACAATGCCAGATCCCCTGGTATTGGAGTTACAAATAGCTGTAAGCTGTCATCTGGGTACTGGGAATTGAACCTAGGTCCTTTGAAGATCAGTCATGCTTTTAACCACTGAGTCATCTCTCCATCCCCAAGGGAATTTTTCACAAGAAAAACCATTCTCAAGATTTATTTGAAACCCCCTATATGGCCAGAGAGATGGTTCAGCCAGTAAAGGCGATTGCCACCAACCCTGACAACCTGAGTTCCATCCCTGGGACCCGCCCTGTAGAAGAGAACTTTCATGCTTTCCTTTGTCCTCCACATACAATAAAGAAAATGTAACCACTTTTTAAAATCTCTAATATGGAAATAATGGTATTACTTTCCCCATCCCCATGAAGCATTTCAACACTCCTTGGGATAAAATGCTTGGGTGGACTAGTCTAGATCTCTCTTTTAAAATGTGGCTTCGTACTGAGAATCTAAGTGTATATTTATACCATTATTACTAATAAGCATGGTGCATATGAACTTAAGAAAAACACTTGCCTTGAGTACAGTGTTGGAGAGAAGTTCTAGGAGGCGCTGGTGATTTTGTGTTACCACCTTTCCGTTTTGACTCTGTAGATGTAATTAGAGGCTCGGCGGAGTGGCCCACAAGAATTCACATGGATTATGTCCAGTCCCTCTGCCTGAGAATGTCCCCATGTGTCTTTAGACAAAAGCCTTGAAGGAAGCTGGAGGATTATCCACTAAGATGAATTATTCATGGAATATTAAGAAGGAAAAAATATTTTCTTAAAAAATATATATAAACTGCCTGCTCTAGTGGCAAAATTAAGTTAAAAATAGATCCAGTACTGAGAAAGACCATAGCATTTTAATTAGCTCAGCATATACACAGGTCTGGCTCAGTGGGAAGATGGTACTACTGGGCCTGTACATATTTATCCCAGTGAGTTTAAGTAGAGCTTGTATGTAACCTTCCCAAGGTACTACCTACCTTCTAAAAGCATACATCTAGGAAATAAAAGGCTGCTCCTGGGCAATGCTGGCCTTCCCCTCTTGCACACACCGCCACTAGTCCCCTCCTCCCTTTCCTGACCTTTATGATTCCTATCCATCCATCCCTTCCACAGAAAGGGAAATGGCTCTCCACTCTATCGTAATCCTTTTGGTATAACTCATTGTATTGAAATATTTGGATTTATTTAAATTGTTTATCCTTGACTTGTTTTCAGCTTCTCGTCTGACCCACTTTATTTTGAAAATTGGCCAAATTGAAAGAGACTAAAGGGCCTTTTAAACATAAGTCATTCTGGACTAGAGACCTCTTCAGGATTTGCCAAAGATTGTGGGTCCTTCCCCTGAGGGGAAAAATGACTATCCTGTGTGCACATGAGTGTAACTTTATAGAATTACACCGGCTTGCTCTGCATCTCCATGTGATCCCTCCACCACTTCCGAGCGTCCACAGGAAGGGCCTTCCTTGCAGGTACTGAGCAGACACCCAGAAGAGTGCATTTTCCCCCCAGGTTCAGAGTCATGAGTCATGTAAACCTCTATTTCTTATAAATTGCCCCAGTTGCAGATAGCAACAAAATAAGAACCAAAAGTGCTCAAGGAGCAGCTATGGTATGGGGGAGGAGAGCCTTGGGGGAACATGACCTGCATTGTCAACAATGCTGGGTTCCTGTGGAAGATAAAGTGTGAGGGGCCAAAGACAGGAGAAGGTTGCCATTGAGTCCTTTGTCATTAGAGCCAAGGATTCGAATAAACCTATTTTCAGAAAACACCTTTGTCCAACAGAACAGGAAATAAGTTAACAGTTGTGACTTCCCAACCATAAAGGCTCTTCTCCCTTAATATCTGTTGACCTCACCCAAATCCAGGGTTTTATTTATTTATTTATTTATTTTATTTTTTTTTTGGTTGGCTGGTAACAATGTGGTGAGCTGCAAATGTCTTAGAAGGCTGAGGAAGATGTATGTGTCTTGATGTAGTGACACCTAGTGATTGCCGCATAGAACTGGGTGCCTGGTTTTTACCATACTGTATGGGGGTTTGGGGGGAGGGAGTCAGGGGGAGGGCCATGTAGAGTTTCTGTCAGCAGCAGTGCTTTGGAAATGGGAGGGAGCAAATTCCTTTCCATTGTATGCAGCTGATCTGAAGTACCAACGAATAATCAGGAGTCCTTTAACATAACAGCCTTTGGCATCCGCACCTAGGAATCACTCTAATACCTGTTTTGTCACCACTAGATGTATGACTTAGGCAACCCGACTTGCCTTCCTGCAGCTCAGTTTCACCATTTGTGAGATAAGAACACGAATACATTACTCCTGAGACTGTTAGAAGTCTATCCTGTAAAACCATGTAAAAGATATCTAGTTCTCACTTACCTTATGTTCTTAAAGATATCCCAGCCCTAATGGGATACTCAGGAGGACGAAGAAGCCAGAGCTGTCAGAAGGAAGAGACATGCAATCAGTGATATAAGTTTGCATGCCCTAAGCATGCCACACCTCATATCAACCTGGGGCAGAGTGTTTCTGATGCTTTTCAGAAGTTATAGTCAGAGTCCACAGAATGGCTCCAGGGGTACAGAGTTCTGGGTAGCCATCTTCAGGATGAGGAATGTCACCTGCTACAGACTCAAGCACTGAACTGCCTGGATGCCGGGTGTAGGCAAACATATTACACTGGTGCTGCCAGCTTCATAGGGTGTAGCATTTCTGTTCCCTGTGTTGTGCTGAGTGAATTAAGTAGGAACACATGTAGATCAGAACTCACCTCCTTGGCCTCCAAGCTTGTGAAGTGAAAGGCTGTCAGCTGGCTGCCCTGTTTAATATTACACACACACACATCTGCATATGCTTGCACATGTACACAAAAGCCTATGGCAGAAGCTGGCCCAGAACTTTCCCTCCCACTATGTCCCTCTATTCTCTATTATCTGTTGGCCCTTATAGCCTGCACTTGCTTTCTCGCCTGGATCTGGGAGTCTGCTTGCTCTGGGCTCCACATGCTTTCCCTGGAGAAGAGCCCAGCTCCTGTTCCGTCTCTGCTCTAGACAGTGGGTAGATGACAAATAGTTGGAGGTTTCTACCTACCCAAGTTCCTGTACAGCCTTTGAAAATAGGTGGGATAGGGCTTCTGCCCTACTCATTTATCCTGATGCCTTGAAGCCAAGCTCTCTGGGGGAGCCCAGGAAGATCCTGGCCCTTGCCTGCTAAAGAATATGTTGGATCTCCAAAGGGTTTCCCCAGAGGTGTTTCCATTCCTAGTTAAAACTTATACTAATCTGTTTTGTTTTTGGATTTCTTAAGTATATGCTAAGAGGAACATGCTTAACTTGTAAATGCAGGGCAAGCACTCTACCACTGGGCCAGCCCAGGTCAATTGTTTCACTAGAAGACATCAGAGTCTTTAATAATAATAATAATAATAATAATAATAATAATAATAATAATGTGTGCTTACTAATAAACACACTCATCCCAAGAAAGTTGCATGGAATGGCTCCCATGTTTTCCCCAGGTTTCTTGGTCCTTGGGTAGAGCTTGTACTTAGCAAACAACATATTGTAGGTTGTGGGGTTTCTGTGTCTGTAAGACCTGGGTCATCATAGTCCCCTGATGGCTAGCATGGGAATCAGCTCCCCTTCACTGTATGAGTGTGGCATAGACACCTTTGTGACTTACTGTGATGGTTGTGTTCCTCCTGGCCCCCATGGTGTGTTTTAGTGAGTACTGGGAAGCTAAACTGCTGAGTATCTTCTTGGATCATGCGTGCTGTTGGCAGCCTGTTTTCAACAGAGCACAAGGTGAAGTCGCTATAAGGGCATGTTCTTTGGTCGTCGCCCCAGCCTCTCCTCCCTATGGAGGTGAAAAAGGAAGTATTCATATTAGCATGCAGCTCCGAAGCTCATGATTTGGGGGATAGAACCTCAGTAGATGAGGTTTCCACCCTCCCCAGCAATCTCTCCCAGCTTCTAGCTTCCTTGCTATGGCAGCTGGTTCTTACCTGGCTATGTGATGCCAGCCAAGTCCTGGGTGAAGAAAGCTCTTGAGAAGCCAGACTGTTGGAGAAGAATCATCAACAAGAGGGAATCCACCCATCCCTTTAAAAGTAACATAGGAATCGTCAGACTCCATAAAAGATGGGGCTTTTGGGTCACTGTGCCCTCCTCCTTGGATGTGATTTCCCCATACCTACAAGGGCAATAGAGAGGGTGTGTCCTGTGCTCTGCCACTGCAAGGCTTCTGCACATGAAAGGCGCTTTGATTTGAAGCACATCTATCTGGTTCCACTGACCTCAGCCCTCCGCTCCCACCTGCCAGGCCGCTTACCAGCAGCCCGGTCTGAGGAAATCCTTCCTGTGTTTCTCTGCTT
Source organism: Mus minutoides (assembly GCA_902729485.2). NCBI lineage: Eukaryota > Metazoa > Chordata > Mammalia > Rodentia > Muridae > Mus > Mus minutoides. Next base: position 134,488 of record LR750081.1, on the reverse strand, counting down.
CTGTCAGATCATACCACCAGGCTGGAAATGTCTCTGCGGACACACTCACCTAGGTGGGGGCTACTTGCTCATCTGCTATGTCTGGGGCCCAGGCTAGCACACGACCTTTCACCTCCTAAGTAACCTCAGTGAACAATGAACACAGGTGGGAAATGTACAGAGCATGGCTCTCAGGTTAACTGTAGATGTGTCAAAGCCCTGAAATGACCCCCTCTGCTATGAGCCAGGGCCTGAAACCCAACCAGGAGGTCACAGGCCCCTATTTTAAGCCACGAAGAGATATGACCCTTGAGAATGGTAATATAGCCAACTCCATCTCTGTGTCCTAGACACTGAGCTCATCTGACCCTCCTGGACCTGGGACTCCTGAAGGAGTACAGGTGAGTCCTGAGCTTCCAAGAATAAATCCTACCTAGCTTCATTTTTTTGTTCTGTTTTGTTTTATGTTTTTAGAGGGGTAGGAAGGGTGTGATGCTTCTTATTGTTAAGATGATTATAGTGTGACATTTCCCTGATCAGCGTTCTCACTGGCCATCTGCATTCAGTCCCTAGAAGCCAACTAAAAGTGGAAAGAGACAGCTGATTCCCGGGGGGTGTCCTCTGGCCTCCGCAAGTGCTCGCTGTGAGATGTGTGCGCATATATTCACATACTCACCTTACACGAACATGCACAGTCATAAAGTTTTGAGTAGCCACTGGGCTGTATTTGCAGAAATGGTTAAGATGCCATTTTTAAGAAGCGCTCATTCCCGCAGTCTAGAATACAGCTTCTGCTGCTTCTGAGTCCCACACTCCCTTCTCAGTAACCGTCCTTTTCTCAGCTGAAAACGATTCATATTTTTGTACGCAGCTTCTGTTCATATGTGGCACTGTAATGTCATAAAGGAGCTCTCTTTTGTGCAATAGAGAGAGCTGAGGAGCCCTGTCCTAAGTGACTATCTTAGGGTCCCAGACATAGCAGATGTGCATGGAGGACAACAGTGGGATGGCTTGCCATAGCTGATATGGAAACATGATGCAGGGTGCAGTGTGACCAACAGCAAACACCACCCCGGCACCACAAAGCCTTGTGATGTCCAGCCTTCAGTCTCCAGCTTTGCCTCCTCATCAGAGTCGTGGTGTTCTCTGGGGTTTTCATTCACCAGTGAAGTTAAGTATATTGGAGACTTTTTTTTTCTGGAGCACCCTCAGCAGATCTGTGGAGCTCATTCATCCCACTTGACTAGACTTTGCAATAGGTGGTTAATGGTTCCCCTTCCCTGACCCCAGCCTGCACAGCCACCGTTGCTCTCTGGTTCTATGACGCAGCATATTTTCAGAGGAATTATGTAAGTAAAGTCATACAGTGATTGCCTTCTGTGACTGTGGTATCTCGCTGGGCATAATGACCCAGAAGTTCATCTGTGTGGCCTCATCTCTTTCCTTGTTAAGCTGGATGCTACTTTTTTTGTGTGTGGTTTCTGCCCAATTTGGCTTATCCATTCATACGATAATGACGGTAGAGTTGTTTCCGTGTCTTGACTATTTTGAGTAACACAGTAAATGTGGGAACTCTTGCAGGAAGACCATTGATTCACTCACTTTGGGATCCTGATTTTAGATCTTTTAGATATAAATTCAGACATGGGATTTCTGGATCATATAGCAATTCCATTTTTATTTTTTATTTTTGAGTAATAACTGTATTGCTTTCTAGAACACTTTCCACTCATAGCCCCCCCCCCCCAATGGATAGATTTGCTTCTGAGAGGCTAACTGGTTTCTGAGCCTCTCTGCGTACGCATTTCTTGCTTCTACTGCGATGCCAGTCTACACACTTTCCTGTCCACACTATGCTCTGGCAAGACAGTGCGGTACTGGCCTTCTCTTGGGGCAATGTTCAAATGCTATTTCCTTGGCAACACCCTCCCCTGGGGCTGCTTCTCTCCTTTGCATTTCTGAATGCAAGGCTCATGTAGCAAGTGAGTCTTTTCTTATTGCTGCCCTCGAGACCAGCCATGTGGCCTGGTCACCTTGCCATCTCCACAACATAGAGCTCTGCGTAGCCCTTTGGAATGAGTGCGTGGAAGACCTTTGTGATACACAGCTCCCTTCTGTTAGAGGTTATTGGTCATTCTTCATTGTGTCCAGTCAGCTAAGGGGTGAGATGGAATGGTAAATAAGACCACGGTCCTTACTCATTTAACTGAAAGGGTTCTTTCCAATATTTTTGCTATGAGATGCTTTAGGTATCTTTAGGCTACCTTGGCATAGAAGTAAATCAAATATAGAGAATTCAGAAGTAAGGCTCACATAGTAACTCATTGGATAGAAAGCCAGGAAAACTGTACCTTCCGTGGTTGAAGTGACTTCCTTATGCTAGTTGATAAGAAAAACAATCCTTCTTCTGTTGCAAAAGCCACACGCTTTTACAAAAAAGGAGGTGCAGGAGAAGAAAGGAGTCTGGATAGCTATTAGCAGACTTTCTGAGGCTGTGAAGAGTCCTCCAGCCAACCCTTTGTACTGGGGGCTTTAGAGTACGCGACCTTGTTTAAGGTAAAGAGATGTTTGCTTAGCAAAAGCAATGGTAGGAATGCCCTTGACACTGAAATGTTGCTGGGATTGGAGGCTCTGGAATGTTATGTGGACGCCACAGCCATGTGGGCTTTCTCTCCAGTGCCTGCTTTGGGTCTTGCTTCCTCTTTCAGGATACGCAGCCCGGCTTGCTTACACTCACAGATTGCCTGTGCACTCCAGTCTGGGTCCAGGAGCTGGAACTTCTGGCAGAACTAACTCTGTGTATCCCAGTGACCATGAACTTCCCTCTGCAGGTGTCACTTCCTTCTTGGTAATGGCGATAGTACCTGATATCTTTATTTATAGGTTGTGAGGGCTTCTAAGGTTAAGCATCTATCTACATGTGCTGTGAAGGTCCTGGGTGTGATTTGCACCTGATTATAGATGCTTTTTTAAGATCTTGGGCAGATTTCAAAACCAGAGGGCCAAACAAGTCCATCCTTACTTCTGAGCCCATGACACTGAGGATAGCATAGTCACAACAGAGTGCTTCAGGCACAGGAAGTCCAGCTCCAAGACAAACATCTCTGTGACTCACCCCGAAGGGTTGCCCATGATGGAGAAGCCAGTTAGAGTGGCACACAGGCCAAGTGTAGGGTCAACTCAGTTTACAGAGGTAAATGAGGAAGTGCAAGGCTGCCAACCCCTGGGGTGATTTCCCCTTCCCTGGGCGAAGGTCACTGCCTCTCTGACAGGGCTGTTCTCACTAGCCTAGCAGACACTGAGGCTCTACTTATAGTACTGTCATATGATCCAATTCTGACAGCTGTGTGCTCGCTGGCTGTTTCCTTTTGAGTGTTTCTAGCGGCCGCAGTCATTGAGACGCTGCAGGCTGCTGTGTTTCAGGAAGGCACTCTGAAGGAAGCCTGTTATTTCCTTCATTATTAACTTTATTTTTGGCATTGCCTGTATCCATGTGTATCCCTGTGAAACAGCCTTTTTAATATAGCCCAGTCCTCTGCCCATCTTCCAGTCCTTCCCCTCTCCAAAAGCCTCTACTTCCCCATTCGTCCTGGCTCAGTCCCATGATTTGCCTTTAATTAGTTCACATCTGTGCTGGTCCACACAGTGTCTAGAACTGAGAACCCTAATCTGTTGTCTTTTTAAAAAGCTTAACACCAACGGAGCCCACAGTACTTGGCCTTTCAAAGTTCCTTTTATTTTCATTGTTATCACATTTTAAAAATTGTGTGTGTGCCTGCATACACACTCACGTGCATGCCACAGTACACAGAGAGGAGTCAGAGGACAGCTTGCATGAGTTAGTTCTCTCTTTCCATCTTGCGGGTCCTGGGGATTGAACTCAGGTTGTCAGGCTTGGCAGTAGACAAACTTACCCACTGAGCCATCTTGTTAACTATTACAAAAGAAAACGAAAAGGCCTCAGTGTCCTACCTCAGAGGCTCTCCTGCATTGGAGTAGGGAGGGAAGGAAACAGGAGCCATGTCTATACTGATACTGGGTACTGTCTGGCCATTAAGCTAGGCTTAGGACTTCTGGTTTGAGACTTTAAAAACATAAAGAAAACTAGCAGATGATGCATAAAATGGTGAGATTCTGTCTTCTCTCTGTGGAAATAAATGTTTGGAAGGAACTTGACGAGGGGGGAACAGCCCACACATGGCCCAGTTCTGGAGCCTGTGGAGGGCTGATAGGAGAAATGGAGCCCAAACTCACAATAGCCACGCCTTGACCTTTCCCTTAAGCTACTTCCCACTCCCCTACACCACTGCTCATTCTCTTTTTCATACGTCAATGACAAGATACTACACACAGGCTTACACTAATGACACAGCTTTCATAGCTTTTTCCTTTGTTTTGTGTTTTTGTGTTTTGTCTTGTGTTTTGACCAAGGAAAAGTTTCTTTGTTGCCAGGAATGGGATATAAGAAATTGATAAACAGGGCATTTATATTCTTCTTCCTCTTTCCATAAGACTCTTGCATGTGATGATGAGAAACTGATAGCACTTGGGCATCTCTAACCATCTTACTGTGAGGTTCAGCCCAGTGTGGTCCAGACTGGACTTTAAACTCACTGCAATCCTCCTGCCTCAGCCTCCTGAATGCTAAGATTGTAGCAGTTAGCCTACACATCTCCTCTGTCCATCTTATTTTATTTGGGGATCTGGCAGTCAGTGTTCAGGGAAAAGCTTTAATGAGAGAGTAGCTACCAAGTTGATGGGTGGAATATGGGAACCCAGGGATATGGACTTGAACATGTTATTGAACACTAGAGAAGAACTAGGATTTTGTACACTGGGTAGCACAAGTCCTGCCGTGTTTCCCTATTGCTTGCTTAAAGGAAGGAATAGCACAAAGGCACCCACCTGACTCCTTCAAAGGCAGAGTCCACATAGCAACATTTGTTCTTCCAAGCAGGGCTTTGTGCTTGTATGTTGCCTACTTGTGGACATATTCTTAATTGACTCCTTAATGGCACTTAAATGGCACTTCTTAATTGACAGAAAAAAAGCAAAGGTTAATTGAAGATGACTCTGAATTGTGTGATTCACCTCCTTTCCCATGGTAAAGATTCACTATGCTTTCAAATGATGCGTTAAGAAATTAGAGATGGGAGAGCAGGGCTGGAGAGATGGCTCAGTGGTTAAGAGCACTGACTACTCTTCCAGAGGTCCTGAGTTCAATTCCCAGCAACCATGTGGTGGCTCACAACCATCTGCAATGGGCATCAATGCCCTCTCCTGGTGTGTCTGAAGACAATGGTGCTATAGTTGTGTCCTTGAATGTTTCCCAACAACCTATGTGTTAAAGGACTGACAGACAGGATGGCATCACTAGAGGATGTGAAAACTTTCAGAGGGCAGGCATAATGGGGGGTGCCCTCAAAGCAGACTGTGGGACCCCAGTCTCTTCCTCTCTGCTTTATTTCTTGGATAAGGAGAGTGGTGTTTGCTTCACCGTGTGTTCCCTCTATAATGTGCCACCATGTGCCTAGTAACAGCAGAGCTGACTGATCATGGGCTGGAACCTTGAAAACTGGAACCCAAAGGAATGCATCCTCTCTGAAGATGACTTGTTGTGGTGACAGAAAGCTAACTAACACAGATGACATCAATCAACTGACATCTCCAACACTTGGTTCTCCTCTTCAGTGACCCTGTTTCTCATCCTTCCTATTGTTCATCCATTAACAGATAGTGCACCCATCACCGACTGAGTACTTGCTGCATGCCAGACTCTGAGGATAGAAAGACTGCTATACTATTGAGACATGTAACATCATCCCTAATGTACTTATAGGTCTGATCATGATGCAGAGGTCACTGCTGTGGAGGCACACACTAAGAATCTTTTGTTCCTCCAACCTATATCATATAAAGTCACATGCATCAGAATAGAGGAAAGTCCCAAGAACCCTCAGTCTCATGTATATCTCCTGTTAATTTGTCACTGAAATCTGGAAGAGATCCTTTGCCTGCCTGGTGCTCTGACTGCACCAGGGTGAATAGGTCATGTCAGGTGGTTCATATGGGAGCCCTCATGTGCCTGTGACCTCGAAGTTTCTCTGAGCCTTCCATGTGTCTTCTGATCTTGACCATGTTGACATTAAGAAGACTATCTGTGATTATCACTGAAATTCCCCCAAGTCTACCCAGAAGGTTTACCCGAGAAGAAAGGTGACTTAGCACCTCTTAGCTTCAGGCTCATGTCAGGGAGTTCCACCACCTGACCACAGAAAGGCCCTTCCCCAGTATCTTCTTAGAGAAAAGCAAAGTTGCATGCTTGAAGGAGATTGGGAGCTATCAGTGCCTCGGATTTGGAAGGTGCCATCGCATGTGGCTTCTTCCATGTCATATGACTCAGGGCCAGATCTGGGGTCTTGAGAAACCTGTGGAAGGAAGGGTCTGCCTCTAGTAAGAAAGAGCTGTCTCCTTTTTGATAACAGTATCTCTGAGGGTTAGAAATGACAGGAGCACAATTGAGTGGTAGAGCAAGGGACTTTGGCAAGAGGAAGAGGAGGTCAGCACTTTATGGACTTGGTGATTTGTGTGTGAGCAAACATTTCAGAACACTGTATTTTATTTTCCATTAAACATTCTCCTGATGCAGGTATGATCTAGGAAACTCCCATAAACCCTGAACCAGAGCCGCTTGCCGCTGCCAAGCCTAGCACCAGGGTTTCACAGTCTGTGGAGTGTGTTAGATCCAGTGATTTGAAAAGCTGTTGAAGGGGTACAGGAAGTCATTTAAACTCAAGTGCCATAGAGCAGGTTGTAATTGACAACTGGAGACATGAGGGACTTCTTAATAGAAATTCTGATGGAGGCTTAGAAGACAGAGTGTTCTCTCATTCATTTTCTCTCTCTCTCTCTCTCTCTCTCTCTCTCTCTCTCTCTCTCTCTCTCCAAATATTAGGGGGGAAAGTTTAGGTTCGGGAAGTAGATAAAGATCCCAGTGCTGTCTTCAGTAGCCATCTACTTTCTGTTCTTCAAAATCTACAGGAATGGCCAGGCAGTGATGACACCTGACTTTAATCTCAGCACTAGAGGCAGAGGCAGAGGCAGAGGCAGAGGCAGAGGCAGAGGCAGAGGCAGAGGCAGAGGCAGAGGCAGAGGCAGAGGCAGAGGCAGAGGCAGAGGCAGAGGCAGGTGGGTCTCTGACTTCAAAGTCAAAGTTCTACAGTGTTCTACAAAGCAAGTTCCAGGGCAGCCAGAGCTGTACAGAGAAACCCTATCAAAAGAAAGAAAGAAAGAGAGAGAGAGAGAGAAAGAAAGAAAGAAAGAAAGAAAGAAAGAAAGAAAGAAAGAAAGAAAGAGAAAAAAAGAGAAAGATCTCCAGAAATGAAGGATTCTTTTTTCTTTCACCACTGAGGCAGCCAACTGTCATGTGTATTTTAGATTAAGTGGAGCACTCTAGCTAGTCTTCAACCCATGAACTGTGGTATTTGTCAATATTTGCACAGTAATTATATTTACTTCCCACTTTTAAGTCCTTAAGACTTCCCACCTTATTCTTCAGTTCTGTTGAAACATGGCTAGTAGCCAGAGGGTCTGTGAGTGGCAGGAAGGTTCTAGGGTCTGTGAGACAGGCTCCCAGATGTAATGGAAATGTTACGGCCCCCTTCCAGATGTGTGCACCCCTCCCATATTTATGCAGATGTCATATGGAGGTACTCCCACCTGCTGCTCTAGCTGTTTCATTGTGTGTTTTTCCTTCTTGGCAAAAATCCCACACTCGGATTAAGGTCAGATTGCAATTCCTTTTTTATTTTTGAACACCGGTAAGTCACACTAAGTTTCCGGGCACTAAAGAAGTCTGGGCATTTTCATAGGAGGTGAGAACATGAGTTATAGACTCTCGGGGTTCCATTTCCCATGAGCCAGATGAGTCCCAAATAGCAAGTTTCTGATTGTCAGATGGGAAAATGAGAGTAAGGTGGAGATCACGAAGCTGGAGAAATTGAACCTTTAAAGCAGGTGTCCTTGGTAAACATACCAGTGCAGCTGAGATTCAGGGTACACACACACACACACACACACACACACACACACACAAAACATGTGCACACCCTCTCATTCTCTGTATACGACATGTGTGTGTTCGTGTGCACTCCTAAACCATGTTTGTATTATATTTATGTATTTCATGTGTGTGCTTATGTATCTGTATGTGTGTGTGTGTGTGTGTGTGTGTGTGTGTGTGTGTGTGTGTGCGCGCAGATTTCCCAGTCAGTATCAGGACAAGAGGCTTTATGTGTCTTCCAGAATGGTGGTTCTCTAGCTGTGGGTCACAAGCCCTTTGACAGTCCTCTATCTCCAAAAATACATCTACATTACAGCTCTTAACAGCAGTCAAACTGCAGTTATAAAGTAGCAATGAAAATAATGTTATGGGTGGGGGTCATCACAACATGAGGAACTGTATTCAAGGGTTGCAGTGCTATAGAACATGCACCTCTTTTCCTCCCTGTTCTCTTGTGTCCTCTTGTTCTGATGTGCCTGGGTTTCCTAGACTCCAGGAGCTCTCTGCAGAAGGGAGACAACAGGGTACTTTAACCTTGACTCTAATTACAGAGAGGAGCAGTTTTGCCAGTTGGGCTTTGGGCCACCATGTCCCTCAGGCATTGTTCTCTCTTGCCCTGCTTGGCTTGTCCACAGGAGGCTCTCTGGCATCCTCAAGATGCTTCTACCATCTATACCATGTGGCACAGGTCTTGACATCATTTCCTTCCATCCTGCTCATCTAGGGACATGCATCTCTGTCACAAATGTGTTACAACCTGCATCTCCTGGTTATCCCCAGGGAAGCAACAAGTCTCCTTGGTGACCATATTGGTGCCAAGTAGTAGGAATGTGGCATCCGTAAGGCCCTCTGGCTTTCTTGGCATGGAGTCGGGTAGGGAGGAGACAGGGAGGAGATCCACTGTGGCTCCTGAAGTGCCCATGGCCCGTCTGAGGCAGAGCCAAGAAGGGTGAAGGCTAGAGAGGTTTCCAGAGCAGCAGGGAGGGAGGAGGGCACGGGAATGACAGAAAGGGCCTTTCATCCAGACTCTGTGGTTATACACTGGGTGCCTTTCGGCCTAGTGCTGTGCACAGCCTGGCATTCTCTAGACACAGCCCTGGGGTGCCCAGCTCATCACACCAGCCCCATAAAATCATGGCATGTGCCTTTCTGCCAACACTAGTGGATGACACGAGATTCCCTTTCCCCTTCCCCCTCTCTCTTCTTTTTCCACCCAAGGAGGTTAAATCACCAGGCGCTTTCTTTCCACAGTCCTCAGATTACACTGGACAAAGAGCCCCGACTAGAATGCTAATGGGGAGCTTTCTTTTCCATCAAGGGGGCCTTACAAAGGCTGGGGCTAGAGGGCCTCTCCAGCCCTCACTTTCTTTCCTGTAATTCTAGACAAATAGCATTAGCCTTTTATGAGGCCTTTGTCTGCAGGCATTCCGAGGGTACTTTTCATCTGACGCTGCTTTCTTGAATTTTAAGTGGACAGTGTTCAGATCACCCAGCCTGGCGTTACTTCTGGTAGCGGAAATGCAGGCTCCCAGCGATCAGTTGGTAAGTTTAAAAGGGATGGTTTCAGAGAATACATCTTTCCCTCCCGCCACAAATTAAATGCCTCAAAAGGAGAACAGCATTAAAAATTAAAATGTTCTTTAGTCCTAAGGTTTTTCTCCCCTCTCAGTACAGACAGGGAGGCCTTCTTGCCTTCTCCTTTGCTGCTTCCATGTTTCATTTGGGCCGTCTCTGATGTGGCGAGGGGCGTCCTTTATTCTGGGAGTCGTGTCTTCTAACAAAACCACTATTTGAGTTTCTAAAAATAACATTACTGACTATTCTGACAGAAGTCTGAAGCACATGACAAAAAGTCCCATTCCGAACCCTGTTTTACAAATTGGCCAGAGAGTCCATTCCACAGCCTTTGGGGCAGGTGTTGTCACCTCTGTAAAAGGCTAGAACATAAACATTGTAGCTGTGGGGAGCCTGATATAGTAGCCCAGTGACACCCTTCCTTATAGCCCAGAATAACCTTAAATTCAAATCCTCCCGCCTCATCTTCTCACACACACTGCTGTTCAGATGCAATAGCAGCCAGGACAGTCTGGAATGAAGCTGAAAGCTGTGTTCGTTCTAACAAAGGATTGTTTGTGAGGGCTAAAATCTTAATTCCATGTAAGCTTCACAGCCCTTTAAAAGTGTCACATCATTCTTAGCGCCAAGCTGGCCGTGGATTGTACAAAAACAGGGCAGGGGGCAGGGGGCAAGGGTCATTTCCTTAAGTTTCTGGCCCTTCTTGACAGCAAGGTTATAAAGCAGTCAGTCTACAACACATTCCAGTAGATTAAGGTTCCAGAGTCCACTTGATGCATCTTGTTCGGTGTTTAAAAACAAAAGGATTCCATGCATTGCACATAATACAGATTAAGAGTTCAATGAAGTTGCACATGTGCCTGTGTCCCCAGTCACGATTACCATCTAGTATCTGGAAAGAATCTTGTATCTGTGATGCGACCTCTTCTTCCGAATGGTTGAATACAGGCTTAGCCGTATACGAAATGTTAACACTCCCTGGTAGTGATCATCTCCATCATGTGGTGGAGGAGTTAAGACCCCATTATGGGTCCCTTCTCCAAAGGCTGTATGGGAGAGCATTAGAAGCAACAAGTCTATCCTCGTAAAGCATGCCAGAGTTCTTTCTACTTTCCCATTTGACTCATTTCTAAGTCGTTCCAAGAACTGCTCTTCTCCCCTCGCCCCTTCTATCTCCCCAAACGGTGTGATATTTAAACTACTTGGTTGGTTGAATATTCAATATTCTTCGACAAACAGAGAAGCACAATGATGTGTAGGGAGAGAGATGATGCATCTTAATATAATAAAAACTGCTTATACCAACATTGACAGGCTAACTACCAGCCAGGCTCTGAGGAGGTGCAGGGAAAGGAAAGGAAGGATATTCCTACCCTGTTTATCTCCTGCAGGGATACACTACAGACGATTCACATCAAAAAGAGAATAGCCCAAATGCCAGGGGCCACAGGGCTGCCGTGTAGCTTTGGACCTGTGTTTTGATAGAAGAGTTGAGTCATTCCTTGGAGTACATTTAGACAGGAGAGGGAAATGCATTCAGGATTCCTACTAGCCAGTCCTGTGCTATTCAAGGCTTAGGGGACAAAACCCACCAGCACAGTGAACTGGGTGGGGAAAGATGACAGGTGGGAGAAGAGGCCAGGGGGAATCCTCTGTCTCCTAAGTTCTTGTGTAGAAAGCCCTGCTGTCCTTACAGGCAAGGCAGGAAACGTCATCCTTCCTTATTGACCTGCTCCGAGGAGACCTGGTGACTTTCGTGTTTACCCAGGGGGAGCAGTTGTTTACTTTCCAATGGGGTAATGAGAGATTGGCTTCTATTTCCAGTCAGGTGATGAGGTCTGAGGAAGCAAGTGGAAGGGAAGAGGATCCGTTGGCTTCCCTCTGGAACAAGGACGCAAACCTGCCCCACCCTGGCTCTGGGTATGGGGACTTTTGGTCTGTAGCTCCTTGAGGAAAGGGCTGTCTCTTCATGATCAGGTTAAGACCCTTCCTGGGGATACTAAATGACCTTTCCTGAGTGAGTGTGTGTGTGTGTGTGTGTGTGTATTTGGTCATCTCCTGGTTGGATCAGAGAAGTAAGTGTTGATTCACCGAGGCCCATGACCTCAGACAAGACCTACCTCAGACAAGACCTACTGTGCCCTGCCATAAGACTAGACTCTCAAAGTATGAGGACTGAGTGGAGGGGCTCTTGACTAAGAGAGGTACAGACAAGAGAGCAGCCCAGGATACCCAGACAGACCCAAGCCATCTAAACAGAGGGCCAAGAGATCTGAAGAAAGCTAGATGTCCAGAAGACCCAGATAGAGAGCCAGGAGCCCCAAACAGAGAGCCATGACATTTGGGGACACCCTTCTGTGGTTGATCTCGTCCTGCTGCCTCTCACCAAGGGAAATGGTTGCTGAGCTCTGTCACTGGAGTCCTAGCGAGCACTCCATGGTTCTGCTGTTAGAAGTAAACGTCACATGAAACCTGGGTATGCAAGGCACAGCATCTGCCAGTCCATCATCTGATGTCTGTTCTTTATGATAGCCATGGAGGTGCAAGAAGTAGAAGGGTCCATCTCCACAAGGTGGCAAATGTCATGCAAAGGAAGCTGGTGTGCATGGGTGTGTGGTTGTGAGACTACAATGGGAAGTGACCAGAGATCCAGCCTGACAGTGAGGGCTTCAATGACATCACCTCCCAGCCAGACCTTGAGGAGGCAGTGTCTTCAATGACTTTGAGAAATGTTGATGGTGAGTGAGATTCTGAAAAATAAATCCAAGCTGATAATCAACCTTTTAAATAATTCTTAAAGATAGGGAGGAAACTGCAGTTGAGCATGCTTAGATTGTTGATGGTTTCACACATATTTTTATATTTCTGTATTGTCGTAAAGTTCCCACAGTGTGTGTTGAGTTTAAAGGGGTAAGGTGGATGTTCTTTAAATGCTAGCAGAAGATAATAGCTGTATGTCCTGATCCAAGCCAGCTTCACCTGGGCTGAGGAGGGCTGTCACCTGGATCTTATGACGATTAGAATGCCTCGCCGGTGCTGTGAGGACTGAGTGTTTCTCACAAGAGGATTGAGACAGCAAAGGTGTGGCAGAAAGGCATCTGGAGGGCGCGTTTGGGGAACTGAAAGTCAGCGAGTAATGTTTCAGGGTCCTTCAAGACAGTGGGAGAGAGAGAGAGAGAGAGAGAGAGAGAGAGAGAGAGAGAGAGAGAGAGAGAGAAGCTGAAGAGAGCCATGGGCAGTGGAATCCCAGTCAGAGAGAGGTACAGCTCTGGGATCAGCTCTGGGTACAGCTCCTGTAGCGCTGGGATCCTAGAGAGGATCCACTGGCCCTCAGTTATTTGGGAATGAGCTGTAAGCTGGTGACAAAAAAATATAGAGGTGACTCCAACTACTCTGTGGCAGAATCTTGGCCAGAGGTGGCCAGAGGTGGCCAGAGGTGGCCAGAGGTGGGATTAATCCATACGCTGGGACCATGCAGGGGAGGAAAGGGTGGAGTCTGACGTGTTCAGCTCAGACCTGGAGCAGCTATGAGAATCTGCAGGTAGCAGGCAGCCATAGCCAGTGCTGGAGTGGAAGCCTGTCAGAAGCAAAATAGCTGACAGCAAGTGTATTAGCTGTGTACCATGTCACTTCACTGTCACCAGCCAGTATTCTGCATTACCAGAGAAGCCCAGAGCAGTCTTTCCACTTGGAGAATGGGAGGCACTGGGATAAATAACAGAGGCTTACTTAGCTGCCCACACAACAGGTTATAAATAGGACACAAACCCGGAAACAACCCCCCCCCCAAAAAAAAAAGGTCTGTTTAGCATCGAGTAAGCCAGTTTTACTACCTAATTGTTTGAGGCAAATATTAAAAGAAAAATATTCCTCTATCCATAGCACTTGACATAAGATGGTGCTTCACACACATGTAGCCACGGCTCCCATGTTTCTCATCTGCTTTGTCTCGTGCAGGATGCCGTGATTTGAGATTTATAGACTTCTGGAACTTTCTTCATGACAAAAATGAGTGATCTCCCCCAAAGAGCAAATGGGGTGTGGGGTGGCATTCAAAACTCAAGGGATGCTATCTGCCTTCATGTTTTGGTCACTTGAATCTCTGTAGCCACTGAAGCTCATTTTCCAAAGGCTGATGTCAGGAACCTGCTGGACTCGAGGAGATAGTAGATGTGACACTATAATAAAAGAGTGGATAGAATTTGGATGGGACAGATGTCCCTTGCATTCAGATGTAAGGACAATTCATTACTGTCTCCACAGGGGATCTTTTGTCTGGCCAACCAGCAACAAACAGCCACTTTCTTTGCATAAAAGAAGCTTGCACAGTGGTGAGCCCACTTGCTTCCTGATATTTCAAACACATTGAAGGCTTCACCAAGACTAGAAAGATGGTCCCCTTGGCCCGGCTCCCTGTACTGCCAAAAGACCATTTCTTTCACTTTCACTACAAGCTAAAACACACACCCTTATTCTCTTTTAGCAAGGCAGCGGGTGAATAGACTGCAAGAAGCTTATTGTAAAATTATAAACTAAAAGGTGCTATTGAAGCTGTTCCTGGTGGCCAAATACTGACTTGCCTTAGTATGCTTAAAGTTTAGAGTTGGCTCTTGCAAGATATGCTCTCCATTTCTACCTCAAAAAAGAGGTATTTAAACATTACTTTGTCTATTTGGGTTAGTTTTACCTTAACCCCTACTGGAGTTTCAGATATTCTAGAATTACTCTGAGTTTTCCAGAAAAATTGGGACTCAGGCTATTTGGCTCCAGAGCCAGGTTCTTAACGATATAACTGTGTCACTTGTATCCTTTGAATTTTTCAATGCAATGTTTACACAACTCATTAAAAAGGATCCCTCTTTTTAAAAGCTAGAGGTTAAGGAGACGGCTTGATGAGTTGCTTGCTGCACAACCCTGAGAACCTGGGTTTAGATATCTGACACTGGTGTAAAAAGCCAGGCTTTTGGGGTTGTTCCTAGGATTCTAGTGCTGGGAAGGCAGAGACAGGAAGATTCTGGGACTCACTAGCCAGCTCACTCCTAGCAGAATTGGTGAGACCCAGGCTTAGTGAGAGACCCTGTCTCAAAAACTGAGGTGGAGAGCAACTCAGGAAGACACCCCCACATTAACATCTGGTCTTCACATGCAAACACACATTCACATACACACGTGGGTGTGCATGTGCACACATACATGCACACATAAAGGATCCTATGAAACTGCTATTTCCATGGTATCTATTTACTCAAAAAAGGGGGAGTAGAGGACGGAGACATACGGACACTTGCTATGGTTTGAGTGAGCTAGATGTAGACCTCAGTGGATTAGGATACCATAGATTCTTTGATCAATCCTACCAGGAAGACTTGAGGGTACCATCTTTAGAAGGGAGTAATGTAGTTATTTAAGAACCAGGCTAGTTAATATAAAATGAGGCCATGCCATGTGCAAATACTTCCCTACTTTTCTAGGTGCGTGAAGCTAGGGTTCCCTCTTTAGATGCAGGATCTATGCTTTGGGGGACCTTCCAGCCACCAGAATTTTGAATCTTTGTTAAGGATTCAGCCCCGAATATTTTGTTATAGCTACAGAAATACAGACAAAAATACACATGCAGCACTTTGACCAAGTTAAGCACTAGGCTGTAAGTACTTCTCGCTGTTTCTTATACCATTTCAGTATAGGCAAAACATTATATAATTTGAAATTTTAACTTTGTCTTTTCTTTCCTACTCACATATACTAGAGAAAGCTAGCTTGGTATCTGCATTTCAATATTTTAGCATCACCTTCTAGGTCAGTGCTGTGCAGTAGAGCACTTAAAATATAACTAATGGAATTGAAAACCTGAATTTTAAATTTATTTAACTTTAATTAATTGAAATAGCCATGTGTGCCTCTAGTTTTGGACAGTGTGGTTCTAGGAGAAAAAAAAATGCAAACGCCAGAGTATTTCAGTGCTGTCGAGGACTGGACTGTGTATTCTAGCGTCTATTTCACTCCCTTAACAAAAACAAGCCCTAACTCAGCAGCAAATGACCAAGTCTAGCATTTATTGAACGCAGTGCTGTTCTACGTAGTGATAGCTGTACAGCCATTTTTCCTTTATACCATGCTGTCCTGTTTGTCCTTGCCCAAGTGAGGTGTTTCCCTTCACTCTGGCATGCATAAGAGCTGTTCTCCAGAGTGCAAGGATGTCTGACGGTGATTAGCCCTGTGCCTAGTTCTCCTCCCAAAGGTCATCAATCATTGCCATTATGTGTGGGGCAGATGGGTAATTCAGGAGCAACCTGTGTCCTCAGCCACTTGGCTGCTTGCTGGGTGTTTAATTATGTCTCTGCAAACATCAGAGCACTGGTTGATAAGCTCAGTTCATTAAGGACTGGGTTCTTTAATGGCCATGCTGATAAATTATGCTAGTCTGATTAGAAAAAAAATGTTTAAAAGGAAGATGTCTTTAAATGATCACATACAGGGGAGGGAGGGGGCAAGGGGCTAAAATCTTGTGTTTGAAATAAGATCTTTATTCAAGTCTTGGGTGCTATAGACCATTTGGCCCATTTGACAGCTGGCTTTACGGGCTGCCCTATTCCTAATCATGGTGGTTAGCAATAGGTGGAAGTGTGGGTGACAGTAAGTTCTGAATCCAGAACATGCCTCCAGGCGCACAGTGTTGAGAGCTGATAACTTTTACAAACTGACAGATGCAGGAAGACATTCCACGGGATCTCCTGTCATCTACCTAAGAGGAGCGCCTTCTGAAACAGTTCAGCTGTCACAGATCTCCTTCAAGAGAAGTTCTCTACCGGGGACAAAGCCTGACTCTGGTCCTCAGAGCTAAGCAGATGTCACAAAGAGAAAGTGCAGAAGCAAACCTTACTAAAGCCTTTCGTTATTATTTCTTGGTGTTTTATTGAGATTTTACACTTTTCTCTTTGTTAAAATGATATTCGGAGCCCCAGTGGTAACCTTTAAAGGTACTTTGTACGCTTCTTCAGTGTGTTCTTCAGCTTTCCAGCACTATAACAGAATACCTGAGAGGATCAACTATGAAGGCAGTGAATTTACTGTGGCCTGTAGATTTGTAAGTGCCGGTCTATAATCTGTTGTCTCTGTCTTCGGGCCCCAAGCAAGGTAGCACAGCATGGGAGAGTGTGTGACTGAATGAAATGGCCCACTTCTGGGTCAGGGAGCAAAAGAGGGAAGAGGAGAGACACACCCTCAGTCTTCTTTAAAGGCAGCTTCCCGTTGACCTATGGAGCGCACTTTCACCAAACCCTGCTTCTATTCTCTCACCTCCAGGGTAACATACTGAGTTCCCAACCATCAACATCTGGGCCTATGGAGACATTCAGTAGGCAGACTCTAGCAGTCAGATTAAGTGCCTGAGTCAGCTGTGTCTTTTCTCATGTTTCTCTTCATGAGCGTAATTCATGGGCTTCCAAATGCTGTACCTGAGAAAGCAGAGAAGGCCTCCTACTGGAACACCATATGAGAGTGTTACTTCTAGGATAGTGGTTTGAGGCAGCTAAAAGAGTCCTAACTATCCCCCAACAGAGAGAGAGGGGGAGTGGGGGGGAGACTGTCTTAGTTAAAGTTTCTACTGCTGCATCAAAACACCATGACCAAAACAACTTGGGGAGGAAAGGGTTTATTCATCTTATGTTTCTGTATCACCACTGTTCCTCATTGAAGAAAGTCAAGAGAGGAAATCAAACAGAACTGGAACCTGGAGGCAGGAGCTGATGCAATGACCATAGAGGACTGTTGCTTACTGGCTTGCTCCACATAGCTTGCTCAGCCTGCTTTCTTATAGAATCCAGGACCAGCAGCCCAGGGATGACACCACCCACATTGGGCTGAGCCCTCTTCCATCAGTCACTAATTAAGAAAATGCTCTACAGACTTGCCTCCAGCCTGTTTTTTTTTTTTTTTTTTAAGATTTATTTTATTTTATTTATGTAAGTACACTGTAGCTGTCTTCAGACACTCCAGAAGAGGGCACCAGATCTTGTTACAGATGGTTGTGAGCCACCATGTGGATGCTGGGATTTGAACTTATCACCTTCGGAAGAGCAGTCGGGTGCTCTTACCCGCTGAGCCATCTCACCAGCCCCAGACTGATTTATGGAGATATTTTCTTAATTGAGATTTCGTCCTCTCAGATGGTGTTAGGTTGTGTCAAGTTGACATAAAACTATCCAGCACAGACACCAAACCATATTGGGTTTGGCTTGAAATTGCAAGCTCCATCTTGGGATAAAATGGTACCCGAAACTTAAGCTCCACCTCGTTGGTCTCGGGGGATAAACCACTGGTTTCAGAATCACTAACTTGGATTATCTTTTTAACTCTATTGAGCAGAGTTCACCCTCTGTCCACAGATCAAAGCACATATAACCACTTAGGAGCTCAGATTTGTTTACGCAGTGGAAGAAATATGCTGAGATTTAAGTTATCATTAAAAAAAAAAACAACTTAACTTTATTTGAAATAATTTACAGGATCTGTTTTTCCCAAAGCACATGACTTGAGTTATATTTTAACCAAGTGTGAAGATAGGCCAGGCCCCGGCTTGTTTTCCATTTTGCCTGCCTTTTCTCCCCACCCCCAGCGCTCCACTAGGGATTTTTGCTCACAGTGGGTGTTCCTCTATTCTCTCTTAGAGATGCCTAATGAGACTCTGATGCGCTGGCTGAACATTGGCCCCCAGATGCCTGCTGTAGCTCTTCTATGGTGACATTTACATCTGAATATCACCTGATACCCTGGGAGCAGCAGTTGTGACTCAAACCTCAGTAGAATACTGTGATTTTTCCCACCCTGTGTTTTCATGGTTTGGACCCCAAGAAGGGAGAGAAGCTATCTAATTCTGTAGGGGATTTCCAGGGAGGTCTGACAGCTATCTAAGTAAAGTTGAACTTCAAACGTGTCTTTATAACTTCATCTTGTGAAGGGCTCCCTGAAAGTTTTGCTTTGATCTACCAGTTGTGTTTGGTAATTTCCCACTTTACTACCATTTGAGTCTGTACACAGTTTTCCTCCCAGTATAGGAAATGCTTTCTAAGTTCTTCCTGCTTGAGAGGGTTTCTCAGATGAATCTCAGCAGCCTCTGAAAATTCAGAGACCCCCTCTTTCTGTGATGTGCCTTTACATTCTTAATGATTTCCTTCAGGACCCTGTGATCCCCAGATTCTCAGAAGTTTGCTTCAGTGGTGTTGAGTGACTAGGAGTGACTGACAGGCATGTGTGATGATTGGACCACTATGTGTATGTGGTGAGCCCAGTCCATTTAACACCACCCTAAGGAAAGAATTCGGTGTGGAAATGAGGCTCTTTTACACGGAGTAGCTCGCCCTTTGTTACTTCTGTTTCCTAACAAATGCATGAAGTACCCCTGCCCTCCCACTGCTCTCAGCCCACGGATTCTGTGGTCTTAGGCTCCAGCACATGACAGGCTGGCCTTTCACAGACAGCCTTGGCATCTGTTTTCTACAAGGCTTGTGTTATGCCGCCTTAGACATTTACTACAGCCATTGTCTGGTGCTTTCTCATGCGGGACTTTAAAAATCAGTTTTTTGCCTTTCCACAAAGGAACATTTAGGGAAAGGGCTGTGGTTTAAAGATGAGGTCACTTTGCAAGCTGCCATTTTCATGCAAAAAGCCCCCAACTTTTGCAAGTTATAAGTGTTTACAGAAGTTCATTTGTGTTGATTTCTTGGAACTAAAGGGGCATTTTGTCTTAGATACTGTCACTGTTTAAATGGGGTTGGGGGGGTTCCAAGGTCAGTGGGGGAGGGGTGGGGGAGTCCAAAGCCAGTCATAGCTGTCTCATTATGCTCCTGAGGTACTACACTCAAGCACTGCTCTAGGCACTGAGTGAAGGTGCAGGCTTTTGCCTGAGCCCACTCTGAGAACCGATTTACCCAGGCTGTATCTGTTTAAACACCTTGCCCAAGGTTACATGGCTAGAACTTAGAAAATGGCAATTCCAGTCACCCTCAACTCCAGTGACCCTGTCTCCTGCCCCACACTCCAAGCCACCCTTCTCAGTCACAGTGGCTTTGTAGGAGAGGCTCCGGGGCCTTGGAACTTCCCCACAGGGAAGGAAGAAGGTGGGAAAATGGGCTCTGGAGGACTCAGTCACTTTTATTTATTTTAAAAAGTGTGTGTGTATGTGTGTGTGTGTGTGTGTGTGTGAGAGAGAGAGAGAGAGAGAGAGAGAGAGAGAGAACACATGTGTCTACATGTATGTGATATATGAACATAAATGTATTTAGGTGTTCTTGCCTATGTTTGCATATGAAGAAGCCAGACTTGGATATGTGGTCTGTTCGTTTATCACCCTCCACCTTAATTTCTCGATACAGTGAAGCTCATTATTTAAGGCTCACACAAAAACAGGGCAGAGTCTGAGGTTACTTGCCTGCTTTCCCCATCTACCAAGAGCCTGTGTTCAGGCCAGTTTGTTACCATGTAGATGCAGGGAGCAGGGAAACACTGCTTATATTTTCTCTGAATCACAAGACCCTTTTCATAGACAGAGGCTGATGATAAAGGAGACACAGGTCTTTGCGAGGTGGTTGGCTCCTCCACTCTTTGCCCTTCCTTTATCTTTGAGATAGGTGTCTGTACCCCCACTCCATGTCTCTCAGCGTCCAGCCTAGGCAGCACTTCACCCATGGACCCCTTTATTGTCCCTTTCTTGCTCCCTGTTCTGTGTGGTCACTCTCACTGGGAAAGTGACTCTGGTTGAAGCAGCAGTGTTTTCAGACTAGAGCAGGAGATCTTCTCTATTGCCTACAGAGTTGGGCTCT
This sequence comes from Mus minutoides, assembly GCA_902729485.2. NCBI lineage: Eukaryota > Metazoa > Chordata > Mammalia > Rodentia > Muridae > Mus > Mus minutoides. The sequence continues at coordinate 114,055 of LR750081.1, read as the reverse complement.
TCTCCACGCTCCCTCTTTTTACCTTGCATAGCATTCTAATTCTCTCATAGTATTGTTCTTTTTTAAGTAAGAGCTATCACACTGGGCTGGAGAGATGGCTCAGCGGTTAAGAGCGCTGACTGCTCTTCCAGAGGTCCTGAGTTCAATTCCTAGCAACCACATGGTGGCTCACAACCATTTGTAATGATATCTGATGCCATCTGGGTGTGTCTAAAAACAACTACAGTGTACTCATATAAAATAAATAAACAATTCTTTTTTCAAAAAGAAAAAAATTAAAGCTATTGCAACTATAAGTGGTATAATTTTAGAGATGTAACCGCAGGGCCATCTACCTTCCTAATTTTTTAAAATGTAGTTGTGTTTGTGTTCGTGTGGGGGTGTACACATGCCATAGTATGCATGTGGAGGACAGCTTTTGGGAATCAGTTCTCCTTTTTCTATCATGTGGATCTCAGAGATTGAACTCAGGGTATCTTCACTTTCTGTATTGCTGTATTTAGGGAAGCTGGGCTGCAAGTAATGTTACTGGATATGGTATTATTGGGTTGTTGAGGGTAGGGTTCAATTGAGGGAGGGAGGGATAGAGGGAGGGAGGAAGGGAAAGAGAGAAAGAAAGAGAAAGAGAGAGTCAAAGCATCATGGCATATACCCTTTTAATCCTAGCACTTTCAGGTGAACCCAGGAAGATCAAGGTCATCCTTGACTACATAGTAAATTAGAAGCCAGCCAAGGCTACTTGAGACCTTGAAACGGTGTAGCACCAGCATTAGGGATATAGTTTGGTGGCAAAGTACATGCCGAGCTTGAACAAGGCTCAGAGTCCCAACCCCAGCACCACAAGAAAAAGAAGAAAGGTAACAAACGCGCTGCCACTGAGTTGGTTAAAGCAGTGCAGATGAAATTAAATAAGGGAACACCCAGCCTGACTGAGCACGAAATTATCATAATTATTTCCTGATTAGGTTTCTTCCAAGTAAGAAGGAGAGACAGGGATGCTGAGCCCAGCCAAGCCCTTCCTCTATAACTGCTGTTCCCATTCTTTTCCTTTTTTTAAAAAAAATTTTTATTAGACATTTTCTTCATTTATATTTCAAATGCTATCCCAAAAGTCCCCTATACCCTCCCCCGCCCTGCTCCCCTACCCACTCACTCCCACTTCTTGGCCCTGGCGTTCCCCTGTACTGGGGCATATAAAGTTTGCTAGACCAAGGGGCCTCTCTTCCCAATGATGGCCGACGAGGCCATCTTCTGCCCATTCTTTACAGTACTGTACCTCCTCTGCCCTTGCCTTAGGCAGCAAGTGGTGGGGCTGGGTGGACACCCAAATCAGAAGAAGATCCCACGTGTTCCTCTGTGGCAGGGCAGCTTTAAAGAACAGGATTCTTTTGTGTTAGGAGCAGTTCTCAGAAGCTCTGATCCAGCCTTCATGTAATTGTTTAATATAGACCATGGGGATTTTTTTCAGTTACCCACTTGGAGGTGGCCCTCGTGGAAAGGGCCTTTCCCACCCATGTAGACTCCCGTGTTACTCAGTAGGCGTTCTTGGGACATCTAAGTGTGAACCAAATGCCAGGCATTGAGAAGGACCCGGAGAAACAAGCCTGATTTTTCTTTCACAGCTGTGAGGGAAACCAAGCTACAGAGAAGGTAGTGTCAAAGGTTCTAGAGCACGGCTCTGTGGTCCAGGCAAAGAGGGTTGGGGAGAAGTGGAGGACGGGTAGCCAAGCTAGTCAGTGGTAGTAAGAGGAACAGGTTTCAGTGGACCAAGACAGTAGGTGGGGAATAGAAGGAGGGGAACATGAAATGTAAAGCCTTGCTTGTCAAGAGCATTGAGGAGAACAGCAGGTGAGGAAACGGACAGGCCACTAAACAGGTGGCACTGTGGAGACTACAGAGCAGCACACTAGGGATTTGGACTTCCAGGATTTTCACCTGTGAGAGCAGCGAGGGGCAAGCTGTAGCCACTGGCAATTTGTCAGGTGAACTAGAGAGGAAAGGTCTCTCAGAGGGGAGACTTTCTCAAAAGCGACTGTAAGCTCGTTCTTCCCTGCAAAAGCAGCAACAGTCCATCAGGTGGGCATGGCTGTGGAGAAGTGGAGACAGTCTCCCTCCTCCAGCCTCAAGTCAACAGTCAGCCGCCAGTTCTGACTCCCCAGATGTGCAGGTTGGTGGGTAAGGTACAAATGTCTGTGTGGGTTTTCCACAACTTCTAGGGTACCACAGAGCAGCCCAGATCGCACCAGCTCATATGTAACTCATCTTAGAACGACACAGGAGAGAAAATCCCTAACTTCCAAAGGAGACACTCCACTCTCCCCTCAATAGGGGTAAGGTTTTAGGAGGTGAAGTGGCTGCCCCGAGGCCACACAGCTGCTCATAGAGTCCCACTGGAATAAACTTGAGTCCAGCTGAGGAAGAATTTGGCTTAAACACCAGGGGATTTGACTAGTGGAGAATTCTGTTACTTGAAGGTCAGTAACGTTACTCAGCATCTATTTACTGAGCCCACACTTGGCACACAGCATGACACGTGTGGTGACCACAAGATGACCTGTGAAGTCCCCTACATAGGACCCAAGAACATTCCGCCCTCTGAGTCTTTGTTCCCTGATAAACACATGGACATGTGGACAAGAGAAATTCACTGCAGAAATGGGGCTGAATAGCTAAATTCCTGAGGCAGGGCTTGGCTGAGGACTGGGGTGTAGTGGTATCCAACTGCCTGTGGTCCATTCTCCTGTTCAGGCAATTGCACTGCAACCACCTTGAGCCAAAAAAAGCAAGATGGCACTCAGCCCTAGTCAGTCTCAGAACTGCCCCTACTCAAAGTATTTCAGTTGGGCTAGACAGAAAAACCACCTACTGAAGCTCTCTGCTAAAATAGTCCCTCTCCACAGACCTGTTTCTTGAACATGGCTTTCCTGCTGCTGGCCTGATCTGACTCCCTGTTTAACTGGCTGGTGTTTCAATGTTGAAGGAAGTACAGGAAGACTTTCCACTTGTGGGGAGGGGGATGCTAATTTTAACCGCCATGTGTCCTATCAGATCTGATTTCTGTTTTTATTATAATCTCAATTTAAAACTAAACCCAAAGCAATCTCCTCATTGCTTATATTCTCCAAAGGCAACGCGGTGAGGTCAGAGAGCCCGAGGCTTGGAACCGTGCCTTGTCTTTACCACCAACTGACTCCCTGACTTTATTTTCCCCTCTAATAAAATGAGTTGGTTGGATGGGGATCAGTGGCTGCAGACTGGCAGCATGAGTCAGCCCCTGACCCTCGTCGTGTTTCGTGTGACCTCAGCTGTGTTTTATTTGCTAATTGAATTTCAAGATCTTTAAGTAAGGCAAGAGGTGGGTGTTTTGTTATGGGCTCCCCTCTCACACCCACCAATTCCACATGAGCCTTTTCTGACTAGGACCCAACTCCAGCAGCCCTGCCCCATGTTCTCTGAGATTTCTTTCATCTGAAATAGAAAATTTCAATTTCTTTGCACCTCCAGGGCATTTTGTACCTCTGCCTGCCTTGCTCTTTGGCATTGAAAGTTATGTTGTGGTGGGTTTTTTTTTTCCTCCCAACAGAGAAAAGTCACACACAGCAGCAAAGCCAACCTCTGATGGTGCCAAGGCTGGCAGGCCACCTGGTATTGCAAAGCCTTGCAAGCCCCCTTCCCCATGCTGCAGTTAGTGTTAATATGGCAGTGCTGCAAAGAGAACACTAACCAGGGACCTCAGTGCCGGTGTGTGTCACAGTCCAGCTATACTGCAGGCCCTACAGTGCCCAGAGCCCTGCTTCTAGAGCTGTCACCTGGGAAGTTATCAGAAATGTACATTCCAAGTTCGTGCTCCAGACCTCCCAACTGCATGGTTTTGTCATCTCTAAAACGAGCCGGTAAACTAGCCCTCGCAGTTATGAGGGGGGGTCAGTAGTATATTTCTAGGACATGCCACAGTCATCCTTAAATAGGCAATGCACCAGCGCCACTACAAAGTCTGTCACCCCAGTTTACTGGGCCCAGCCACACTCTCTGACTGAGGTCTGAGCAGGGCCATGGAACCTACATGCCCGACATTGTCCCAAGTGAGGGTGCAGCAGCCGTTGTGTGGCCATGCAGATCTCCATGCCAAAGAACTCTTCCCCTACTACAGGAACATGGGGAGGTAAGAAGCAGGAATCACCAACTGAGGGGGATTTGACTATCACTCACGTACAGTGGCACTTGGGTAGGAGCCTGCCGGGCATGTGAACCTTAGGGAAGCCAGTATAGCTGGGGTGAGTGATGGAAATGGCAGGTGGGGAAATTAAAGACAGGGAAGGGGTCAGGAGCATATGGGGCTGGAGCCATCCTGAAACACTTTGCTTCTGCTCTGAGTGACATGGAAACCCTCAGGTTGGTGGGCTAGATGACATGTGATGATGACTGACATTCATCCTAAACAGAATGACCCTCACTGGAATATCAAATTCTTCTTTACAAAATAACTAATATTAAGCGCAGTGGACAAGGAAAGATAGAAGGGAAAAAAAAATCATACCATCTTTGCACTCCAAGTGAGGATGTCGATTCTGACCCTGGTCCGCAGAGGATGCTAAAGCTGGCAGAGGATGCTGATGGATATAGCTAGGACAGGAAGCTGAGGAGCAGCCGGTAAATCGGCACAGCAGCCTTGTCTTCAAGCTGAGGCATAATCTCCCCTCCGCAGCGTGAAGCGCAGACACAACATTTGTAGAGTCTCCTTCCAGAATTCTTTGAATTAGTCAGACTTCCAGTTTAGAGACTAAACTGAGGCATACGAGAGCAGATTAACAGTCCCGTGGGGAAGTGATTATTTCTGATTGAAGCCACTGGGCTTCTCTATCAAGTCTATTCCATGAGAAAAGCAGGCACAAGTAGCAAGTAGCGGTAGCTCTAGAGGGAAGGAGAGAGTAGAGAGAAAATCTCTCAAATTAGAAGAGGACTCCAGAGCCTTTGGAACTGGATAGCTCTATGCCACCACGTGGCATGCAGATGTTTAGAATTGAACCTGCATCCTTTATAAGAGCAACAAACCCAAGAAAAGTATTGTACAGATTTATTTTTATTTTTAAATTATGTGTGTGTGTGTGTGTGTCATATGAATGTAAATGCAGGGATCTGGGGAGCTCGGAAGGGCATTTGATCACTTGAAGACGGACTAATAGTCAGAGGTGAGCCTCCTGATGTGGGTATTAGGAGCTGAGCTCAGATCTCCTGAAGAATAGCAGGCCATCTTAGCCTCTGAGCAATCTCTCTAGACTCATGAAAGGTATTTTTTAAAGGCAGATGGTAAAATAATAGGCCAGCATATACCTAGACTTTGGGTTCCATCCTTAATAGAAGAGTGGGAAGGAGAGGTAGAAACAGAAAATAATGACTGTAGTGCCAAAAAAATCAGTGAAGACACTTGCCTGATGACCTGAGTTCAGTGCCCGTCATGGAAGGAAAAACCAACTCCCACAGTTGTCCTCTGGCCTCTCCACACATGCCATGTCACACATGCTCTGGAAGTATATGAATATATGTGCTTGCATGTACATGCGTGCATGCATGTGTGCATACACACATACACACAGAGTAAATGAAAAATTTTGGTTAATAATAATAATAATAATAATAATAATAATAATAATAATAAAAGGTTGCTGGTGATAAGAAATAGAAGCTGGAAAATCCCTGTGCCTTCTGGCAGCCGGGGAGCTAAGTGTGTTGATACAGGCACAGTTGGAAGGGATTGGGTGCTACTTTGTTGGCTAGCACTCCTCTAAGATTTCTAGCTCAAAGTCCTGTGAGGCTTCCCTCGCCGGGATGCACGCATTCATCCATGGTCTCTTATTGAGTGGGAATTTGACCCATAGCAAAGCTGGTGCCAAAGGCCGAGGGTAAAGAATCTTTAATGAGAAAACTAAGTGGCAGCCTCCACACAGTGTTCTGGACCCTGCAGCCACCCAGCCCCCTCTGTGATTCTTCATCTAACTTAGAAACACACAGCAGACAGACCTGGCATACAAAAATCACAGTTATATGAAATTGCTCTGATATTTAAAGTAATTTTCTCCTTTACTCTCTCTGCTTCTATTGACTATTAGGAGTCTAAAAGTGTCCAATTCTTAAGTACTCGCTGCCAAATATCACCCATTGTTTTTAAACAGAGGATACTGTAAAGCCAAAATACTGTGAGCACTTGAATTCTTGTTCTTCCTTTGAACTATTGTAATATTAGGTTTAAAAGAGAGACAGAAGGCCGTGGAAACCATGTCCCATCTAGAAAGGAAGTGGAACAGTATGGTTCGCTATGCCTTCACAGTCAATATTGCCTTTAGTTATTGCCAGCATATGAGCGCATGGTGTGGATTTTGATGACTTCCATAGTTGACAGCTTCCGTGGAGTCAATGACAAAGCTCACCCAAGATCGATTCTGTGGCAGAAATCCCAGAAGAGGGCAGAGTGCCATAGCACATGCCTGTAATCCCAGCAGCACTTGGGAGGCTGTCCTGGTTAGGCGTTAGGTTTTAAAGAACCTCAGTTTAAGAACTCCCTCCATGGCTGGGCGTGGTGGCACATACCTTTAATCCCAGCACTCAGGAGGCAGAGGCAGGCGGATTTCTGAGTTAGAGGCCAGCCTGGTCTACAAAGTGAGTTCCAGGACAGCCAGGGGTATACAGAGAAACCCTGTCTCGAAAAAACAAAACAAAACAAAAGAACTGCCTCCAACAGGCTGGCCTGTGGGGTGTTTTGATGATTGCCGGTTGATGCAGGAGACCCTAGGCCACTGTGGTGCATCCCTAGAAAGGTGGGGCTAGGGTGTATGAAAAAGCTAAACAAGCCAGTGGACTGTACTCCTCCACAGCAGTCTCTGCTTGAGTTCTTGCCTTCAGGTTCCTGCCTTGGCCTTCCTGAGGATGGACTGCATCCTTCAAGTTAAATTTAATACTTTCTTCCCTGAGTTGCTTTAGAATCATAAGGTTGAGGCCAGCCTGGGCTATAAAGCAAGACCTTGTTTCAAAATTAACCAACCATCAAGAAAACAAAACCCAGGTTAGAAAATGGCTCAGCAATTAAGAGCACTGGTTGCTCTTACAGAGAATCTGGGTTCAGTTTGCAGCAAGGCAGCTTGTGACTATCTATCTGTAACCTTAGTTCCCAGGGACCTAGCACCTTCTTTTGGCTTCCTCAGACACCAGGTACACATATAGTACACATACATACATGCAGGGAAAACATTCATACACATTAAATAAAAATAGATAATATATATTTTTTTAAAAAGCAAAAATTTTAGCAATTTTGGAAAAAAATCCCCACAGGTTAGAAAACAAAAACAAACAAACAAACAACAACAAAAACAGAGCAGGGCTGGAGAGATGGCTCAGAAGTTATGAGCACTGGCTGCTCTTCCAGTGGTCTTAAGTGCAATTCCCAGCAACCACATGGTGGCTCACAACCATCTATAGTGTGATCTGATGCCCTCTTCTGGCATGCAGGTGTATATGCAGACAGAGCATATAAAATTAAATCCTTTTAAAAAAAAAGTTAAAAAATAACTCTTTGAGCTAGAGAGATGGCTCAATAGTTAAGAGCCGAGTAATGAGATCCAGTTCCCTCCTCTAATGTGCGTGAATAGTGTACATGGATAAAACAATAAAATAAAGAAGTAAATTGTTAAGAGAGAGAGAGAGAGAAACTGCTGTGCATTTACTGTGCCCAGCCCAGTCCTAGGCTATAGAAAGCCTCAGTGAGCAGTCAGGAAAGGTCACCTCCTTAGAGCCTAGATTCTGGTCCACAGGTAGACAGCAGCTCTTGCCCTCAGCAAAGGCTCTCGCCTCAATTCTTACCTTGCTTCTTCCTTGTGAGAGTTAAGGGAAGATTCTCGATCACTCTAAGCCTCAGAGTTCCGCTATGTGCAAAACGAGCACTGAAAGTCATATCTGCATCATGGAACTGTGTTTTAAATGAGTTTAGTGTATTTAAAAAAATGCTCGTCAACACCCCTAGCCTAGCATGCTCAGAGCACTGGTGATATGGTAGGTACCATATCAGTAGGGCATTGCCTCTTCATCTTGGCCTTCAACTGTCCACATCTGTGTGTCTGGCAGACAGTAGAATGTGATTTGTAGGAAATACTTAAAAGGTCCCTCAGCTTTCTCTTCTTTTCTCTGAAGGGAGAAAACCGTTCTTTTCCAATCCTTATGGTCATACCAGTCAGTTGGCAGGTCTTAGCTTAGAGGCAAGATGAAGTCCTCCTCTGGAAGGGAAGGCTTGGAGTTGTCATGATAATAGCAGCTTTCTACCTTGGGATGCTATTTGGGTCTCTGTGCCCAGCAATTTTCAGGCTCTCTTGCTATAATAAGGATCCCACAATCGCATGGCTGAAGGTCTGGTCTCCAAGGTTTCAGGGCCTGTGTCTTTGCCCATGGCAGTAATCATTAAATGTTGCTTGTACTTCCAGGCACAGCCTGGAGAGTTGGACAGGAAGGAAAGAGCAGTGGGATACAGCGGGGCCAGAGGCAGCAACTTCAGTTTTACCCCTTGCCGAGGAAGGAGGGTGGGGGCGGGGGTGGGGGGTTTACAAACATGATGGAACAAGCCTGTGACATTGGTTCTCAACCTGTGGGCCACGACCCCCATGGAGGCTATGTATCAGATGTTTACATTATGATTCGTCGGGGTATCAAAATTATAGGTAGAAACAAAATAATTTTATGGTGCGAGGGGGGGGTCACCACAACGTGAAGTACTGTCTAAAAGGGTCACAGAATTAGGGAGGTTGAGAACCACTGTCCTAGGAGCATCTTGTGGGTCACCAGATGGGCTCAGTGGCCCTAAGCCTGTACCAGGAGCCAGGATACAGGAAGTGGTTCCTGAAGGAGTAGGGCCTCTCTTGACTTCCTGTTTTTCTTCCCCAGTCTGAAGTGGGCTGCCAATCTATCAGAGGTCATAGGAGCATGTGAGAAAAGAGTCCATTCACTGAAAAGCCCTAACCTGTATTGTTAGAACGGAACTACACAACTTAGCTTCTGAACCAAGTTGTCTTGGGCCTGGCAGGGTTGTTTGGCTGCCTTTCATGCAAAACATTCCCTGTGTCATTGCTCAGCTCCTCAGGATCTCTCTCCTCCTCTCCTCCTCTCCTCCTCTCTCCTCTCTCCTCTCCCCTCTCCCCTCTCCTCACCTCTCCCCTCCTCTCTCCTCTCCCTTTTCCCCTCTCCCCTCTCCCCTTTCCCCTCTCCCCTCTCTCTCCCATACATTCAGAACTGCTCTTCCTGGATTCCTGGGTGAGAAAAGGCAATGGGAGAAATGACACATCTAAGTGAGGGCGGAACGTCCAAGGTGGCATGCCTTTGGAAGGGACCTGTGTGACAGGGAGGAGGGGTAGCTCATGAGCCTCACCCCTTCTGCACCCTCACCCCCTGACGACTGACCCAGAAGACAGTCTTCCCGGGTCGCTTTTTCCTCCCTCCTTTCGATTGTTCATCTCGGGCATGTATTGCATGAACACAAAGTCTCTGTGCAGACACAGTTCAGACTGTCCCACGTGTGGTGCAGCTACCATCGGTGTGACTGTCATTTCCAATTTACTCAAGGAAACAGAAGCACAAAGGTAACTTTCCTAGAACAGAAGGGGCAGAGACTGTTATTTGAACACCCGGACCTCCCACCCCTCCTCCCACCCACACACCAGCCATAGTCTTTACTTCAGCCGATCCCTGAGAAGCACACTTTGTTCTGAGGACACAGATTCTAAGAATTTGTAGTTCTCTGGCTTAAATAGTGTCAGCCAGCTAATATATTCCTTTACTGCTAGCCAAACCAAGTCCAGAAGAACCTTCGTGAACTCGGAGAATTCCAGAACACTTTATCCCAAGAGCATCTACATTTCTCCATACCTTCTGTCAGCAGACACAGCATTTTAAAAACAAAGTCAAGGCTGGGAGCAAGGCAGCTCAGCAGCAGAGCACTTGCCCAGTGTGCCACGTGAGGGCCAGCTTCTATACCCAGTACCTCCAAAAGAATAAAGGCTGCGTTTCACTCCGTGTGTGTGTGTGTGTGTTTGTGTGTGTGTGTGTGTGTGTGTGTGTGTGTGTGTGTGTTATAGGGAATGGGACTGGTTTTTCTACAATCAGTGTCAAAGGTTATGTGCTGTTTGCTGTTTGCTGACTCCAGGGCAAAGTTAACAAAGTATCTCTGTCTGCGGGACTTCCCTAGGATGTGTGAGGAGAATGTTAACCCCTTGCTAACTCTCTCTGATGAGGTTCAGAAGCCAGGTGAATGTTTTGTCAGCCCACACCAGCAGGAGCTCCGGGTTCCTGCTGGGGCTTGAGATTCCACAGTGTTAATGGTTTAACACTGAAAGGCGAGTGATCAGGGAGCTAATGGGGATGGTACTTCAGGACAGTGGTTCCAGATGACACTTAGAGTGTTGCTATCTACCATAGAGGTGTCTTTCATAAACATGAAACATAGGGCATCTTTTTAAACTACGAACTGAGAGAGTTGCTCAGCTGTACCGTGCTTGTCTGGCATGTGTAAATTCCCGGATTCCAGTCCCATCGTTGGGAAAAAGAAAAAAGAAAAGAAAAAAGGTACATTTTCTAAGCAAGGAATGTCTAAAGCCTGTATATACAACCTTGCCACAGTACTGTGCAAGAAGCAGGGATTTCCAAGTGGATGGAGCCTTGTGAGCAGTTTGTTCCCTTTTCAGGCTGGCCCTCAAATTCCTGGTGATAGGACAGAACCCCTTTCCTCTCTCCTTAACCTTCTTATTCCCAAAGTGAGCTTGGACAGCTTCTGAGGCAGGCTTCCTGGAGGTTCCATATACCCCTGCAGCAGCTGTACCACCATCTCATAGTAACCTGCCATGGATGCTTTTCCTCCTCCCTCCTCCCTCCTCCCTCCCCCTTCTCCCTCCTCCCTCCTCCCTCCCCCTTCTCCCTCCTTCCTCTTCCCTCCTTCTCCCTCCCTTTTCCCTTTCCCTCTTTCTTTTCCCTTCTCCCTCTCCCTTCTCCCTTCTCCCTTCTCCCTTCTCCCTTCTCCCTTCTCCCTTCNAGTTTGTATTTAAAAAAAAAAAAAAAAAAAAGCAGATTTTTCTTGAGTTGCAGCCTCTGAACAAGGCCATAATTCCTACAGAGCTATCCCCACAACCTGGACTCAAACCTTCCTGGCCACAGTTCCCATTATTTATTGACAAAGGCCTCCGCTTCATCTTACAGGATGTTCGATTCTCAGAACATTCAGCGGTTTCTCTGCCTATCAGCAAAGCATTGCTCATGTATTGGTTCCTTTTCTCAAGGCTCTGGCAGAAGCCACCTAAGGAAGGGCTCCTTGGGGCTCACAGTTGGAGGGAAGCCATGTTGACAAGCGTGCCTCTGGCTGTGGGGGCCTATAGTGTGAGGCTGCTGGTCACATGAACCCTGGGGCTCAAAGGGCTCCCTCCCTCTTTCTGCTCACTCTGAAACCCCAGCTCGGGAAGTGGGGTCAGCTATATTCAGGATATGTCTTCCCTCCTTAATTAAATATCTCTGGAAGTGTCCAAACTCAGGTTTACAATGAGGGTTAACCATCACAGCCAGTTTCTAAGAGTTGCTTGTAACTGGCTCCATTGCAGCCTGAGAAGAAAAGACATTTTAATAACAGGATTTTTGAGGTGGCCTTCTTAGATGTATTTCTTGTTGTTTCGTGTTTTGTTTTGCTTCTTGCGATTCTGGGAATCCTGGGTCCTACTCTAGGCAAGTGCTGAACCAAGTGCTGTACCCCCAACGCCTCGGTTCTGACCTTCCATGAAATTAAAGATGCAGAGGAACAAAAAGGAGGATTATTCCTCTCCTCTGAAAAAAAAAAAAATCACTGGATCAGGTGGACAATATAGACCATGAGACCAGAGTGACTGGTAAGGGCTGACTATGTCATTTGTAGTAATGATGTGTACGGCTACTCCTTGGAAGTGGTGACAGATATTTTCTGTGCTCTTCCAAAAAGCCTGGTTTCTCACCTTCCAAAAGGAACACGCCATCGATGGCAAGCCTAAAGTGCATGTGACTCCTTGATAATTACTTTTTGTTTTCTTCACATTTTTTTAAATAGATACCTTCCTAGCACAGTTAGATTCTGGCAGTTTGCAAAAGAGTTTCTGGTGAGTTAAAGCACAAAAAGGTAGTTATCAGCAAATGGTCACGCCTGTCCCCTACTGAAGGCTGTTGTGTCTTCCTGTCTCCCCAGCAAGAAAGCTAGAATAGCAGATGCCCGCTGGCACGCTGTGCATCAACCTGGAGTCACATCAAGTCTGCGCTAGTATTCCACAAGCAGGGAGGAGAGGTCAGAAGATAGTAGGTCCTCCACACCTTGAAAGAGGCCCACATGCCCACAGGGAGAGGCAATAGAGAGAGTTAGGCCTGAGGGTCAAAGGTAGGCATGACCGGCCTGGCCCATTCACTTGTGATGCAGACATTGCAAGTCTGTGGGATCCCACTTGGGGCACAAGAAGTGAAACATACAACCACTTACAGAAGAGGACCTCCAGAAGGAGGCATGAGTGTTTGACAGTTGTACTGAGAGTCACACTGATAAATGCAGTTGCTATAGCAACTCATTTGTAGTCAGAGGAGATTGTAGTCACCTGCCGATCAGGGGGCCACTGTCCTCACCCATCTTCAAATGTTGATCCTGATCTGGGACATTTCCTCATTGTTCCTGAGTGACATCTCAGAACTATAGATTAGTGTGGGGGACTAGGCAATCCCAAGAGAGCTGTGCTGAATGAATTGAATGATAGTCCCAAGTCCTTCCTTAGGTGTGGCAGCGGGTTCCTGAACGTTAGGCAAGAACCAGACCCTGTCACCACTGCGCTGCTCTCTTCCTGTCCACCTTAGCGGCCTCCGTGTGTCTTTTTCTCCTCTGTGGTTTTAACCTGAACTCTTAAAAGAAGCCCTTCATTGCATCCAGCATGCATATCTGAGTTTCTAACATCACCGTTCCTGAGTTTTTTGGCCATTATGATGTTTAAAATAAGGGTTATCTGAGCACAAGCCATGTGGTACCACAGCATCCTTCGGACGAGTGAAATGTCACTGAGTGACCACTGCGAGGGCTTATGAAGAGTGGGCATGTGGGAAGGAGCAGTGAACCACTCTCACGGAGTAGAGTGGCATGTGGGTTACCCTGAAACTGAGACGCTGGTGAATGGCAAGCAGCCAGGATACAGTGTGGATATGTCAGACAGGGGTGATTCACCTCCATGGAGTTCAGTGGCATTGAGGTCAACCTGAAAGCTGAGACATCACTTAATGACTAGCAGGTAGGTAACTTAGATACCATGGATATGTCGGGCAGAGAAATCACACACACACACACACACACACACACACACACACACACACACACCTGAGGCCTATGACGGCGTGGCAGTCAATCTGAAAGCTGGACATCACTGAGAGACTAGCTAACAGGTTATGTTAGGCAGAGAGCCGACTCGCCCCACTGGTTCCATCCTGCTCCTCAGAACTATATATCCGTTCAAATGAACTGATTACACAGCAGTGAGTTTGCTCAGTGGGCGAGACTACTTACTGTACAAGCCTAGCAACCTAATCCTAGACACTCGTGTAAAGGTGGAGGGAGGGAGAAACCAGACTCCGGAGTAGTCCCCTGACATCTACAGGTATAGTGTGGCATGACGCCTACAACACACTGTGGGCATGCACACACGTGCACAATAATTGTAGATCAGTTCTCAAACTATGAGTCGTGACTCCTTTTAGAGGTTGTCTGACCCTTTCACCTAAGACCACCAAAAAACACAGATAGTTACAATTGCTAACATTATCAAAACTACAGTGATGAAGTAGCAAAGAAAATAATTTTATGGCTGGGGGTCACTACAACGTGAGAAACTGTATTAAAGGGTCACAGCATTAGGAAGGTTGAGAACCACCTCCATAACCAAATATTTTTAAAACATAGAGGTTTTCGTTTATGGAATTTTCATTTACTATCTTCAGATTGTGGTTGACTGTAAGAAACCAAATGTGGGAAATAAAATCACAGACAATGGGGCACTACTGTAGTGGTGGATATTGTCAAATAACTGTGACACTAAAGTACACTAGTGAAGAGAAAAGCAACAAGCAATGCACAGTCAGTTGTACTAGCACACTCACTAGCACAAAGGCATCAGGGTCCTCCAGCATCACCCCTCTGGCTTTTTTTAAAGGGTCACAGCTGTGCTGTCTTCTTACCTTCCATCTGTCTGTAGCAAGCCTTTAATGCCGAGCCTGCTCTGGTCAATGTGGATTCCTGGTTTCCATAACAAGCCTACTTGTGCTTGATGAGAGAAAGGAGAAATTGCAGCTGTTAGTCCTGTTCAGAAAGACTTTTCTTTATTACTTTGGAAGAGCAGAAATGTCACACCCCACCGTGCTAAGAAATATCGCTCAAGCGAGCTTGTGATGTGACACAGAGAGACGCCACCACAGCAAATGGCCCAGAAGGGCCCTGCCATCCTCTTCTTATCCTAGTTAAATGTCAAAAGTGTTCTTTATAAGCCCTATCCAGTAAGACCGGGTTCCTCCTCTGTTCACCAGCAGCTATGATAATGACTATTTGTAGCTGAGAAAGAGCAGAAATTGCTGACAGGATTATATTTCTTCTGCAATGAGCTGTTGTAGGTGCCGGCTGGCACCGTGCCCTGTGTTCCTTAGGACTGTTGATATCCTTGTTGCCAAGTGTGATTTATCCACTCTCCATTTCATCTGTCCACTGCTTACTGCTTTTGACCTCCTGCCCTGCAATGGTCTCTGGACAGCCAGCAGATAGGCTGTTGTAACCAAGCCACGGGGCCAAGCTTTGGAACAGTTTCTGGACATAAAGGCAGGAAGAGTATTTTTTTCCTAAGGGACCTTTCTTCTTTTTCTCTTTTAATCCTTTTAAGTGTCCCCTTGGGGGAGGGGGAAGCAAGTGACTATTATACAATGTAGAAAAAAGAACAGCAAATAAATTTGCATGTTCTATAGGTATATGTTTGTATGTTTGTGTGCGTGCGTGTGTGGGTGCATGTGTGTGTGTGGGTAGAGCCCAACTACGTTTTTCTAGTATGAAGGACCATTACTATAGGGATTCATATTGATTGCCCTATGAGTACTACAGACAGTTCAAAAGTTTGGGGACTTACCTTATTTATGAAAGAGAACAGGTTCTTGTAAACAGGAGGGACCATTGGTGGGTCTTGGTCATCAGGATTCGGTATGGGACAGGGGGATTCCTGCTAGGTTATAGTGTGCCCCAAGTGGCTTTGCTTTTGTTTTGTGCCGTGTGGTCAGTCTGTTTTGTTTTCACGGTGGAGATGAACTTAGAGTCTTCACTGAGTACAAGGACAAGGTGTAGGACAAGGAGCAAAGGATGGCTGTGGGGCAGGGAGTGAGTAGAGAGACCTTGCAGAGGCCAAGAGGGCCCCAGTGCACAACCAAGGTTGGAAGGAAAGGTGATGCCCTGGCAGCAAAGGGACCTGCTGGACAGCAAACTCTATGATGCCAAAGAACAAAAGAAAGAGGATAATGAGAGATGCAAACTCCATCTCCAGCAGCAGCAGCAGCAGCAGCAGCAGCAGCAGCAGTAGCAGATCTTAGCTCCTGAGTTAAGCCATTTCTAAATATGCCATCCTTCCCACCAGCTTGTTCTGTGACCTTGAGCCACGACTTCCTCTCTTCCTCATCAGGCCTCAGTTTCCCCCAGTATCCAGTGATATCCCAGGGCTCCTCAGGCATCAGGCAAGCAAGTGGCACTCAATCTGCCTTATTATTTCTGTTTTCTAGGAATAGAGCTATGCCCTCCGGGAAAACGGTTCATAATTACCATGGTGGCGAGCTTCGTGGCCATGGCCGGCCAGTTCCTCATGCCGGGGCTGGCTGCGCTGTGCCGGGACTGGCAGGTGTTGCAGGCCCTCATCATCTGTCCCTTCCTGCTCATGCTGCTCTACTGGTCGTGAGTATTCTTCGTTATGTACCCTGACCTCCACTGTGCTACCATGTTTTTCCTGACAAGGTCTCACCTCCAATAAGTTTTTCTCGACACATTTACTCACAGATACACACATTCTCTGTCTGTCTCTGTCTCTCTGTCTCTGTCTCTCTGTCTCTGTCTCTCTGTCTCTTTGTAACCCCCCCAAGTGTGTGTGTGTGTGTGTGTGTGTGTGTGTGTGTGTGTGCGCATGCACGTGCGAACATGTGTGCATGTCAACTGTTTACATTGTTCATATTGTGGAATGAGGCCCTCTGTGCCGCTCCCCAACCCCAATGGCTATCTATGACATCACACTAACCTGCTTCTTACCTTGAGATGAATACCTATAAATGAACACACAAGTTGGTGGGAAGGTCTTGTGTTAGGATGGGACGTGTAGAGGGAGATGATGAGAGAGAAATTATAAAAAGCTCCCTATCTTCTCTAGTTAGAGGTGAACAAATTTCACTCCATTGCCCAAATCTGGCTCATCCTCTGTGTTTTCAAATAACTATTTATTGGAAGACAGCCATGCTCATATACTCACAAATGCATTGCCTATACTTACTGTGTTAGCAATGGTATGGCCCAAACAGCTGAAAATACTTATCAAATCCTTTCAAAACAACAAACAAACAGAGTCTCCCATGATCCCCACACCACCTTGAATTGAGCTGCTTGGACTTGCCTTCCTCCTCTGATAGACTGAAACTCTCCGATGGGCCAAAGAAAACTCTTCTTCCCTCGAGCTGTTTCTGTCATGTTCTTGGTCAGTGGCTCAAAAACAACAAAATACATTCAAGAGCTCCATTCTAGCCCACGGGCAGGTACCCGAACACTAGGCAGGTACCCGAACACTAGGCAGGTACCCTAGGCAGTTTGCAGGTTGGGGAACGTTGTGCTGCCTCTGTGACTGCTCAGTTTGTACCCCCTCATCCAGTGCAGATCAGCACTGTACTTTTTTTTTTTTTTTTTTTTTTTCGAGACAGGGTTTCTCTGTATAGTCCTGGCTGTCCTGGAACTCACTTTGTAGACCAGGCTGGCCTCGAACTCAGAAATCCGCCTGCCTCTGCCTCCCGAGTGCTGGGATCAAAGGCGTGCGCCACCATGGAAGTGATTCATTTTACTCAGTGACTGTGTACATATAGAAAGACCCCTGACTGTCTGTCTGTCTAACATGCTCCATGCTTAGCTCTGGCTAGGCCAGTCCCAGCAACTTGTCCCAAACCTCTCTCATTCTCTGCTTTGTCAGCTCTATGAAAAGTGGGTCACAATCATTCTACCTCAGAGGTTGTTTGAAGACTGAAATGATATATCCAAAAGGATGCATACAAGAACAATCTAGAGGGAGACTTGGGGACAGAGCCTAGCGTCCTTCCACTGAACAGACATGTAACCTTTGGCAGGTTGTTTAACCTCTGGACCTCAAGTCCATCAGTGCCCTAAAGTCATAACAGTAAAGAATTGGGTTGGGAGAATTAATACAGACACCTTAATTGATGCCTGTTATCTAGCATCATGTATGTTAGTGGTTATGATCACATAATTATATTTTATTATTGATTATTAAATATCGATACTATCTAATTGATATTTATATCAAATATATGCCAAGTATTAATGCTATTTGGCATGTGTTAGGTCTTAAGTTCCCACAAGTATTAACTGCTACTGCTATGGTTGTAGTACCCTTAATAGAAACCTGTGTGGGGGAGCAGCAATAATGGTCAGGAGACATGAATTCCTCCTTTTCTTGCTAGCCTTTAAAGGCTCCACAAGAGTCGGTGGCTTTGAAGACGGTGTGGGTGCCTGCCCTTTATCATCGCCTCTCTCATTACCACTGTCCTGTCCTCTCCTCCTGTTGGCTCCAGTTCTTTGATAAGCTCCAGTGACTGCTGGAGGCAGAGGTGAATGGTAGCACAGGCCAGCACAACCAGCTGTTGGTGGCAAAGTACAAGAGAGTGACACATTTTCCTTAACAAGGAAGTATTTACTGCCTGCATTCAGGGTGCCCAGCAGGATGCTTGGTGGCTGCTAGCTCTCTAAGGCACAGACTCCGAAGTTAAGCAAACCACTTGGCCAGTTCAGATCCTCAAGTCAAAAGAGTACCATGTGGTAGTCATGCTATGAAGATAAAGCCATGGAAGGGCTCTTCTCATCAAGGTGGTAGACAGGAAGTGAGCATAGATAAACCTCCAAGGACTTACCCTGAAGAGCCTACCTACCTCCTTCCAAATTTTCAGAACCTCCTAAAAATAGCGCCACCAACTGGGGCTCGAATGTTTAAAACATGAGCTTGTGGGGGTGCTTCTGATTCAAACTGTAACCCAAACTGTGGTTTGGATGTGGATTTTTTTTCCACACCCATTCTTATGCCAGGAGCTTGGTTTTTACTGTAATGGTGTTAGTAGGCAGTGGGACCTTTCAGAGGTTGGGGGTTCTCGTAGTTTAGTGATTAGGGGTATGTCCATAGAAGGGACTGACACTGATCTCACAGAACAAGTGACCTACCCCTAAATCTTTCTGGTATCTCTCTGGTCATGTGATCTCATCATGTGATCTCTGCCACACACATTCTATCCTTATGCTTCCACCCACCTGAGGTCCTCACCAGATGTCTAACCAAGGCCGGTCTTGGACGTTCAGCCTTACACACTGTGGTCTTTGTATGCTGCCCTGGCATAGACGTTTTGTTTTAGCAACAGAGGAAGGACTAAATACAGGCTTGGTATACAATTAGAACTGAGCTCCATGAATAAAGCCAAGAATCAAAGACGAGAAAATCTTAGCTCACCACAGGGTCTCCACCCACAGCTAGCTGACTCCCTGAACTGTAGACTGAAAAAGATTCTCTAAGGTAAAAAAAAAAAAAAAAAACAACCCAAAGCTTTGAAGTCTGTACTGTGCATGTGCATACGCATGCATGCATGCACAAAAATTTAGCCACTTGCCAAGGCTAAGATGTGGACCTTCTCAAGTTAACAAAGCCTCCCACAGAAGCACACAAAGCTCACATGGCAAGGATGAGCTCACAGACAAAATTCATACATTCCTGGGGGGAAGGCGTTATGAGGGCCAAAAACTGTAGACTTGGGAGTTTGCATCTAAGAAACCACAGAACACAGAATAATCTGGAAGGAAAATTAGGTATTATTTGAGCACCTACCCCAGGCTGCTACTACTATTCTAGATACGATACCTGCACACAAACAAGTTGCTATTCTCTGGAAATGCAGTAGGCAGGCCCAGGTGAAATGTAGCCCATAGATCACAGCCCCCCTAAACCAGCCAGGAAGAGGCATGTCTTGGGGTTTCTATTCCTGTGATGAAACACCATGACCAGCTTGGAGAGGAAAATGTTTATTTCTCTCATAGTTCCATATAACAGTTCATCATCAAAAGCAGTGACAGCAGGAACTCAAACAGGGCAGGAACCTGGAGGCAGGAACTGATCCAGAGGCCATGAAGGGGTTCTGCTGACTGGCTTGCTCTTCATGGCTTGCTCAGCACGGTTTCTTATAAAACCAGGACTATCAGCCTAGGGATGGCACCACCCACAATGGGCTGGATCTTCCCTCACCAATTACTCATTAAGAAAATATCCTACAGGCTTACCTACAACCTGATCTTTATTATTATTATTATTATTATTATTATTATTATTATTATTATTATTAGATATTTTCTTTATTTACATTTCAAATGCTATCCCGAAAGTTCCCTATACCCTCCCCCCCTCGCCCTGCTCCCCTACCCGCCCACTCCCACTTCTTGATCTTATGCAGGCATTTTCTCAACTGGGGCTCCTTCCTCTCTGATGACTTTAGCTGTGTCAAGTTGACATAAAACTATCCAGTACAACTGACCCCTTGTCGACTTGACACACAGACTCATCGCCGTGAAACCACAAACATTGCAATATAAAGCATTTTACAGAGCTGGAGAGATAGCTCAGTGGTTAGGAGCACTGATTGCTCTTCCGAAGGTACTGAGCTCACGGCGGCCCACCCATAATGAGATCTGACGCTCTCTTCTGGAGTATCTGAAGACAGCTACAGTGTACTAACATATAATAAATCTTAAAAATAAATAAATAAATAAATAAATAAATAAATAAAAACATTTTACAAACTTAAAAAGCCCCACAATCTTACAAATTCACTTTAAAAAGTTAAGTCTCTTAATAGAAAAAAAAAATCTAGCCTCTCAATTGTGATAGATGAAAATCAAAAATAAGCTTAATGTTTTCTTACTTCAAGAGGAAAGAATCAAGGCACAGCACAATCAAAGCGAAGCAATTCTGAATTCCAACTGTGTACATAACTCAATGTCCAATGTCTGGGATCCACTCACAACGTGGGTGCTTCCAAGGGGCTTGGGTCACTTCTCTGGCTCTGCCCTCTCCAGCACACACAGCTTGTCTGCTAGGCTTGGGTCACTTCTCTGGCTCTGCCCTCTCCAGCACACATAGCTTGTCTGCTATGCTTGGGTCACTTCTCTGGCTCTGCCCTCTCCAGCACACACAGCTTGTCTGCTAGGCTTGAGCAATCTCTATTCCACCACTGCTGCTGTGCTTGGTTCCGGCATCTCCAAGAATGCTGGGGTGTCTATGGCAACTGGGCTGCACTTTTACCCACAACCCCTCCTGGGCTCTCTTCATGTTACCAAGCCTCAACTTCTCCATGATCCCTTCTTCAGTCCTGGGGTTTCAACTGCTACTGAGGCTGCACCTTCCCCGGTGGCCTATCCCAGCCTCCCACAGTTCCGATCCTCAGCTGCTTCTCATGACCCCTTCAGTCTTTAAAACCAGTACCATTTGGGTAGCTCTTATATTACCAAGTTCAGCTGCCAGCATGAGCTATAACCTTGGCCCTCTCTGGAACACAGCTTCTGTGTGCCAGCCCCAAGGGAACACTTCTCAAAAGACTTCCCCTCGGTGATGGTGGTCTCTTGATAACCATAACTGATTCTTCAGCTCCTGGTGACTAGACACCAAGGATTCTTCATACAAATTGCCAAGGAAAATTTTTGCTTTCCTCTGAGTTGTCACAGATCAGACCTCCATCATCTATCTGTGCTGTTCTTGACACTCTTATCTTCCAAGCTCCTACAGAACAGTCACCAAACTTTAAACACTCAATGGCCTCTGTGACCCAAAGTTCCAACGTACTTCTGCAGTCCTCCCATCAACGTTGTGAGGTCTGTCACAACAGTACTCTTCTATCCCGATAACAGTGCCTTTCCTACTTAGGGTTTCTATTGCTGTGATGAAACGCCACAACCAAAGCAAGTTGGGGAAGAAAGGGTTCATTTGGCTTACGTTTGCTTATCACTGTCCATCACTGAAGGAGATCCGGACAGGAACTCAGACACAACAGGAACATAGAGGCAGGAGCTCATGCAGAGGCCACAGAGGAGTGCTGCTTACTGGCAGGCAGGCTTGTCTACAGCCCAATATTTTGGAGATAGTTTCTTAACTGAGGTTCCCTCTCCTCAGAAGACTTTAGCTTGTGTCTAGTTGACATGAGACCACTGAGCACACGTATGCTTTGAGAAGATCCTTTTGCCCTGCTGGGTAGAGGCAGCCACTGAGCTTTGGGTTGTGTGATCTAAGGCAATGTCTACAATGTGGACAGTAGACTCACCTGACGTTCTCATCAGAGAGGTGTTTTGGAAGTGACCCCAGTGGGATTTGTCAATGAATCCAGTGTGGCTTATGAGGGTAAGAGAGGAAGCTGGGGCTGGGTCTTTGGATAGGAGGGGCTCAGGAGTAGGGAGTCCAAAGTCCCCTTTGCCGTTGGAGTCTGAGGGTGATGGGATGAAGTCAGCTGCTGCAGAGGTCCCAGTGCTACTGCTGAAGGCAGTGGAGGAAGACAGTGTTCTCAAATGTTAATTTTATAGTTATGTAGGTAAGGTGGTGCCAAGAGATCTGCAGGTGTTCATAAGAAAAAAATAGTTTATTGCTCACAGTTCTGAAGAGGGGTGTGTGATGTGTCACACAACATCCCATGAGGCCATATATGAGGAAAAGCCAGAAAGCAGAGCGGAGGGGGACAGACAAGGTGTGCAGGAGCCTTTATTGTAGTTTCTTCTGGAAAGACTAGATGAGGCATAGTAGGACAGTTCCAGGTCAGCTAGTGTCGGGGCATGGAGCTGTCCCCAGCTGTCTGCTACTCAGCCCTGGGTTATCATAGCAGGTGGGTAGTTGCTTGGTATAAGAGTCTGATCTAGGTCTAGGAGGTTGTTACAGCATGGTCTCTAGACTGGTTAATTTGTGTGTAAAACCTAAAGCTGAGCCTCTTAGTATTACTAAGAATGAGTTAACCCTTGGCAGAGCTGGGCAGGGTGCTCCAAGGTGAGAATGGCCACTACACATCTAGACACTGGCAAGTTAAAAGGCATACTTAGCATACAGCCAGCCCTTCTATACAAGCGCAGGACAAGGCCACCAGCACAAGCCAGCATCCGCAGTGTGACTGGGTAGGGATTTGGCAAAGACTTTCCTGAGTGCAGGTGCCCTTTGGTGATTGGAAGGTCTGTGACATGGGCTGTGGGGGAGGATTTCTGCCCCACCCCAACCCCTAGTGAGTCTGAGAACCAAAGCCAAAGTGAGCTGCTTGGGGGTGCTTACAGCTCATGCTTACAGCTCATGTCACCTTTGGGTGAGGCAGAACCAGCTGACATTTCTCTGTGGGCTGGAGATGAAGGAAGTGCAAGGATGGGGGTGCAGAGAGAACAAGGGTGAGCCTGCTTGTGTGTGGGCACCCCAGGGTGCTGCACAGAGGCACTTAAGCACTTTGTCATGAAGTAGGTATAGAAGAGACTGTACCTGTGCGTGGGCGGAGTCAAAGGTGAGTGAAGGTATCTGCAGCCTCCACGCACCCCGTCCTGGTGCCAAGTACAAATTCTATAGTGGTTTGCAGTAGCCACTCATTAGGCCATAGGAAAGGGCAGCACATCTTAGTCCTAAGGCAGAAGAAAGTCATATTGACCCATCCAAGTAAACCCTTCCAGACTCAACGTGCACAAATGAATAAGAATAAAATTCAGGCTCTAGAACATCAGAGGGCAGAAGAATAAGAGGAATTCTGCCAGGGGAAGCAGGGAGATAGGTGGGAGGTAAGAGAAGGGTGAAATGGACCTTAAGAAAGAGCTGCAAGGGTAGGAAAGGTGCTGGTGGCAGCTGGCCCCAGCCTGCTGGCAGTGTAGCTGGTAACAGCTCCTCAGTAAGAGCCCCCCATGCATAGCACAGTCTTGCTCTGTATTCTCCTCACTGCATGTAAGTCTGGATTCCATGAGGATGTCTCAGGGGACTACAAGTGTGGAAGACTGAGGGGTAGTAGGAAAGGCAGGGAGTAGGAGTTTCCCTGGTCGGGCCTTACTACTGAGGAGTGGCAGAGGGACATGGAAAAGGCTGGAGTTTTTCTGGAGGAGCCACAGGAAGCAGGGATGGTGGGTGCCATCCCTGTGGTTGGGTGCATGCTGTCACCTCAGTCACAGTGAACATGCCACATGACAGGTCCAGAAGACATGGCAGGTTTGGTAATACAGAAACTCACACATCAGCTGTGTGCCCTCCTGTGCTGGTGAACATCTGCGTGTCAACTCAAGAAGAACCCATGAAAGATGTGTGTGTGTGTGTGTGTGTGTGTGTGTGTGCGCGCGCGTGGGCGCTCTATTCTTCAAACTGTGTTTCCTAGGCATCACGGCTGTCATCATAAACAAGGCAGACACAGCCCTGCCCTCACAAACCATCAAGGCAAGGAAAGAAAACCACATTTAATATTCATATCCCAAAGCACTCTAGAGTATGTGGATTTCAGTATGCCTTAACATTCCAGGGACGTGTTTTCTCCAAGATCAGCTGCTAGCTTCCTCCTGGGGGAGGCAGCAGTGTTCAACAGAGTGATCCAGGTTTGCCTGGGGAAAAAAACAGAAAATCAAAAAGCTTCCCCAGGAACCTGGGGAGATGGTTCAGTGGGTGAAGCTTGCACCACTCAAGTGTGAGGACCTAGAGTTTGGCGCCCTACCACCCATGTAAATGCAGGTGTGGTGGCCTTCCTGTAATCCCAGCATGGGAAGGTGAGGTAGGTGTTAGGATCAGGGAGGATCCCCAAAGCAGGCTGGCTAGATGGACTAAATGAATCAGCAAGCTCTGGCTTCATGCAAGAGAATATATAAATGGAAAGCAACTGCAACAGGCCCCTGAAGTCAACCTTAGACCTCTGTGTGCATGTGTACTTGCACATATACCCATACATATACATACATGCATATACCACAAACACACATGAAGTGTTCTAGGGCTGCAGGTGAGTCCTGAGGTCAGAGGAGCAGTCCTGTGCCAAGAAAGAGAGCAGGCCTCTTGCATGTGACCTGGGGACCTGGTGCCCTTTAGGACAGGGCATAAAGGATGTGCTAAGGCGCCCTCGGTTGCCTGAGTCCAGCCCCATTCACAAAACAGGATCTGAAGTTCTATATTGAGAAACAGATGTTGTCCCTGAAGGGTAAGTGAGTGCCAACAGCCAGATCACTTCCACTGCTGACACAGGCGTCACCTTGGTTGTCTCAGATATCCAGCATCAGCGGTATTTCCAAAAGTGCTTGCAGGCAGAGACAGGAGCTTGGGCTCAGGTCTAACCACCTCACCTGCACTGCAGAGCTATAAACACATGTGACTCATTCTGGAAACTCCCGTCCTGGCTGTGTTCCCGTTGCCTGCACTGGGTTACCTGCCTCGCTTACCTGACAACCCCATCAGCAGCTACCGGTGTCTTGCTCTCAGAAGTTTCTGTTCCTGGCTTGTTTCTATACCCCTGCATAGGAGCAATAGGGGTGGCTTTCTTGCACTCTGCCAAGACTCTTCATCTGGTACCTGTTGGAAACTCTATTCAGCTTGGGTTCACCCACCATGAGTGCCCTGTGTAGAGACATGTACCAGATGTGTGAAGATGGTGAATTATTAACCACACCTTGTCTGAGCTGGAATTTCATCCTGACGAGAGAGCTTTGCAACCATCACAATCATTAGAAGCACAGGGCATGACACTGAGAGAGGGGAAGCTAGATGGGAAATAACAGGAAACAACAAAGGAAAGCGATTAGGCCAGTTCTCAGGTGAGACAGGAGTCTTGTGACAGTGAGGAGGACGGGGAGGGGCGGGGGGGGAGGAGGTGGCACCTACTGTGCCCAGCAGCTGTAGAAGGAACTAGCACCAAGGGAGGTAGTGAGCAGAGAGCCTTAGAAACAAGTGCCTGTGGTTAAATGTTTCCAGAGAATTACTATAAAAACATATAAATAGCCTCAAGCTACATAGGTCCAGTTAAAAATGCTAACAATTTCATTATATATAAAGACAGAAAATGGTCTTAATTTGTACATGCCACTAAAACCATTTTAAGCAGAATCGTATCGATTTTTATAATTTGTTGAAATTATGGTTTTGTGGGGCAGGTTGTTTGTTTGTTTGTTGTTTGTGAAATGGAGTCTTGCTATATTGCCCAAGCTGGCCTCCTAAGGAGCTGAGGCAGCAGGTGTGCCATCATTACATAGCTGAAGGCTCCTCTCTGGAAGCCACACTAAACACTCACATCCCTGAGTGACACTGAGCTTCCCAAGGACCCCTCAAGTTGTCACTGTGGTAGATTCCCAAGCAGATAGAGAAACTGAGGCACATGAATGAGCAATAGGGGTGGCTTTCTTGCACTCTGCCAAGACTCTTTATCGGGTACCTGTTGGAAACTCTCCTCAGCTTGGGTTCACCCACCACGAGTGCCCTGTGTAGAGACATGTACCATATGTGTGAAGATGATGGATTACTAACCACACAATACCCCATGGCTTGCCAGAGGTCCCTTGGCTGCTAGCTCAGCCCAACCCTATTCTGTGGTGCTCCTAGGCCCAGAATGTGCGTGGGCCACCAAAGGTAGCATACACTTGGTGCAGAACTTGCTTCTCATCCTGGAAGATTCCGTGAGCCCTCTAACAATGACAACGACATTTCTTCAAGTCATAAGGGTATTGCCACCTATCCTAATAGGGGCACAATGGAAATCTGTTAGATGGATTAATCGATTAATCGTGCTGCTTGCTGCCTCAATATGAGTTTAAAAGATGTGTGAGTGCATGGATCGGTCTGCTTTTCTTTCCCAAGCTCGAGGAGCACAACATGATCCTCCATCAAAAACAATTTTATTTTAAAATATCACATTATACAAAGAGATCCAATCACAGATTAAAAACAAGGTTGTAGGGTTCTCAGAACACATGGGACTCATCTGTATTAACAATTACTCACAGGGGGAAAGGGTCTCCCTCACAGGAAAAGGGAAAAGATGAGTCATAGATGCTACAGTCTCTGGGAACATGAATAGGTACACAACAATCCCTTCACAAGCTTCAGTGAGCAGTTTGCAATTGATTTGTGGGCATAGTGGCTCATGCCTTCAATCCCAGAGCATTCAGGAGGCTGAGGCAGATGGAGTTCTGTGAGTTCAAGGCTAAGCTGGCTACACAGAGTATTCAAGACAGCCAGGGCTACACAAGGAAACCCTGCTTCAAAAGAAAAAGAAAGAAAGAAAAGGGAAAAGAAAAAGCTATAAAATTTTTCTTAGCAAAAAAAAGAAGAAAATCCTTATGTTGGGGCTTCTTATGTCAGTGGCTAAGAGCACTGACTGCTCTTCCAGAGGACCCATGTGGCAGCTCACAGCTGTCTTTAACTCCAAGATCTGACACTCCCACACAGACATACATGTAGGCAAAATACCAACGTACATGAAATAAAAATAAATTATTAAAAGATCCTTCTTATCTCTACATTATCTAGACAATAATGAAGCATTATGTGGTACTAACAAAGGCACACGTATGCAGATGGGGAGGGGTTACCTTCCTCAGTGCCATAGCCTCTTCTGTTGTTCTGACTCAAGTCTACTAACTGCCCCCAAACCTATGCTCACAGAAGCATCCCTAATAAAACGCAATGGGACATGTTTGTGCACTCATACCCACATGCACACACACAGACACATACACACAGAGAAGAAAGTAGGGAAGAGCGGGTAATGGGGAGGAAATATGATCAAAGTGTATATATGCATGTTTATGTAATTATGAAAGAAGTAATTAAAAAACACAGACCTAGAAGTTCAAATGGTAGTGCACATTTCAATCATGAAAGTTGAATGAGCAGTTGAAAGTAAGCTGGAAATGTCTCAGCTGCTGTTCGGAACCTGCTGAGCACATGGCATGTTGGGTAAGAAGCTTTTCTCAGCTAAGTTTCTGAGTACAGAGTTCTGTACAATGCCATGAATGCCATTGCTTACACGTGTGCTTACAAGCAGAGGTATCGAGAGGTCTGAGACATAAAGGAGTATGGCTCTCTGACACCGTGCACACACTACCAGGGTAGTGAACCTCTGTCGTCCCCAGGACAAGGACATACTCCTCAAATCCATCTCACTGCCCTCCCACAGCAGCTGGGGCTATGGAAGGCCAGCTTGGAAGCTACTACAGCCTGTGAGCCAGGCAGAGGCCAGTCAGAGTGAGCATGTGTGTTAGAGTCTAAGCTGTTGGTGTCAGATGCTAAATGACTGCTGCACGGGTAGCTGGTCAGAGTCCATACAGATGGATAGAATGAGGTGTAG
Organism: Mus minutoides; assembly: GCA_902729485.2. Classification (NCBI taxonomy): domain Eukaryota; kingdom Metazoa; phylum Chordata; class Mammalia; order Rodentia; family Muridae; genus Mus; species Mus minutoides. The sequence continues at coordinate 86,404 of LR750081.1, read as the reverse complement.
GGGACCCGTGAGACCAGTACCAAAACAAATGGCAGTTGGATCTCCCTCAGGCATTGGAACTGGCTGACTCCAGTCTGGATAAGTTGCGGTAGGTGGGAGCTGGGAGAGGTATTCACAGTGATGATGAGGCACCTGCTAAGTGTGAGGACAAATCAGGGCCAGTGGGAGGCTCCCACATGACAAGTAGATACCAAGTATCCAAGAAGTATCCAAGGTATCTGTCTGCCACCCTGATGGGCGTAGGATTAGAGCCTAGGTTTAGGTCAGAAGATGGTCTCTTGGAACAGCTGTTTGGCCCATCCCCAGCAAGCTGCAAACAGAGGTGCCGGTAAAATTCTAATTAGGTGCAGAAGTGGCAAATTCATCTCTTCTGCCTCTTTCCCTCCTTACCCCACCCCCCACCCCCTTTCCTGGTAATTAAACCTAGAACTGTGTGCATGCTAAGGGAGCACTCAACCACTGAGGAGCTCATCCCAGCTCCTTTATATTTTATAGTTTTAGACGAGGTCTTGCTAAATTACCCATCCTGGCCCGGAACTCACTATTGTAATCCGAGCTAGCCTCCAGCTTGCTATCACCCTGCCTTGGCCTGGCAAGTGCTGAGATTATAGGTCTGCACCACTTTGTCTGTCAGAGCACCACATTTTCTGTTATCACTTGCAAATGGTGTCAAATCAGCTCCCTGTACAGCTTTGCTCCTTTCATGCCCTATGTGTACCTTCTGATTTCTATGGCTTGATAATCACTTCCACAGGAGGAAGAGTGAGAAAGTGGAGAATATTAACTCGGGTTTATGGGTGGATGAGCACCAGCTGCATGCAATATAATGTTTACAGATTATAGGTGTGTCTGTATGGGAGGTAAATCTCATGTCTTTATCTGCTAAAAACATGAACAGAGTAACATTTAGGGTCACGTCAATCCCTAATGTATACAGGGTTGGTCCACTGTAAAAAGGCTAACATCAAAGACTTCAGGTGCCCTGCCTGAGCCCTGTAGCACCATGAGGGTGCTGTGCACAGTATGCCTGAGCCTGTAGCACTATGAGGATGCTGTACACCAAGTGGCCTGAGCCTGTAGCACTATGAGGATGCTGTACACCAAGTGGCCTGAGCCTGTAGCACTCTGAGGATGCTGTACACCAAGTGGCCTGAGCCTGTAGCACTCTGAGGATGCTGTACACCAAGTGGCCTGAGCCTGTAGCACTCTGAGGATGCTGTACGCCAAGTGGCCTGAGCCTGTAGCACTCTGAGGATGCTGTGCACAGTGTGCCTGAGCCTGTAGCACTCTGAGGATGCTGTGCACAGTGTGCCTGAGCCTGTAGCACTCTGAGGATGCTGTACACCAAGTGGCCTGAGCCTGTAGCACTCTGAGGATGCTGTACGCCAAGTGGCCTGAGCCTGTAGCACTATGAGGATGCTATGCACAATGTAGCATAGTTTTGCCTTTCAGAGGTGACTTTTAGCCTCAAATCTCAGCAGATAAGATGGGGATCTAGCTTGCCAAAGCTTCTGTGGCAATCTACTGATCTCATTTCACAGATTCAGGGAAATTGAGACCCAGATGAGTAACGGACTCATTTAACATCACAGCAACTTTCTGGTGTATTTCTATTATAGTTTTCCCGTGGTATGATGGGACCTCGGTTTGTGAAGAACACTGGACACCTTTGAATAACGTCCAATTGTGTTTATTCCATTTGGACCTTTGAGTTTGTTGCTGTTTCTTTGTTTTCTTTGAGGAGTCTCTAGATTTTTTTTTTTTAATTTTATTTGTCTTGATTTGCATGGGTATTTTGTCTGAGTGTATCTCTGTGTGTCGCATGCATGTAGTACCCATAGAGGCCAGAAGAGGATGTTGGATCTCCTGAAAGTAGAGTTACAGATGACTGTTCGCCACCATGTGGGTGCTAGGAACTGAACCCTGATTGTCTGGAAGAGTGCTCTTAACCACTGGGCTATCGTGCCCGCCCCTCTAGAATTTTTTTTTAACTGTCCCATACGTGATCATACCCAGAGAGTCAACAAGTAGAGCTAGAGTTATCTCTTTGAATCAGAAGTGCCCTAAGCTCCTTCCACACTCATTTTTGTATGCACATATGGAAAGGTCATCTCCATGAAGTTATATTGACCTTGTGTCGTCTCTGGGCTCGATTTTGTGTCCTGCCTGCATGCCTGCTTAGTAGAAGCTCCACACTGGGCTGGGACATGGGCCAGTGGTGCAGTATGTGTTTAGTATGCTTTCCTTCCCAACGAAATTCTTCTCGCGGCCTAAAGTGTGGCTCTCTCCCCTAATGACTCCAACTGCTCCATACATGTTTATTCTGTGAATGATGTCACTGTTGAATCACAGGCAGGAAGGTGTGTCTGTGTACACGGGTATCGCCCTAAAACTAAATACTTCGCAAAACAAATAAAGGAAAGACTTAAGGGTACAACTAATTTAATAAAGCATTGGCGGTTTTATTTCCTTTCTGTACTTTATTTATGAGTAAATGTCCTAGTACAGTGAATTAAACAGGACACTCATGATTTTTACTCAGAGAACTGCCCAACTGGCTTTTCACCAGAGTGTGTGTTTAATGAACTCTCAAAAAGGCAGCCCAAGCCTCTATAGAAATCAGTGTGGGGGGTTCTTAAAAAGCTGCCCGTGCATAGCTATTATCTTTCCCGGGTGTGTACACTAGAAAGACTGAGTCAGTGAACACAGAGACATGCACACCCATGCTTACAGTAGCACAATAGTAAGATATGGAGTTGGCCTAGGTGCCCATCGATGGGTGAACTTAGAATATGTTGTGTATATACCCAGTGGAGTGTTAGCCATCAAAAGAATGAAGTTATAACATTTGCAAAAATGTGGATAAAACTGGAAGTCATCGTCAGACTCAGAAAGATGAAGAGTGTGAATTTTCTCTCCTGTGTGGAATCTAGATTCAGGAACAAGTACGTAAGACACTCAAACAGAAAGAAACTGCTTGGGGAAAGAACTGGGGGGGGGGGGAATGGAGTGAAAAGGGGGATGAGGCGTATGATCTAATGTATGAGGTATGTTAATGAAAGCATTATAGTGAAATCCCTTCTTTTCTATAGTGATATATTAATGAACAAAAAAGGCTGTCCTGATAGGAAGCTGGTTGGCGTTAGATTCTCCCACTAGACAAGAAGATAATTCATTGCTTTTAAACCTTAATGGCAAATGATCATCCTTATACTATGTACCAGTTTTTTAAAATTTTAATCAGTTGTATATATTTATTACTACAAATTGAAATAACAAAATTTCCTTTATTGCAAATGAGAAAAGTTTTAATTATTACCTTCTCATCAAACGACCCCAAATTCTATTTTTATGTTCTTTCACGTTATCGTATTTCATCTCAGACTTGAGACTTGTAAAGTACATGGGCCACTTCAGAGTCATTGTGCTTGTTTGAATCAACTCAAGACATAAAAATATAAAGAAGTCATTTGCAAGCATCCAAACCGCTCACGTTTCATGTAGAATACCCATGACAAGTTAGGAAAAGCTCCCAGCACACACTCCCCTCTCAAAAAAAAAAAAAAAAGAATCAAAATAGAACAGAGAACCCAAGCACAGATGATTAAATTAGTTGCTAAACAGTTTAATTTTCAAAGAGTAGCTTTCACACCTGCTGCATGGCATTATCAGCAGTAAAGAACAGGACAGGGCTTAGGCTTAAATTGACTCATCTTATTTATTCCCTATTCTAGTAGCCCCAGAAGGGTCCCACCTGTGAAAGCGGCAGAAAGTGCCAGCGCATTTGAGCTGTACATGGCTCTCTTCATTCTGGTCTCCATTAAGACCAGTGCTTGTGGTTCTCTTTCAATCTGGAAAATACTGTTTGGCTTTACCATAGGGTCTCCCTGCACTGACTGTAATGTCCAGCCTCCTCTCTGTCTGAGAAAGATGCCTTTACTCTCTCCCCAAATTCTCTCACTTCTGTCCTGGGCCTGATGCTGACACTCTGGTGGAGGAGAAGGAAACGTGTTCCTTGTGCTGATTTTTAACTGCCGATTTCACTGGGCAATTGCACAGCTAATGACTGCAATGTACAACAGTACAACAGACCTAGGAAGGGTCAAGCAGGCCTGGGTTTAGCTCGGCTGCACATCAGGAAGATGAGTTAGAAACCTGTTCCTACTGTCCACCCCTCAGTCACCACGTTCCGCCATACACACGCTGGGATAAGCACAGGAAGAGATTGCCCAAGATGCACACTCCCATTAGCATAAAGAAACAGCGAGGGAGTGGGAGGGTGGTGTGTGCCTGTGATCCCAGCTCGCAGGAGGCTGAGGCAGAAGGATTTCTCTGAGTTCTGGTCAAGCATAGGCTGCTTGGTTGGATCTTCTTAAAAAATGAAAAGACAGAGAGAGAGGAAAAGAGAAGGGAGGGACAGAGAATCATAAAGCAGACCTACCCATTTTATATCTTGATACAGTAGTATCATTTAGGAAGAGCGCCACATAAAATGTCCACATAAAGCTTTAGGAACACACGGCACTGTCGCTGTTTAGTGCAGGATATTTCTAAAACATATTTATCCTGCTTTTTAAAAGCTACAGAGCTGTAGAGATGACTGGTGGCTAGAAGCACTTATGGAGCTCCTATAGATGCTATACGGTCAGTTCCAGTTTCCATATTAGGTAGCTCACAACAGCTTATAGCTCCAGTTGCAGGGTATCTGATACCCTCTGGCTTCCACTGGCACCTGCATATCAATGATGCATATAAACTCACATACGCAAATACATACACATAGGTACCAAATAAATCATTTTAAAAATCTATTACTCTAGATGTGTGTGCCTGTGTGTGTGTGTGTGTGTCTCAGTGTAGTCCATAGCAAACATGTGAAGTCAGAAGACAACAAGCAGGAGTTGGTTCTCTCCTTCCACCATGCAGGTCATGGGGATAGGACACTCGGGTGCTGGGGACAGGACACTCGGGTGCTCAGTCTTGGCTAGTGTCTTCCTGAGCCATCCCACCGGCCCTTAGTCTGCTTTCGAAGAATACCATAAACATGCACAATATAGAAAGAATTCTGAAGGCCCAAGTTCCAGACCCACCTGTGCTAGTATTGGTACCTAACAGCGTGTCAATACTAGAGCAGGCAAGAAGGGTTTAGGTCATTGGCCACAGGGACACATGCCAGACATAAATATCTTCCTGTCACTGGAAGTTGTTTTACCACTTGACTGCTACTGGGCACTACCAGGCTGCTGTGTCAAGACAGTGGAATATATCAGAGGCACTTGTGTGTGAAGCTCCTGTGCTGACCAGAAGTAGTTGGAATGCCTCTGCACTCTGCCACCATTCCCAGTGTGTGGCTGTTGGCCCTCTCTGTTTCCCACAGCCTAGACCAGCATGGATCCTCCCATAGAATTCACTCCTCTGATTCAGCCCTGATTGCTCTTCCATGAAGAGCCGTTGCCAGTGGACTGATCACACAACCTCCATGCCACCCAATCCGAGATCCTCTTACTTAATTCTGTTCCATGGCTTTTTAAGCATGAGGTGCACTGGGCAGATGCGGCTTTCATCTGCTTTATTTTGTCTTATTCTTTTTGGTTAGAATATTCCCTATCTCTGAGTTTCGGAGCTATGTTCTTCTCAGGTCCCAAGCTGTGGCCAGGTTTGGTTTGGTTTGAATTCTTGTGAATACAGAGTGACAGGGTCTCGCTCTGTATTGCCAGCTGGCCTGACGTTCACTAGGTAGAGCAATAGCCTTAAATTCAAAGCCTTCTGAGTTCTGGGATTATAGAAGTGAGCCTCCATACCCAACTCTGTCAGGGCTCTTACATTTTAGAACACTATTACATCATATGTGAATCCTGAACCATTCCACCAAGTTCCCACCACATTATCCAAACTGAAACAGGCTCCCGTGTCTTCTCATGAGCCACAGCTCAGTTGTTTATGACTTTGCATATAGCTCAAAACCTAACTGTTTGGAGCATGTATTCCAGAGCTTGTGGCCTCCTGTAATGCCTGAGAGATCCTTGCAAGGACAGTACTTCCCCAACATCAGCTGTCCACACGGTTTGGCTTGCTGCTTTGCTGTGTCTGAGGTTAAGGAAGTGAGCTCTCAAACTCATCCAATCTGCCATCTGATGACTGAGTGTCCTGAGCTCTTAGATTATTCTCCGCCTGAGTTTCCCAGCTGTCAAATGAGTAATAGCAGTAGGGCCTCATCAGAAGCTTGGCCTGGAAACTCCTAGGACAGTGCCTGCAGTCATCAGTCTACTCATGGAAGGTGGTTTGCAGGTTTACCTGCTGTGGGAGACAATTGTGTGGCTGTTGCGAGTCTGCCCATGTGTCCTAAGAGAGTGCAGTCCTGAATTCCCTTCACCCTGATCTTGTGGCTGCTGTTCCTTATATTCCACACCATCAGTATCTCCATATCCATGCTAGCTCCTTCCTCACTTCTCTTTCTCTCCCCTCTCCTCCTTTCCCACCTATCTCTTCCCATTTCTGGATAACTCATGACTGGAAACAAAACAGAATGGAAGCCATTCAGCCATTCCCTTTGTGTCTTTGAAGGATTTTCCCTGAGTCTCTCCGATGGCTAATGGCTACCCAGCAATTTGAATCAGCAAAGAAGTTGATCCTGTACCTTACTCAGAAGAACTGTGTGAGCCCTGAGAGTGATATCAAGGGAGTGATGCCAGGTAAATACAATACACTAATCAGAAAGCCCAAGGGATGTCACCGGTAAGTATGATGCTCTTGCCAGGGAGCCTGAGGGATGCCTTTGTCCTGAATAACTGTCCTGGCTAGTGTTTGATCTATACTCCTGTGCCTATATGGTTTGCAAAGGTTTGGAAAGGCAACAGTGGCTGCTACAGCCTAGGAGTGAAAATAAACTGAAATTCTCTCCACTTTCTGGGAGCTGGTTTCTTTCAAAATCAAGTTGGACACACTATCATGTTCCTTTACAGCCCATACAAAGCCAGAAGCAGGATGTGAGTTGGATACACGCCTGATCTTTATCAGCTCTGTTGGCTTTGTGGGACCCGGTGCCTCCTTTCCCTGATTGCCTACCAGGTTTAAAGCCTTGGCTCGGGGTATGGATGGTGTTAGTGACCTCTCTTCTTGAGTATGATCTTCAAAGGGCTGCTATTGTCTATTTATGGCCGTGACCTATTTGTTGGTCGAGGGGAGAAATGGACACACTCACTATTTTTGTACTGTGGTTCAGACCCATAGAATTCTCGTGAATCAGGGCATCAGCAGAAGCTAAGTGGAGCTTTCAAGCTGGGAGCCCGTAAATGGCACCAGGAAGTTCTTCACAGCCAGGTTCCTGAATCCTCCCTGACACGCCAAGATACTGACCTTGTAGATCTGAAAGAAACCCAAGGGAACGTGCACTATTAGTGAGCTCTGAAAGAGACTCTAATGCAAGGGACCTAGAGAGTCCCTTTGGAAAACGGCAGCTTTGACCTACCATGTTAACCTCAAGACCTGTATGCTTTATAAAAATCCCTTAGAAATGTAATGCATAGTGGGGGGGGGAGCACAGGGAGAGGGAGGGAGAAAGGATGAGAGAATGACTTGACTATAATGAGAATCATGTGATTACCATTCACTCACTCATGACAAAGATATCTATTAAGTACCTGATGGCACACACCACTATGGAGAAGGCCTGACTCTTGAGGAGCACATAGATGGGATGCACACAGAGGGGAGGTCTTAATGTACATTTAACAGGAGCACTAAAGCAGAAGGATGGAGAGTGGAGACTGTAGTCAACGTGACGATGTAAACCTGGCTTTCAGACAGGTGTGCCATGCAGGAGAATGTACCTTGCAGGTTCCCATTTCCACTGAAGAGGCTGTGCGCCACCTTGATCTTGAGAGCTCTTGGCACCCAGTGGGCTTCTTACTGGATGAAGATATGGGGGCCCAACAAGGGTAGCATACCTATCTTTCCCTAGGCCCAGGGACACAAAGGCTAAGCCACAACCACTTGCTGGGTGAGATGTGGTCTATCAAGTCCTTTAGCTCAGGCAGGAAAAGTCTGGTCAACCAAAAGCTCAGAAGTCCCTGGAATGAAGGATGCAAGCCATGGCTGTTCTACTTGAAGAGTATTGAATGAATGCTGGCTTTTCAGAGGGCCATCCTAGGCCCCCTTTCTCAGTAGCAATGACAGTAAATGATATTTAGATCATAGTAAAAGATCAGCTCATTCTTAACGTTCCATCCTCTATGTGGTGTGCTCGTGGACACATCTCTTCACAGCAGTGCACTTCCAAGGGATGGTATGGTGCCCTTGCTTGCAGATGAGCAAAGCCATGGCACAGAGCGCTGGACTGCTTTGTCAGAGATCAGTCAGCTACTGGGTACTAGTGGAACGGGAGTTGAACCCAGGGAGTCTAACTGAAGTGGCTTCACTGGCTACTGAGAAGGGGGTGAGGACTATAAGACATGTGGGAAAGGATGCTGTCAAGGAACTATTGGGGCCAGGACTGTCTGGTTTGGACCTTCACATAGCTTCCCTGAGGCAAGCTTCTGTTCTCAAGTCTTGTTGTAGATTTGTTGCTGACTTCCTAATTAAATCATCACGCTCCTCTTCTTTTGGATTAAAATATTATCTGGGAAAAGCTTGTTTTCTCAATCTTAATTACACTGATTTAAGTCCCTATTTTTGGAAAGTGATATTAGCTCTCCTCCACCTCCATTTCTTTGCTTATGAGCTCGGTTGGTGTTTACTTCTCTTCTGTGTCCCAGACTGGGGGCCAAATAAGAGGTGATTTGAACCCCTTGGTGACTGACAAAGAGGAGAAAGGCTTCACTTTTTACCAGGTTGTGTCATCATTAGTGTAGTCCCTGTGGGATGCTTATTCACCTGGCTCTCTATCACACACACACACACACACACACACACACACACACACACACACACACACCCCGCAACTGCCAGATGCATTTAGACAAACAGAATGCAAAACTGTCCAGCACTTGGGGGAAGTCTATCTTCTCTGGGATTTCCAACTTCCTTAGCTCAGAATCACTTCTCCACCATAACCATCAAGCTCTTACCCAGTTTCTTCTCAGCCGTACTCATGGCTCTGTCCTCCTCTCCTCCACCAGCAGCCCAGGAACAAATACAGCCACATCATCACCTGCCCAGAGCCCCAACGAAGACCCCCACACCTTACAAATAGATTTAGAAACCCTACCTAATGTCTACCTCCCCCAGGCCTCTGATCTGTGTTGGACCCCATGTTTTTTCTCCCCATAGGCCTCACCTCAGAAAAGTCCTGTTCTCTCAGACCCATTCTCCCATCCTCAAGCCCAGCTGCACTCCTGTCTCAGCTGCAAACAGGAGTTTCTCAGTATTAACCTCTACACAACAGAGTCTCTGCGGCAGAGCCCAGGCTATACCTCCAAGGAGACCATAGACACCTGCATTTCATGAATATTCATAACATACAGGAATCCAGGGCTCCTATAGCCAAGAAGAGGCAGTTCCTTAGGGTGACTCCCAACAGAAAAGTGCCTTAGGCTGGGATGTAATAGGGAATGAGAGGCTGCATGCCCTGTTAAAGCATGCTAGTCTTGGGCTTATGCTAAAAGAAACCCTGATCTCCCCAAACTTTCCATTTCTATTCTTTTAACAGTGTCTTCAGTTTTTATTTGAGCATAAGTGATGGTCTTAGTGACCTGCTCATCTGGCTTAGACACTTGGGTGTGTTCCCAAATGTCCTTCTCGCAGTGTTATGATATGCCAAGCATGACAGCTCTCCTTCCCAGGCCTGATTCAAGATTTTGAACATTTACAGTGGATGTAAAGACTCTGCTCCTTCTGTGTTACCTAGAGCCCACAGGGGGAAAAAAAGGCCAACTAACCTTATGTCAGAGGCCTGCTTAGCCCCTTGCTTTCAGTGATAGTGAGACCAGTCAAGAGACACAGGACAGAGACTGGAAGACCCAAGGAAAACTCCTAAGAACGTGTCATCCTTCTCAAAGCTTCATGGGAGGGGGACAGTGAGGCCTGGAGAGGTTGAACACTTAGTTCCTACTTCCAATATACTCTCTGGGAAGGAGCTCGTTGAAGGGTCACCCAATGGACAAAGATCACATGCATGACCTTTTTCTTCTCGAGGAGAGCAGTATGTGGGGAGCAGGAGTCATTTGACCTCTGTGGGCCACCTCACTGGGGAAGTAATCCAAAAGTCAACTCTGACCCAAGGCTCTTAGAGTCTGACCCAAGGCTCTCAGTCCCAGAGAGGCTACCCTAGGTATACTTCCATGGCCTTCTCTCTGTCTCTATCTCTGCTGCTCTTGAAAAGATACAGAGAGACCAGAACCTCTTCACTGTCTCCTGCATCTAGGGCTTGGAGCATGTGCACCAACCCTGCCATGTCCTCAGGCCATAGTATGTTCCAGGACTGCCCTCCATTGGTACCTAAACCCATGGATAGTGCCTGACTTTAGACAGGCTAGGTTTCCCTGTAAATATAGATCTACTATGAGGTCTAATTTACAAAATAGGCACAGGAAATGATTAATAACAACTAATAAAAAAAACTGGAGTAATTATGACAGTATAATTTATGAATTTCTCATTTCTGAAATTTCCCATTTAATAGCTTCAGGCCAGAGTTAGTCTTATAAAGCGGAGACCTCCATTCCTATGGGCAGCTTTTTCAAGGAGGTTAAGAAGAAACACAGAGCTGCGCTTCTCCCCAAACTGCGGGAAGCCTCACTGCTCCCAGACCTAGGGCACTGACCACAAGGGTCAAGGAAATGTGGGGCAGGGCTAGACACACCTGATTTGCCAACACTAAGTCTGCCTGTCTCCGTTTGACATTCTGACAGCACTGAGCCAACAAGGCTGAGGTGCTCTGCTCTGAGCTCCAGAGAAGCAACCCAATGCTCCTGTCTTACCAGCTGCCTGGTACCTGTTTGATTTTATTTCCTAACGTAAAAAGTTTGGGGCAGTTCCTAAATTTCCACTCGATAGCTAGAGAGAGAAAAAAGGTCCTTATTTCCAGTGACTTCACAGGATCTCAGCGGTTAGCTAATGCTTCCTACAGTTCGGAATTTGTGGGCTTCACCCCAGAAGACAGCACTGGAAGCAGCAGAAGTTGATGTTGTTGATGAAGGGCCAGTGGTATGAGTAACAGAGACGCTGACAAAACATCAATAGAGCTGGAAAAGTTAATGTAATTCCCTCTAGGATAATACAATTACAGCTGTAGACTTCAGTCAATTCTTAGACTGGGCTCTGGGGTTTAATGTTATTTAAAAACAAAACAAAACAGAACCCTCAGGTCATAATACAATTGCTATAGCTTCTTTAATATACTATTTTATCCACAATAATTCATTGGCAGTTACATATAGACCACAAGGCTCCGAAGGCTTCCTCTGTCCCTAGTCCCACAGACATTTAAAAATTTTTAAATGTCTTATTTGGAACTATTTCATGTGTACAGGAAAGTAGGACAGTGCAGAACTTTTCTATACTCCTGACTCCATATCCCCCATTGCTAATGTCAAATATTATCACAACACATTTGTCAAAACTAAGAAACTGGACACAAGTATACACTGTTGTTAGCCAAGTGCCAGACGCTATTCAGTGTTCCCGCTCTCCATCACTGGCTTCAGGATTATGTCCAGGCGTGCAATCTGCCATTACCTTGTTACTGTCTTCTCTGGTCTTGACAGTTCCTCAGTATCTCCTTGTCTTCATGACCTTGACAGGCTTAGGGGCACTGGCTCCTTGTTGACTGTAGGGAGCATCCTTTCTGTTGTAATTTCTAAGGAGGGGATGCCAGCTAGCAGAAAGAAGGGCCCAGAAGGCTGAATGTAAGCACTAATCTCGGGTAGCAGCCGCACAGCATCTTCTGCCTGGGGTGTTTCCCATGTGCTGACCTTCCCTGTTAGATTGCCAGACCAGCCGTAGGACTTGAGTAAATTCCCAGCTAGGCTGGGGTAACTTGCCCTGGTGCAGTGCTTGAGTAGGATGGCTGGCCGAGCTGGGATGGGCCTCACAAGTGCCTCAGTCCCATAGCTTCAGTTTGTCACATCGTTAAACCGAACACACTGTCCGTCTTGTTCTAGGAATGGAGCCTAGGGCTTCATGCCTCCTGAGCACTGAGCTATACCCCATTCCCCAAAGAATTTCAACTGCTAGCTGAAGCATGCACAAATTGTGTATGTGTGTATGTGTGTGTATGTATTTATGTATGTATGTATGTATGTATGTATGTGGATGCACACACATGCATGCATGCACAATAGTCCACATCCTCTAAAGACAGCTGTATGTAACTTCAGTGCTAAGATTAAGGTGCCTATGAGCCTGTAGCTTTGCAAGCCCCTGAGCTGTGAGTGACATAGGTAGATGCAGTTTCTAGCAGAAAGAAATCACTTTGTGTGAGTGCAGGGCATAATTTAGGCCTCAGTGACCTAGACTCCCATCATGGAGTGATGTGGTCAGGCAAAATGAATGGAGCTTGTCTGTGTGCACCTTGCCTGGTTCTTTGTAAGCAGGGCTTGGGTGGAAATGTACGCTGACAGTATGCTTTTCGCCCTTTCTGTTCTGGTGGGGAAAATCTGTCTGACAAGTAATTGTTGTGAACACATTTCCAGCCAGAACACCCAGACTCTTCCCCTTGGCTTACAGGCAAAAGGCCTTTTCCTCTTTGCATGGTCCTGGATGGGGAAACCAAAGCTGTGTTTTTTAGATGTGTCTGAAACCTTCCATCCTACTCGAGCTCATGCATCTGTCTCTTACAGAGCTAGAGAAAGAGCTTTCACGGAGACCCAAGAAGGTGTGCATCGTGAAGGTGGTGGGGACGAGGAACCTGTGGAAAAACATCGTGGTTCTCTGTGTGAACTCGTAAGTCGTGGGAAATGAGTAGATCTGGACAGACCCTCCCCCCGCCCTTGGATAAACTCTGAATCCCACTTGTCTCAGCCTGTCTCTATGAAAGAGGACCCAGAAGTATGTCTGGGGAAGTTTGAAGGATGACAGGACTCAAAGATATCTATCTACCACTTCATCAAGAAGCCTTAGGTAGCCAGCACTGAGGTACCTCAGCCCAGCTACCTGCCTCATGCCAGTGTCTTACATGGTTCAGAGCTCCTAGGGCTCTGAGCATAAAGGAGATAGGAGGCCTGGTGAAGTCCCACACACACCTATGCCCACAGAATCAATAACTTCCCCCTCTGTGAATTTTATGAGTGACTCTGATGGTCTCCTTCATCCCAGTTCTAGGGAACTCTGAAAAATGGCCTCACCTTGTACCTCCTATACTAGGAGATGTTCTCAAGGTTGGAGTTACTGGCCATGTCTAAAGAGAGGAGTGGCTTGAGCCCATGGAGCCTTGACCAGGGCCCCCACCCAGGCTCCAAAGAGCTGTTCTCCTACATGCAACCAGCTCGGGCCACCTCACTAGCCCACCTGCTCTCGAGGCAGCTGCAGTCAGGGCCAGGTTGCCTGACGCATAGCGGGGAGCACAGGCTCCCTCAAGAGGATTCTTCCCACAGCTTCACCCCTGCCTGCCAGGTCTGTGGCTCAAGTAGTGTGATGGTAGCCCCAGTCCCAGGGCTGGGTGTGTACTTGGAAATCTTCCCTCACAGCTCCACAGCCTCATCCTCCCCAACTGCACAAAGTGGACCTTTGGGTAGAGATTATCTGGGAGGAGGGGTTTAGACTTTGGTGTGTCTGTGAAAGGTCTCAGGGCTGCCTTCTAGTAGAGAGGCTAGGGTTGCAGCTTCCTATTCTTTACAGTTCTCCTCTTAGAACAGCTTGTGAAATCAGCAACTCTGAGGGACCCAATTCAGTTTCATTTTTGAGGTACAAAGGTTTCACTGCCCATTAACAGAGTGAATATCTAATTGAGGTGAGACCCTACAGTACTTATCCCGCTAAGACACATAGACGCTAGACCCCAAGCCCTCAGGCCTCTCCTTCATACCAACTCTGACATAGTGGCCATCACTCCACTGTCCACTCTCAGGGAGAAGCTAGCTAGTTAGCAGTGTTCATATCAATGGAATGACTTTGCCAACTTTTATGTTGCAAAAAAAAAAAAAATCACAAAATCAGGCATAAATGAGAAGTTTTCAGGTTTGTGATTCTTGTGGGGCAAAGGGATGAACACCCCTATTTTGTAATCTCCTGTGTGGTCACAGTTCATTTCTCCGAGTACAAAAAAGGTGGTCACTGTGAGGTGGCAGTTTACCAGGAAGGAAGGAAGGAAGGAAGGAAGGGAGGGAGGGAGGGAGGGAGGGAGGGAGGGAAGCTCATGTGGGATCCCAGGAAACTGAAGCACTCCAGTCTATGGCTAGACTATAAAACAGTTGCACAGAAAAACTGGGCTCTTTACAGAGGATAGTGCAGGAGAGTCATATCCAGCTGATAAAAGGTAGCTTCCCTCTGCAAGGGCCGGGGCCTGTTGCTACTAATCTTCCTCAAAGTGGGGAGAAAAGGACTTAGATTTCCTGGCTGCGAGAGGGAAGTCGCAGGGTGGGTAGCTCCAGGCATTTCATAAGGAGCTTGTCCTTGAGAGCCCTTCAGAGCCCTGGAAATACTTGTGTGAGCATCAGCAGCCCCCCCCCCCCGCCCCTGCCCAGGCATCCCACCACATTTTCATTCCTGTTGTCCAAGGCATAGTAGGTTACACATTGCCCAATGGGTGTATATGCTTACGTGGGGCAGCAAGGAAATAGACCTAGTGTCTTCATTTGGCCTGCCATCTGCCTGGTTTTTCCTCCTAGCTTGGTTGCATGAGAGAGAGCCAGTATGCATAAATAGGTAGTCTTATAGATGGATTCCAATTTTTCAGCACTCTGAGAACTCAGAAAAAGAAGGAGAAACCTTGACAGGCAGAGTAACTTAGAGGTGGTCACCAACCAACAAAGATATGCCCTATATCTGCTGCTGGTCTGCCAAGTGGATATGGCCATGTTCTTTTGCTGACATAGAGTAAATTAGCACACTTTGTCCTACACCCTTGGTGAACAACAACAACAAAAAACGTCAAGGATGTTTCTTTGATGTCTCTTTCCATTTAACTCTCTCAGGTCAACGTGTAGTCACAGCATGCTTTTGTCTCACGTGTAAAATGCTTCTCTGTCTCTCGGTCATCCCTAGGAGACTAGGCAGCCTCTTATCTCAGAGCATGCCGCCCAGCCTCTCAGTGTGTGTGTGTGTGTGTCTCCTGCAGGCTGACGGGGTATGGGATCCACCACTGCTTTGCAAGAAGCATGATGGGCCACGAGGTGAAGGTGCCGCTCCTGGAGAACTTCTACGCTGACTACTACACCATGGCCAGCATCGCACTGGTCTCCTGCCTAGCCATGTGCCTGGTAGTCAAGTTCCTGGGACGCAGGGGAGGGCTGCTGCTCTTCATGATCCTCACTGCCCTGGCTTCGCTTCTACAGCTTGGGCTCCTCAACTGTGAGTAGGCTGGAAAAGGGAGGCAAGGCAAGCATGCTGGGGAAGGGAGCTAGCATAATACCAGAGAACTTGGCAGGCATGGCAGCTTTCTGTTTCTGTAACAAAATACCTGAGACAATCAACTTAAAGAGAAGAAAGGTTTGTTTGGCTTACAGATTTGGAGTTTTTAAGCAGTCCACAGTTTGTTGACCCATTGGACCCTGTAGCAGGACAACACATGAAAGGAGTATATGGCAGAGAAATGCATTTGCTTTATGGCATGTAGAAATCAAAGAAGAAAGGGATCTAGAGTCCTAATGTCCTCTTTGAGAGCACACCTCCAAGTACATGACTCTGAGCCCATGAGGCTACACTTCCTAAAGGTCTGCTTCCCCATACTGGCCTGGGTGGAGACCAAGCCTTTAACATAATGGCCTTTGGGGGACTTTAAAGATCAAAACTATACTGGAAGGACTAGATGAGATTTGAAAAAAGTTTTCTATGTCCTAAGTGTATCATTCTGAAATCGATAGCCACAAGAACTTGCTTCAAGTAGGATGGAATTTTAGTAGAACATACTGTTCTCTGCCTCTGAGAACTGCTAGGCCTCCCCTCTTCCTCCCACCCACAGGCCTATGGCCCCAAAGAAGAGCTCTCTGGAGGCACTGTAACTCCCCAGCATGCCGAGCCTGTGTGTCCCTGTAAACATGGCTTCACTATGGGTAGACCATTTGTATGCTTCTCACATAAGGAGGACAGACATGTCCTTCTACAACAATAGGGAGAAAAGTCTGGGCATTCTTGTGTGGAACACAGTTTTTCTATTGATGTTCCCAAATTTATCATTTATCAAAGTATTCTGTAAATGTCACATATCACCTTAAAACAAATCTAGAGAGCCCATTTAGTCCTTCATTAACTGCTGTGCAATGCTCATAAATAACCACTCACCTAAGTACAAGAATATCCCATTGCCTCCTCACCAGATGCCCAGAACACAGTGCAGACCCCTGGCATCTTCTCATGGTAGCCCCCTTCCCTGGGACAGGCTCAGAACGCTGGGAAATGGGTGCCACTGAACACCCCTCTTTTGAGGAAAGCTTACACCAGCTGCAGAGTGAGACTTACCTACTGTCCCCCTGCACCACAAGTCACGACAGCCTTGGTGCAGACTGGGTTAGAGAAGAGCCAGTTTCAAAAGCAGGTGGTTTTCCTAACTTAAGTGTGTTCTTATCTATCATGCTGGGCGATAACCAAGATAGAAAGCCAATAGCTGTTCTCTGTTGCCCAGGGTGGACACTGCCTAGCTGACCTTTCAGAAAGCTTCTGTCCAGCTTACTCAGTTGAGACAGATATGGCAGGGTCCCTCAGCACTCAGAGCATCCCACCTGCCCTCTTTGGTATTGAACAGGAATGTCACAGGGACTCCGGGCAAAGGGCAGGAGTTATGGAAAGTTGGGTTTGGAGAAGAATAAATGTGGCCTGATAGGCCTCCTTGCTGTGAGCAGGACCCCTTGGCATAGACCAAGAGTACCACTTGAATAACTTTCTATGCAGAGAAGTTCTGTTTAGGTCTGCTTGGATCCTCTCTGCAGGATTGCATTGTCTCCCAGACCCTGTGGCAAATAGGGACCTAGCCCTCTCTTCAAACAAAAAAAGTCTTTGTTTAGTCCAGTGTGAATTCCACTGCCCAGACAGCCAGCACCAACCCAGACTTTAAAGGAAGTTCACATAGAAGCAATTCATGTAGGAACACTCAGCAGCCACCCGATACCTAACGAGCCTTCTTCCTCTCTCCCACTCCTGTTACCCTGTGTATGTGGGTGCATCCACCCCACCACGGTTCCAGTGATCGGCAAATACAGCCAGCATCCAGACTCAGGTGAGTACTGAACATTCTCCTTGGGCTTCCTTGACTTTTATCATGTCTGCACAAGAGCTGCCACAAGGACTCACCAACCGGTTTCTGTTTCCTCTCTCCCTTCCATCCTTTGCCCTTGAAGAATTGCAGCTGAAGTTGGCCGTAGGTTGGACACTATAAGCATATATTTGTATTCTCTATCCCCATCTTGTGCTAGAGGAAGCCACTCTTGTCTCCCTGGTTGTGCACAGCTTGGCATGCATGCCCTCCCAGTCCCCGGATACAGCACCAGTGCTCTTTGTGCTTGGACAGCAGCTCGTCAGGATGAGAAGGCGGGAGGGTTGGGGCTTGGTTGTCCGTGCTATAGGGACAGCCATTATCTCCTCATGACTCATGCAAGCTTGCTGCTCTCCAATGTGGGGGTGGGGAGGGAGAACAGCAGAGGTGCTGCCCTATACCCCATGCTGCTATGGAACCTGCCTGCCCCCACCAAACCCATGCTACCAGTGCCTATGACAGCACTTGCCCTCCATGCAGCCCTGAGGGAAACTAAGCTGAGCTGAGAAGCACAGCCCCCACGCATGCCAACACTGTGTGCAGTATTGCCTCGTGCTAGCTGGGCTCCAGTGCCACCTGTAGGCCTAGAGACTGCCGAGTGCTTTCCCTCCCTCAGGGCCCATGAATTATTCCATTTGGGTCATGTGTGGTTTTTCTATACTTAAATCAGCACTGACTCTGGATTGGGTGGGTCCGCCCTAAGGTTGCAGTCTGGAATCCAGGGCAGATAGTGAGCACCTTAGCACTGTGACAGCAGGAGAACCTTAGCCTGCCTGGCATAGCTTCTGGCTGAGGAATTCTACAGGCCTCTGTGAGCTCAGCATGCTTGGTGTCCAAGGCACTAACAGACGCCAAGAGAACGCTTTAAAGGGCTCCAGGCTCCTCGGCCTAGAGGACTGCTCACCCAAAGGCCACTGCATGCCCAACTGTATCGCAAACTAGTCATTGAGGAGGAGGGAGCTCCTGGGACATCCCAGGCTTCCCTTCCCCCATTCTCGTTCCAGCTCACCCCTTGCCTGGCTTCTGTTCTCTTCCTTTTTCTCCTACCTCATGGTCCCCTTTTTTGGGATTCTCCTCCAGGGATGAGTGACAGCGTCAAGGACAAGTTCTCCATTGCGTTTTCCATCGTGGGAATGTTTGCATCCCATGCGGTGGGGAGCCTCAGTGTCTTCTTCTGTGCAGAGATCACTCCCACAGTGATAAGGTGGGTGACAGATTAACGTGAGACCTTTTCTCAGATCTCTAGATTGGTCCTTGTCTACAGAGGCCTGTGTGTAAGGAACTGTCCTCAGTTCTGCCCCACCTTGGCTGCAGGACCAGGGTGTGGTGTGGCATGCAGGGCATGATTGCTGCCTGACTCACAGTCTGATGATCAGTCCCACCCTAACTCCCAAGATCAGGTGGGAATATAACTCTAGGACCCATCAAGACAGTTACCAGAGGCATGGAGACAGGAACTGCTTAAGGTACAAGAAACGTGGCAAGGAATAGAAAGGGGAGAGATAAGTAAATCACTCTTGCCCCAGTCCACTGAGAGACTTGGGAACAAGGGATTTTTAAAAAAAGGTATACATGCCCCCAATAATCCTAGATTCTCAGGAGGCTAAGGCAGGAGGGTGGAGACTTCTCAGCCTACACAGGGAGACCCCATTTCAACAAAAGGTGAGGGCAGCAGATATAGTTCAGTTGTTTGTCTGGCATGCACAAAGCCCTGGGTTCAATCTCTAGCACTCCATAAACTGGATGTGGTGGTACATGCCTGGAGTCCCAGCACCTGGGAGACAGAAGCAGAAGTCCAAGGTCATCCTAGGATAGATAGATAGATAGATAGATAGATAGATAGATAGATAGATAGATAGATAGATAGATAGATAGAGATAGAGAGATAGAGAGATAGATTAGATAGAACCTTTTTTTCCCTCCTGGCCTAAAAAACTATCACTAATCCAAAATTGTATCAATGATTAAGTTAATTTAAAAAGGTAAGTAAGACAGCACAACCCCAGACCTGGTAGAAGTATGCCTTTCCCTCGGGAGCTCAAAGGTCTTAAGTGTTTGTAAAATAAGATTATTATCCCTGCATGGTGGCCCATGAAGCACAGCATTTAATCCCACTGTGATTGTATCATAGTAAAATTATAATATTTGAAAGAGCATCACTTAACTGCATCCCCTCTACCATGTCCCCCTTCCTAACACAGTTTGGATGCTCCTATGCTAAAAACCTGACATCTAAAATGCTCCCAATCCCCAACATGGTTTGCTTGTTTTGACATGGCAGCAAAAAAATTTTACACCATGAAATTCCGTTTCGTGGGCAAAATTGTTTTAAATATTGTATTAAAATGACCTTCAAGTTCCACAAGCCATATCTAAGATGTAAACAAGTCTATATTTAGACTTAGATCTCCTCCCTCTCCAAGCTATCCCATGATGTATATGCAGATATTACAGATTCAAAGATACAAAATCTACAAGCATTTTGAGTTAGAGACCTCACCTGCACTTAGCATTTGTTACTTAAGGGCTGACTGTACTTCACGTCACGTTGAGCTGCTTATTGGAATATCATTAGCATTTCTAGCACACATGCTTTTTTGAAATTGTGAGTGTGGGCAGTTATTCAGCTGCGAGCTGAAACCCAGAAGTCAGCATGATGACACCCTTCAGAAGAACAAGCAGACATTCCAGTTCAGATAGGACTCAGAAAGACTAATTATTTTAGGCCCTCTGGTGCTGGGAGGACTTGGGGAGCAGGTAGGCAGGTCTGTGGACTTCCCTCCTTGCTGACAACAGAATTTTCTCATGACCTCATTTTGACTCATTCCCTTGAATTTTTTACAACCCAAGGCTGCTGGTTATTGGTCCCTGTAATAAAATGTCTCATCATTGTATATTTACGAAAAAGCAATTGGGTGTCTAGAAAGTCCTCTAGTACTTTGCTTTCTGCTTGAGCCAAGGCGAGGTGGACCGGAAGCTCCTTTTGTGCCTGCAATTGCAAAACACTGAAGGAACATAGCACCTTACTCTTTCCCCACCAGTTAAGTTCCCTCCTTTATAAAGGAATCCACGAAGACAATCTCTCGGCTGAAGTGCAAGCCTCTACTAGTCCTGGCTTTCTCATAGCCACTGGCAGCCATCGCGTGACTCTGGGGAGGGTACCCCTTAACTCTGGCCTCCCTGTCAGTGTGCTTAGCAACCCAGAGTGAAAGAAATATGATATCCTCTTCCTCTTTGATGCAAATCTGGAAAAATTATCAGGGGATAAAATTTGAACAAATACATTCTAAAGTCCACCTTGCCAAGATGACAAACTAGAAAAATATTTGGCCCTCGGTGATGTTTTGAACCTGCAGTGGGTGAAAGGAAACTGCGGCCAGTTCCAAGCCAGGCTGGAAGAGTCTTCATGGGAACTCTTTCCACTGGTGGTTTGTGCAGCATTTTCTTGCAAATAAGCCCATGAAGAATTCCCATGAGAGTCCCAGGATAAACATGCTGCTTCCCTACCACCCACTCCACACAGAAACACCCAAGATGATTGAAGGTGTGGTCCACCGGCTTCCTCTTTCTTATGAAAGTCTTACTCTGTTCTATACTATGTTGAAAAGAAACCTTTTGAAGAAAAAAAAACAACAGTGTTCTTACTCAATAGAGTTTATATTACTTTGATAAAACACCATGACGAAAAGCGAGTTGGGGAGGAGACGGTTTATTTTGTTTATGCTTCTTCCACATCTTTGTTCATCATAAAGGGAAATGAGGACAAGAACTCAAACAGGGCAGGAAAGGGGAAGCAGAGGCTGATGCAGGCCCATTAAGGGGTGCTGCTAACTGGTTTGCTCCTCATGGCTTGCTCAGCCTCCTTTCTTATAGAATCCAGGACCAGCAGCCCAGGGATGGCACTACACACAATGGGCCAAGCCCTCCTCCATCAGTCACTAATTAAGAAAATGCCCTACAGGCTTACCTGCAGCCTGATCTTATGGAAATATTTTCTCAGTTGGGATTCCCTCCTCTCAGATGACTTTAGCTTGTGTCAAGTTGACATAAAAGTAGCCAACACAAACTACAAAAATTAAGGCACCAAGAACAAGACACATATACCAGGATATGTTTCCTACACAAATTCATGATAATCTATTTTCCTGTGGGTGGTAGAGACTAAAGCAATGGTTCTCAACCTGTGGGTTACAACCCCTTTGGGATATTTAGATATCCAGCATATCAGATATTTATATCATAACTAATAACAGTAGCAAAATTACAGTTATAAAGTAGTAATGAAATGATTTCATGGTTGGGGGTTACCACAACATGAGGAACTATATTAAAGGGTTGCAGTGTTAGGAAAGTTGAGAACCTTTTGACTAGAGTGAACCTTGTCTCATCAAATTTTGTTCAGATGATTACAGGGAGCCACTTAGCCTCAGCCCACTGATGTTTACACTAGCTGGACAGCAGCTTCCACAACTCATACCTAGGCTTTAGACATTAGTTAAATGGAAGATGGGCTAGTTAAAACAGGTTTCCAGCCTTTCATAATCTCTCTCCTTGACCTGGGCAGAAGTGACAGGCATTCTAGGATGATGTAGATGTAGCCAGTGGCTGATTCTGTTGGGGGGCGGGGGGCGTCATCTTTTCTTCCCACTGTTACTTGGAATCTGAAGACAGGAGCTCCTATAGCCTACAGTGACTTCCTTTATGTAAACCACAACAGTGGGACAAAGGAAGAGAAAGGGAAGGTGCTGGTGACGCAGACAAGCTGATTCAAGGTCGGCAAAATTCCTCACAAATTTGTGGAGCCCCGGGTCACAGACTGTCTGCCCTTGCCTTGTGTACCATCCTAGCTTCTTATCTACTAACTATTATTTGCCTGATGTTCAGGTAGCTCCATTCCCTTACTGTAGTCCAGATCATTTGCATCATACTAGCCTTGAGACCTTCCCCTCTGAGCAAGGTCCCTAGGTCTGTCTTCTGCTCTAATGTTGCCTCGAGACAAGGTATCACACAAAGAACAGTTTGCCAACCATCCACTGATGGATAAGCATCTGTTTACAGAAACGATGCACGTGAGTATAGCTCAGTGCTACAGTGTGTACTGATCATGTACACAACCCTGGGTTCAATCCCTAACACCCATACCCAGTAAACTATGCCTATTGGTCGTGTACAGTTCTTACCATTAACCCCTAAATACAGCACCTGTTTACACAGCATTTGCATTGTGTTAGCATTATTAATAATGGTAAATGATGCAAACATTTAGGTTCCTTGCATTTCCATAACATTTTCTATAAGGTACTTGAGTATCTGGGAGTCCTAGTAACAGTCGCCCCTAGATACCAAGGAAGAACTACAACTCTTAACTCCACAGTTGCAATTCGTGCTATTGTCTGTACCTGGATGGCTTTGTTATTTCTTCACTTCTGTGCCAGTGAGTACAGTATTTGCTTAACTTCACAGAAATGCAATCAAGAAAAGCTAGAAACATAAAGGAAGAAGTAAAGCACAGGGAGGGAGGGAGGGATGTGTTCCTATTTTTGTATGAGTTGTAAAGCTAGAGGGTGGACGGGGTGAAAGTGCCATGCTTCTAAGAAACACGAGGCCTAACCGGGTTTGTGTGGCAAAGCCTCACTGCTAATATAAACATGGGCATAGGCTGCCCCCTAGTGAACTCCCAGCGCAACAGCAAGAGCTATGACCAATAAGCCTTTTAGAGGGAAAAGAGCAGAAGAACACCAAGCATGAGAAGATCCCGAGAGACTTCCAAAAGGAACAAACAAAACCAAAACTGGCATGCCGTCTTTTCTTACAAAATTGTCTGTAATGTTATTAAATCCAGGAAATCACTAATAGTGAAACTCAAAGTATTTTCATAGGAAAAATAAACAAAGGCGTACAACTGTTTCAAACATTATTTAGCAACAGGACATGTGGGGAAAAATAAGTCACTGTCTGGTGTCACCATGCAGACATCCTCGAGTCTCCAATGCATACCTAGAGGCTCAACAAAAATCTGGAGACAGGAAATGAAGCCTGAGGTGCTGGTGGTATAGCCCACAAGCTCTCACCTTGTAGCCCAGGTTGGCCTGGAACTCACTGTCCTCATTCCTTGGTCTCCCAAGTGCTGGAATTACAGGGCATGCTACCACTTGAGGCAAACTTTTTTTTTTTTTAAGTAGAAATGCTTTATGATAATATGAACCATATACCCACAAACAGAATCATTTAGCAATCCTAGAGTATTGAGTATTACACATTGTTCTATTTGCTGTCCTTTAATATGACTGACAGTGCAGTAAATCTGTCTATACCAGCACCACTACAATCATGTAGAAATGGGTTGTGCCATGATCTCTGTGACAGCCACAACTATAAAATCCCCAGAGATGTTTCACTATAATCCTACGAGGCCACTGCTGTATATACAGTCTGCCACTAGATGGGACTGGATTCTCTATTACATATGTATATAAACATACTCAAAATCATATACATATGCCTATAACTTAAATGGGCTATAAATCAAAAAATGGGCTATAAATGAAACATATTTCAGCCAATATTTTTTATTAATGTGATATATTACTTTGTTATCGCTCACTTGGTGTCACGTGAGACTTGTCTGAGGCTTAGCCACTTCACACGCTCCCTACATGGGGGGCTGGCTGTATTCTGCTTTCCTGCATGGCAACTCTAATGGGCAGAAGCAAGAGAAAGCAAAACCCAGAGAAATACAATCTTATCAAAGGTCTCAATCAAACAGGTCCCTGGTACACCCCTCCCATCCTGTGGCCAGATTTACCAGAAATTCTGAATGGCTGTGTTGGTATTATTCACCCAACAAATGGGCCAAATCTCACAGCTCTCTGACCCATGCCTGTGGGTAAGCTGGCCTTTTTACCTAGGAAGTCATTTGTGATCTATGGCCATTTAGTATTTATTACATATAAATACTGATATATGACAGCTGATATTCCAGAAAATAATCCTTGCCCCTGACAGGTGCATGGAGGAGCAATACCAAAAGGCTCATCATAAGCAAATGTTGACAGAAAGATGCCAGTGTCTTTCAAAGGTGGTGCAGGATAGTACTTGGAAAGACTGGTACCTGGACAGCAGCAAGAGCAAGCATATCTCTCCTCGGTGCACCCCTTGCTGGACCAGCAGTATGACTTCCTATGTGGCTCTTTTCAGCACTCAATTGTTTTGTTTTGTTTTGTTTTGTTTTTTAATTGTCTAATACAAAGTACCGAGGACATGAAAGCCTGGGGAAGAGGTTCCTTAGCCAAGGCTGGTCATATTTAGCAAATGACTTAAGTTCTATGGCTTGTGGTATCTATAGGTCAGTGACCTGGGCAATGCTTAGCTGGATCCTTGCTCCAAGCCACAGTACCCTGAGGCAGGATTTGCCTACAGGCTCAGCAGTCATTGGTAGGATCCAGTTCTTCATGAGTTAACTGGGGCCACCTCATTTCCTGCTATGTGAACCCCAACAACACAACAGCTTGTTTTATTATTCTCAGAGTCTCTCTACCCTGTTTGTGGAAGAGACATCTCGTTAACTCTGCAGTGCTCTATGGGCAAGAATTTATTGGAAATTATTTCTTCCAGCCCACATATAAGGCAAAGGTTAAGAATACTGGAAGGTGGAAATTATCTTAAAATTCTGACATAAAACCAAGTAATGCCCAAGGGCCAGTTGGCCACGTCTTGGCCAGTTGCTGAGAGAATACCAGAGACTACAAATTGAACAAGATTTGGTCTTGCCCTTGAGCACCTCTTGAGCACAGACACACACAGACATGTACCATAAGGATATCATCTGCCAGAGGGAGGACTCAGAGAGGTCTGGAGCAGCTCCATAGCTTGCTTAGCCTGGATTCTGCAGAGTCCAAGGAAGCCAACAGGAGCCACATGAACTGTGCCTGGCAGGCAGGGAGAGCACCAAGTCATGTCTCCTACGTTAACCCAGGATTAGTCTGAGGGCCTTGCTCTTAATAGAACTACGGAGAGGACCATGAGCAGCCATGGATGATGTGGAAAGGATGTACATACAGTCTCTGGGAGCTTACAAAGAAGAGGTGAGGCTGGCAGCTGCCTCACTCTGACGGTGGGGTAATGGGATCTATAAGGGCAGCCCTCAGATCCGAAGCTGGAAGAGTTTGAGAGTTAATAGCTTGAGTGCCATGTATGTGACATAGAATTCATCCATTTAGATTTCCAGTTCCTCACCCTTCAATTATAGACCACTTCTCTAAAACGCCCTCATGCCCCTCTGCAGTTTCACCCTCCTAGCCCCAGGCAATCACTGCCCTGCTTTCTTGTCTCTAGATCAGCGCTTCAGACATTTCATGGAAATGGAATTGTACAACCATTTTCATGGTATAACATGTCAGTGTTTCATGCCTTTAAAGGCTAAGTAATATTCCATTATATCTGGATATGCCTGCCACATTTTATTTACCACTCAGCAGCTGATAGACATTTGGATTGTTCCCAGTGCTATAAGGCATAACATTTGCTTGTAAATTTTTGTCTGTGTATATGGAATTACTTGTTTTGTACATGGAATTGCTAGCTATATAAAAAATTATGCTTCCTTTCAAGAGAATGTTGACCTGTTTTCCATCCTGCTCCCAGGAGGCTATTGGAGAACTCCAGCCCCTCTAGGTTCTGACCAGCATGTTGGTCTGTCTTTACTCCAGGCTTTCTCAAAGGTGCTTTGAAGCCAAGTTGAGTTCAATAGGACATACATCCTTTGTCAGAGGCAGGTTTTGTAAGCATCTCCCCCTGGCTGTGTGGCTTCTACTTCTGAATTATGTCTTCTGAAGGGTTTTTTAAAAACCTATTAATTTTGATTAAGTCTAGCTGGTCAGCTTCTGTGCTGTGGCTGCATTTGTAAGAAATCCCAGGTGACCCAAAGTCACAACACTCTTCCGTGATGTTTTCTGGGACTCAATTTATTTCGTGCCTTATGAAGGGGGCTCTGCCTTCATTCGTTTGCACACAGACTACCCTACTGCACCAACACTGCTAGTTGTACAGCTGCCCTTCCCCACGGTGTGTGCCTTTGTCGAAATCCACTTACCATAGGTGTAAAGACCTGATTGTTCCTGAAGTCCGCATCCCTGTATATCCTCCCTGATGTTCTTACAGGTAGGCAGGCTACTGTATTCCTCCTTCTGAAGATAAGACCACCTCAACCTGTCCCTTGGGCCTGGGGACCAGGCAGTTTTCTGGCCCATTACCTGAACACTATGGTCTCACTCAAACACTGTACCTCTTTCTTAGTTCCTACAGAGCACCTCAGTCCCTGGAATGTTTTCATGTCAAAGTAGAGAAGATAGAGACATGAAAGGAGGGGTGTTAAAATGTTACGTGTTTTCTAACCTCTTTGGGATTCTCAAGTGTTCCTCACTTGGCAGAGGAATAGAGATAAATGACTCCCACTTTGACTTTGGCCTATCTGAGCTCAAAGTTACAGGAATTCACAGATACAGCCAAGATGAAAGTGGCTTGGGATATCAAACCTATGGGATTTACTAGGTGGTACCAACCAGAGTGGGGCCCAATTCAGAGGCAGAACTTCCTCAGTGCCTAAATCCACTCTCCGTTGTAGTAACTGACAATTTATAAAGAATACAGTTTATTCCACTATGGTTCTAGAGGCTGAGAGGCTCAAGGTAAGGGGTTGTACATGGTGAGGACCCTAAATAATAGGGATTCTGCAGAACCCCAAGAGAGTACAGGGAATCAAGATAGTGGTGACCCAGTAAATATGCTAGCTCAGGCTTTTCCTCTCCTTCTAAAGGCTTTATAAAATTGCAATCACAGGGGGCCTAACCTCTTGACTACCTTTAATATTAATTACTCTTAAAGCCCATCCCATGTCTAAATTCCACCAACATTTGAATTTGATATTAGGTTTCTGTATTGGATAGTTTTGTGTCAACTTGACACAGGCTGGAGTTATCACAGAGAAAGGAGCTTCAGTTGGGGAAATGCCTCCATGAGATCCAGCTGCAAGGCATTTTCTCAATTAGTGATCAAGGGGAAAGGCCCCTTGTGGGTGGGACCATCTCTGGGCTGGTAGTCTTGGATTCTATAAGAGAGCAGGCTGAGCAAGCCAGGGGAAGCAAGCCAGTAAGGAACATCCCTCCATGGCCTCTGCATCAGCTCCTGCTTCCTGACCTGCTTGAGTTCCAGTCCTGACTTCCTTTGGTGATGAACAGCAGTATGGAAATGTAAGCTGAATAAACCCTTTCCTCCCCAACTTGCTTCTTGGTCATGATGTTTTGTCCAGGAAGAGAAACCCTGACTAAGATAATTTCTAATACTGGAAGTTTGTAGAACATATCTACACCAGAATGGTGCTATGAGCTTACCCTAACAGCCCACCAACCTGTGCTCCCATTCCACCGTCCTTGTGCCAAACCCTTATGTTCCATTTAAGCCTGTGCTCTCTCTCCCCCTGCAGGTGTGGTGGGCTCGGGCTGGTGCTGGCTAGTGCAGGTTTCGGCATGCTGACAGCGCCCATCATTGAGCTGCACAACCAAAAAGGCTACTTCCTGCACCACATCATCTTCGCCTGCTGCACGCTCATCTGCATCATTTGCATCCTCCTGCTTCCTGAAAGCAGGGACCAGAGCCTGCCCGAGAACATCGCCAACGGGGAACACTACACGCGGCAACCCCTGCTACCACACAAGAAGGGCGAGCAGCCTTTGCTGCTCACCAACGCGGAGCTCAAGGACTACTCGGGCTTGCACGACGTGGCTGCCGTGGGTGATGGGCTGCCAGAGGGGGCCACTGCCAATGGCATGAAGACTATGTAGCTCGCTGGGCCACACCGCCATTCCACCAGTCCCCCCCACCCCCCGGGGCTTGTAGGGCTGGGGAGAGTTTGCACACAGGTTTACAGACCAGAGAGAAGACGTGTCTGGGGGAGGAAGTCCATCTCTGCTGCTGACTCCACTCAATTGTGAGACTTTCAACCGGTGTGGGGGGAATTCTGTCTTTCCAGACGTCCGAGGAACACATCTGAGAAAGCAGATGCTCTGGAAATAACCCTCCGAAGACGTTCTTTTCTGCCATTCGATGTTTGTATTTATTTTGGTCATTTTTACGAGAAGCACTTTATCCCCTTTCCCCCCTCCACTGATCATGAAGCAGAACCTCCTTCAGGAGAGAGGGAGGGTCACTCTGAGGAAGTCCCTGTAAGTGACCAATGCAGTGGCCAGTCCCCTCCCTGGAGGCCAGACTCAATTTCCTTCTCCACTCAAGGAGACAGAGGTCATCCATAGGCCAGGACCCCTACCTCCAGGCTCCCTGCCATGGACAGCTGTGTCTCTCAAGCAGAGCGTCCTTGGGACTACATTTTACACAGAGAAAAAATGTACATGAATTGTTGTTTTTCTTTTCCTAGAGTCTGTATATTTTAAAGTTGGGTTCTTTGCTTTCTGTCTGTTAGATAGTTCCCATCCTGTGTTGGGAAAACAGCCCCCAAATGTCATAAGAGCCAGCTTAATCTTTCTTTCCTTCAGGATCATCCTTTTGTACTTGATCTGGGAGTTTTTGTGGGGAAACTTCCATACTTCACCAGAAATCCTACATGATGAGAAAGCGCGAGTTCCCAACGCCGCCACCGTCACCGGGTTTGCTTAGTTAAGTCCACAGCAGCTGTTGTGTTGAGGTGGGAGCCATGTTTGTTTCTGCTAAGACACTTTCCTGGACTGAGCTCCAGCAGCAAAGGTCCCTCTTCCCCAGCCAGCCCTGTTGCCAGTACTACTTGAAAACGTGGCCACTTCCAGAACTCTAAACGAAAGGAAAAATAACAGAAAAAGGCGACCAAGGCAAATCCCAGGAGGGAGCCTCGCTCTCCCACACATGGCCGCCACTCACGTCTCCAGCACATACCATAGAGAGCTCCAGCTTGGATGGCTGCCACTCTGACATCACAACAGTGCCCACAGCACCTGGAGGCGGTCCACCTCATGTCTTCCTCAATGGCTTCCTGCCTGTCACTCACTCAGCACAAAAGGGCCCTGGACAGGAGTACAGGTTGCTCACAGGTGAGTCCACATGGCCTCTAGTCCCTTGAAAGCGGCAAGAAGTGAGAGAAAGCAATAACTCACCAAAGCTCAACTCCCATCCTGTACCAGCCGCCCAGGATGTCCTTTATCTGTGTCCCTCATCTTGCCCCAGACAGCAGGGCACCAGGGCTGCTAAGAAACCAGCCTCTGGACCTCTTGCAGCAGCTCAGGCACCAGCTTCTCTGGGCATCGTGGCTTCTTATCAACCATCTGCCTTGCCTCTTGCCATGCGTCTCTACCATGTGCTCTTCCAGGGAATTCATGGTCTCAGGCCTATGTAGGCAACAAAGTGACTTCTAAATGACAGTTGCTAGAATTCAAAGGCCAGAAAAGGGTTGAGTTGAGCCCCATCCAGCTCCTTGTCTGGTCTGTTTCTTACAGTCTTACCCACTTCTCTTCCACATCTGATAGCTACATCAGTGGAATCCAGCTGCCTTGATCAAGCCTTCCTGAGAGTACTGATTCCATATGCAACCATGTTTCTGGCAGCTGGCCTATGTTCTCTTCAATGCCTGGGGTCCTGAGTGTTTTGCTTGAGGACCAATGTGTCTAAGAGGGAGGCCATGTGGCCAGTCCTTGGTACCTGTTTGAAGTCCAGCTTACCTTCGCCCTCCCTGGTCTCTTAGTCATCCCTCTTCCATGCCTTGAGGTTAGTACACATTCTCTTTCCAAAGCCTCTCTAGATCTGTGCAGCCTTTGTGTGCCAAACTTGTAAGATACCTTTCACCTTTCCCAGGTACCTGCTACCAAGTCACCTGGCAGCAACCTTTTGTTAAGTACAGAATGGGACATTCACAGTCATGAGCAGTCTTACACTGGTTGTGTTGGCCTGCTTAATGAAACATGAAAGACACAGAGTGCTGCAGAAATCACTAGGTTAGTAGGGTCAAGGTATAGCACTACTAAACTTCTATTCAAGGTCCCCAATCTCCACCTCAAATGACAATGGTAAAAACACTAGGTCAATGCAGACAGTGTTAATGGCTGCAGTAACCAGGGGCAACCCATCAGGGATTAGCAAGGAAGCTGCCACTGAGGCAGGGGCCAGAGGACCATCAACCAGAAGGCAGACTGCTGGCAGTGTCTTATGCCAGTCTCAGGGAAAGGCTAAGCAGTTCGGTTTCTGCCGAACATGCATGGGCACCTGAAGTTGCTAGAACACCTTTATGAAAGATAGCCCAAACAGGAAAGTTTGCTTGTAGGCAAGCTTGCTGTGTGGTCTGACCAAGTGAGAAAGACAGCAGGACACCCAGGCCTCAGACACTCTGGCCTAGCTCCAGAGGAAGATGGCTACAGCTCAGCATCCTGGTACCATCCCTAAACTTGGCCCTTTGCCCGTTGTGGGCAGATGCTCCTGAAGATGGCCCTTTCTGTGGGGCCCCTCCCTCCCAGGAGAATAGTTCTCCAGCCATCCCTACACCTGTTTTCATAAGTTATACACAAATGTCAACAGCTGAGACGGGGTGGGACAAGTTCTTCATTTTGCTCTTTATTAAGTCAAATATTATGAAATATCTAATTATTAGCACCCAAGACAAATAGGGAAAAGGTTTAGATGTTTTTGTGTTTTTAAGACTATAATCACCTGCAACTGGAGGACAGGGCTGGTAAACGGGTTTGGCCACAAAATGGAAAGCAAGCAAAATCAGACCTCGTAAGGGGAGTATCACACACAGTCACGACTACTTCCCAGAGCCAAACGAGAAGTCCCTGAACTAGAAGTGCCATTCAAAGAATCTCGTGACCATCACACACCCAGCCCCTGGGTGGCACATGGGTTGAGGGAGGCCCCACACTTCAACTCCTCCCTGTTCTGAAGGACACCACCTCACTCTAATGTATTGTGTGTGTTTTAGAGAAACAATATGGTGTGTTGTGTCTAGTGAGGAACGCTTCCCTACCTCCGTCCTTTCTGCAACCCAACCATGCGTGCTTTTCCTCTAAGAGCCGCGTGACTGTACGTGTCGACAGGGGGCGGTACCTGTTCACAGCACAAGTTTATGTTGAGCTCTGGACTGTCATTCACAGCTGCGTGTCTGCATGGTGTCGCATCTGTTGTATCTTTGGGGAAAATTTGTATGTAAATGTACAGAAATAAAAATGTTGCCCCATTAACAGATTTCCTCTGGAATGTCTTCCCTACCTCATCTGATGGTATCCACAAAGGGCATTTCACTACCACTGAGGACGAGTAAGAAAATCCTCCACGTTGATCAGACCTCCCCACGTCACCACTTTCAAGGCTTCTTCTGTGAGCGGCCTTCACTCGCCCTGCAGACGGCCTCTCACTCTGCTTTAAGGGTCCTAGTCTTAAAAGGTAGTCAGAGGCTGAGATCGGATTAAACTTAAATGTTTATGTAGTGTAATTCTCAAAAAACCATCTGAGAATTCCGCACATTTAAGATGAATTTTTTTTTTTTTCTCATTTGTGTTCTGCTAATCCGTGGCCTGAGGATTCCTAGAGAGGTCAAGGAATGACTATCTACACTGTGATTCTGTGAGGAAAGACTGATAACACAAAACTCTCTTCTCTAATGTAGTATTTTTTAACAAGAAAATAATATTTCTTTAATAAAGCATTTATACCAAACTCTTCTCTCCATAGCTGGTTTTGTGTCACTTACTGTCCAAGGGAGCTCTCCACTGGGCTTTCCACACAGCAGAAACACTGGCCAAGGATACCGTCAAAGTAGGCAGGAGGTGGACCCTCAAACCACAGACACCATTACTACCAAATGCCCTTCTTCCTGCCCCTGCCTGACTCAGTTGGAAAAACCACAATTAGAGACCAAGTAGTAGCCAGGAATTAAACATGGCTGAAGGGCATGTAGTAGGAAGAAAGGGGAGAAGGAAAGCCAAGGTCAGTGCAAAGGGGCCTGAGACATTGCTACCTGTAAAAAACTAAGTTAAAACCAAACCTGTCATTGTCACCAGCCTGTCACTTTGCAGAGCCTTTCTACACACGTAACCCAGCAAGTTAGGGATCACTGCCATTTCACAGATGGAAAGAACGGGGCCAAAAATCTAGACTCCACTGAGCCCCAAATCTACAAAGCTGCACTAAGATTCAGGTCTGGCTTAAAATAGCACAAGTGAGGTGACCATGAAAGGCTTAGAGAGAACACATGGGAAGCCCCCAAGAACTAACCTTTCAGTTCACAACACAGAAGCCTCAGGCCCTGCATGCTGCTGACTCTCACCGGGAATGGACAGACAGACGGAGCGATGACCGAAGTATTTAAACTCTGTCCGATGCGCTTCCTCCCCTTTCCTCTAGCACTAGCAGTCGGGAGGTGTCTGCTGTCTGCTCCCCTTTCTTGCTTCCCATGCCATTGGCTTGAACCTTCTGACACCCACACTTAGAGGAGAAAGCCCAGAAGTGAACCCTTTTAAAACAAAGTAAAATGAAGCTGGAGGTCAAAAATCAACCTGTTTATTTCAATGTCGTTTATATACAAGTTACAAACTCTTCCTTCTGCTGCTCAGAACTTCTCCGGAAAGGTCTCCATTTCTTCCTTAATCCTGTTTTCTACGAGTAACGTGAAGTTACTGTCTGTGTTGGAGAGGTTGTAGCTGACAAACACCTGTTTGCTGGTCTTCCAGGCTAAAAACAAGGAAAACATGTTGACAGCCACAAGTGAGATACCACTGAGCCCTGTGTTCCACAAGCCTGCCTAGAGCTGGGAGGCTGCTTGCAAAGAGAACAAGGATTTGAAGGAGACTCTTCAAGGGCTGGACATGCAAACGGACACCTAGCTCCAGCTAGGCTCTGGAACAGAGGATTTAGTACATGTCTCCCAGGGGCTGCTACAGCTCAGTAAGAATGGCAGAGTCTGGCCCATCCTGACTCCTGCAGGAGAAAGATCATAGTGTTGGGGCCAGCTGTCACTGCTAAAATGCTCTCAGGGACCACACACTAGTATCTGGAAACCTCTACTCTACACAGGGCTTTGGAGATTTGGGGATTTTGTTATTTCAAAAAATAATACTACTACTAATTAAAATATTAAAGTTCTCCATCACTACTACCCACCTCTATAATTTTTCTCTCTCCTTCTAGAAGTGTATATTCTATGCATGTACATACTTATATATATATATGCACATGCATATATGTAAGTGTGCATTTTCTAGAACCAATACAGGTGAGGCATTGACCAAACTCCAAATATGAAGCCCAGCTGCATGCCCAGATCTGGAAGGCAATACCCTGAGCAGAAGCACGCAGCAAGCCCAAGCCAGCATTTCACTCAACAATGACTGGGCAGTGGCCTGACCTCTTCCCTTAGCCTCACCCCTGCCCAGGGCAGGGGCAGAAACTACTACTCACCCGTCAAAACATCAATCCCCTCTCTATTCCAGTGACCTCACCCCCATCTGCAGGCAGAAAAGCAGGCAGTAAGGCTGGGATAGCCACAATACCATGACTAAAGCCTGCTGTGGAAGACACCATGCTTCACCCAGATGGTGATTCTGCCCTGCCTCTGCAACTCTCACCTGCAGTCCCAGCAGGGTATCAGAGAGACAAAGCCACCTTCAAGCCTAAGTGTTTTCCCTGATCTACCATAGCCCAAAACCTCTTTGGGCTTCAGATTATCCTTTGTAAATCAAAGGCAGTGAGGCCTCTGAATCTCAAAGACCCTTTTAATTATTTTCTTTATTAAACATCCAAGATGTCGAGCAGTGGTGGCGCGCGCCTTTAATCCCAGCACTCGGGAGGCAGAGGCAGCGGATTTCTGAGTTAGAGGCCAGCCTGGTCTATAGAGTGAGTTTCAGGACAGCCAGGGCTATACAGAGAAACCCTGTCTCGAAAAACCAAAAAAGAAAAGAAACGAAACACCCAAGACTGTGCATCTGGTTTGTTTGGGGCTTGCTTGTTTTTTAGATGAAGGGATCTTGGGGATCGGCCCATTGACTAGGCACTGATATATCTCTAGAGAGCCCTGCCTTTGTCCTGAGGAAAACCAGGTAGACTCTAGCACACAAATTACATCTCAATAAAACTGGGCTTGGCTTTGTTTTATTTGGGGGGATTATTAGTTTTTGGTGATAGGTTTCCCTGTGTAGCACTGGCTGTCTTAGAACTAGCTCTGTAGACCAGGCTGGCCACAAACTCAGAGATCCACTTGCCTCTGCTGCTGAGTGTTGTGATTAAAGGCATGTGCCACCATGCATGGTCTGTTTTTTCTTTTCTTTCTTTTTTTTTTTTTTAAAAAAAAGGAATGTAAAAACATCCATAAATGAAGGGAGTTAACCAGACATGCTGGCCCACATATGTAATCCCGAATCCTAGTGCTTAGGAGGCAGAGGTGGGAAGCTAACCCTAAGCTCTAGGCCACCCAATTCAACAAAGGAAAAAGAAAAAAAGGGAGAGGAGAAAGAGGAAGAGTACATCTGGACCGAAGCAGTTGTTTGGTCACCATAGGAAGCAGTGCTTTACGATGGCTTACAGCACATACAGCAGGATGAGCCACGAGTTGCTGCATGCAGTGTGCCCAGAGGCTCCCGTACATTCCTTTAGTTATGCGAGGGAGTGTGGGAACTGTTAGTTAGACAATGATCTGAGAACTAGTCAAGTATGGCAAGATAGTGAGATCTACCAAGACCAGCCAGGAAGAGACCATAAAATCACACTGTGCTTATTAAAATCACACCATGCTTAGTCCATCTTCTCAGTGGCAGTGGCACGGGCTTCCTCTCTCCCAACAGGAGTCCACTGTAGTGTACTTCCAATCAGTCTAATTCAGTATTTCCCAACCTGTGGGTTGCAACCATCAGAAAACACGTATTTCCAATGGTCTTAGGAACTGAGATACTGTTCTTTAAAATTATAGTTATAAAGTAGCAACAAGAATACTTTTATAGTGGGGGGGGGTCACCATAACATGAGGAACTGTATTAAAGGGTCACAGAATTCGAAAGGTTGAGAACCACTGGTCTAACTGTTAAGGGGGCCACAGTGTCTGTGACTCAACTTCCAGATTCATCTCAGCTGTGAAAGGTGACCAGAGCTCAGGTCTCCTCATCCATGGAGAGTTGTGATGCAATGTTTCCATGGCTACTGAGAACCCTGCAGCCCAGCCCTCACCTGGTCTGCTTTTGTCTCCATGTCCTCTCCTCCTCTTCCTTTCTTTTTCCTCTGTTGGATTGGGTGGCCTAGAGCTTAGGGTTAGCTTCCCACCTCTGCCTCCTAAGCGCTAGGATTCGGGATTACATATGTGTGCCAGCATCTCTGCTTAACTCCCTTCATTTATGGATGCTTTCACATTCCTTTTCTAAAAGGCAGAAAACCTCTATCTTTATTATGATATATTACTGATACTTGTCCAAGCCCAAGAGACCAGTCAGCCTAGGACTTTGCTGAACAAAGATCAGTCCCTAATCTGAATGGGTAAAGCACCAGACCTTTCAGAGATGATGACCATGACAGGTCACTGAGTTACTGAGAAGCACTTTGTACAAAACTAGGTATCAGGTCTCCAGCTCATGGATATTCTTGAGACAACTTGGCATTTTTTGGTATAAAATCTTTGGTGGCAAACTCTAGTAAGATAAGTTGAAAAGGTAGAGACAGGAAGATCAGGAGTTTGAGGCCACCCTGGGTTATAACTTAGGGGCTGTAGAGATAGCCAGCCTGGGTTATAACTTAGGGGCTGTAGAGATAGCTCAGCAATTAAAAACACATACAGTTCTTGGAGAGGACTGGAGTTTCGTTCCCAGTACCTATGTCAGATAGCTTCTAACTACCTATAACTCCAGCTTCAGGAGCTTCAACACTATCTGCCAGTTTCCGTGGTCATTACACTCATGTGCAAAAACCCACACTCAGACATACACATATACACATTAAGAATAATTTAATTAAAAAAAAAAAAACTTTTATTCATGGCATGCCAGACAAATTTATGCCACCCTTCTCCATCAGGGACTGTCACTGCAACCCAAACTCGGCATCCTGCCTCCATACATATGTCCACTTCCCTCAATTCTAAGAGCACACAAGAATCTGCTTGACATAAGTACGTCAGCACTTCTGTGTTTAAAAATACACAAGGCAGCCCTCAGAAGCAAAGGAGCATCATATCCCCAACTGACTTTCAAGTTACTCAGTGGGAAGAAGATGCAAACACAGAAAGGAAAAGGACAAAAACTAGAAGCCTTGATATAGACGCAGCAGAAATTCTTTCCTATAAACTCAAAACTACTTCCTAATAAAAAAGTGTCCAAAACAGGTCGTGAGTCTGTCTCCAGGCTAGAGAAGGACCCTGCAAATTCCTATGACCTCTGTTCTCCCTGACCTCTGACCATAAAATAAGACAAGTCTGAAGCATTCCAAAACTGGTGGTGTCCCTCCTGGGCTATGTGGTAGCTGCTCAAGTGTAGGTAGGTGACTCAAAGTGAGAGTTACTACTGATCAAGGTGACACAGTTTTACAGTTTTCTTCATACAACTCTGAACACAACTGATATATGAGCATCTCAATACAGGGGGCTGGGCTCTTTCCCTTCACATCCTTTTAGCCAGGATTCAGGGGGATGTTGGGGCTGCTGGAGTCAGAAATGACTAGAGATGCTGGAAAACACAAAGCCTGAGCCACTGTCGGGGGCATCTTGTTCAAGACTGAGCCACTGTTGTGGGCATCCTGTCCATACCATCCATGGGCAACCGGGGCTGGGGATCACAGAACACAAGTTATTCTGACCTCAATCACCTGAGTATTTGTAATTTTTAAAAAAGGCACATGTGGAAGGAGGGAGCCTTCACCCTCACACTCTTTGCTAAACAGCTACTCTGCATTCACTTCACCAAGCTCTCCGCCTGTCATACTGAGACTGAGAAACAGTCCGCCCTGCGGTAGTGACATCTACCAGGCTCTACAGAAATTGCCAAGAGGCCCAGGCAGCCCCCCTGAGTAGTTGCCACTAAGCAGGATTCATTTTCTCCCACAGGAGATGCTACACTCACTGAAAGAAAATAAATCAGCTCAGGGATTGAAGAGGGGAGCCAAGAAGGATGGTGAGAGTTCCAGAAAGTTCCCGGCATCGTGACGACACTGAAACAATTGAGACAGGTAAGTGTAGATGTGTCCCATAAAAAGACCAAAGGACAGAAGTCAGCTTCCAATGCCAATGAGGCAGTCGTCTCTCATATGAAGATCCTTTACTTCTGGGGGCATTTTACCCTAGGACATGAAACCGTGGGTCACATCTGGCTAGTGTCAAAGCATTAGCCTTGGGCACATACCTAAGCGCTGAGCAAGGCCGGTGGAAGTCGTATCAGAAGTGTCTCCAAAAAGGGAGGTGCACACAGGGATGGGGTCCTAAAGAAGAAGAAAAAGAACAAAGAACGTACTGTGGATTCTCCTACTGTCAGCCAGGCAGCTTTGGGTACCACACAAGGCAAAGAAAGGACATATAACTGTCCCAAGTGGCTGGCACTTGTCAACAGCCAAGCTAGGTGACCTAGACACAGACGAGACAGTAGAACAAGGCGGGTCACAGAAGCCACCTGTAACAGGACCCAGCGGAGCTGCTAGTGGTTTCTAAGACTGATTTCACATACAGGGGTTGTTTCTGTGTTACAAACTCCCAAGTAAGCTGAAGAGCTTTCCGACCAGGAGGGAAGCCAATGAACTCAGTAAGCCCACAGTAAGAAATGAGATCAGAGTCTCTAGATGCCTGGTCCAGTTCCCTAGCTGAGAAGCAAGTTGCCTGCCTTCCGCAGGAAAGCCTACGAGAGCACAGCTCTTGTCCCTGAAGGCTTGTGAGGATTTCTAAAGGTTAGTAAATGACTTAGAGCTTTGAAAAGATACCAGCTATCAGCATCCAAAGAGCAAAATTAAAGCCTTGTATGAAATGGTTGACTGATCTTGTTTTGGCTAAGAAACAATGAAGTATAAACACAGTAGTGTCCTTGCTGTTTGAATAGGAAAAGGTCCTCTCACTACCCTGGTACACTTGCCTCACTGTCCAGGTTGAGAAAACTTAATGGACTGAATATCTCCCAGACAGCGTGGCAGGGCAGAGACTATATAATTCATCTCTTAAGAACTTAAGGTCACTTTCAGAATTTCTTCAGGTATATACCAAACAAGATTAAAAAGAAAAAAGAACAGCAGAAAATTATTCAATTTCTGTCTTTTTGTTTGATGCAAAAATATAATCATAAACCTGTTCTTTTTAGACTCTTAATTCAACATTTAGCTGAAATATACAGTGTTTACACGGAAGCCTCCTGAAGTAAATCTACCTTACCAGCTGGCTTTTTTGTACCAAAAATAAAATTTTAAGCCCCATCTTGTTACTGTTCTTAATATAATTCATTAGTGTCAAATAGGATATTGGTCTCCATAGACACATGCTCAAGGATACATTTACTAAGGTAGGAGAACCTCCTTCAACTCCCTGCCATAGGTCAGGACCACCTTCCATCCCAGGCCAGCCACTCTCAGGCTGGCTTGGCTGGCATCATCCCTTCCGGGTACTGAAACCCCTGTCGCTATCCAGACAGGCCAGCTAGAGAAGCAACTTCATCCTGTGATTTGTGTTCACCAAAGTTTGTTGTGGCCATAAGAGGTTTGCGGGTAAAGGGAGGAGCACACACACATGATCTTTAACACCGTCCTCCGTGGACCGGCACACCTTTTCTAGGAATGCTCACAAAGTAAATAATTCAGGTGTCAGCGGCCATAAGCCCTCTAGTAGGACCGTGCTGCCATACTCTCCACTTGCAGACCATACTGCCTGACTGGCTACAACTTAAAGGACTCCCTGAAGAGGTCTCAAGAACTCTCCAAGTGACTTAATGAGCAGCCTGAGAGGCACTAGACACTAATCTCACCTTGGAACACTAAAACTTCAGAGGCCAGTACTGCTGGAATGACTGGGCAGGGAAGAACATTAAGAACCAACAGGCCCTGTCGGGTGGTCACTAGAAACTCAGGATCATACTTTGAATTCATATCGAAGGGTCTTTAGCAGAGGAATGGCAATCCCTAACCTATCTTATTGTTTTATTTTTTTTACTTATATATAGTGTGTATGGTATGCTTGCATACGTGCATGCATGTTCCTAAATTTGGGTGCATATATATGCAAGTACATATGCATGTGCTCACACACAAAGTGAGCTCATCTGAGCGCACAGTAATTCCTTCATCCAATACGGAGTGGTGTGTTCAAGGAAGAGACAAGGACAGGCAGTTTAACTCAGTGGTGGAGCATTTGCATAGCACATGCAAAGCTGTGGATTCGACCCCCTATCCTGGAGATGGAGAGGCTCTGGGCACATGAACTGTGAGATAAGGAAGGGCCAAGGACAGCCAGAGAGCACTCAGGATAGGTAGGGTTGCCCATACAGAGATGAAAGGC
The DNA here is from genome assembly GCA_902729485.2 of Mus minutoides. Classification (NCBI taxonomy): domain Eukaryota; kingdom Metazoa; phylum Chordata; class Mammalia; order Rodentia; family Muridae; genus Mus; species Mus minutoides. Next base: position 46,598 of record LR750081.1, on the reverse strand, counting down.
CACCAGAAGGGGAAAGTTTGAGTTTGTTGGTCAAGTACCTATCAGACACTCAAATCTAAGCTCCAAGTTCAATATAAAAGTTGTCTAAACCCAGTGTAAAATGTAAACGTAGCCCGAGCACATGTCTGGGCGCAGGTGCAAGGAGAGATGTTCTGATGAGCTCAGAGCTCAGGGGCTGGGCTGAGTTCCCTTTAAGGTGGTTCACGTGTGGGTTGACTCCAGGGTTCCCCAAGTCAAGAAGCAGCCCTAGGAGACTCTAGCCCGAGGTGTCCAGGAAAGGACCCCAGGGCACACTGAAGCTCTGCAAGAATGTGTCTTAGGGCCATATGCGGCCAGCCTCACTCCCACTGGTCTCTCTCATTCCAAACCCTCCTCAGCGGTCCCCACCCTCTACCCCGGACCCTCCCCCTTGAGGTCCACCCGTCCCCCACCCCACCGCCCCCCTCTACGGCTAGGCCCCGCCCCCAGATCGCCACCAAGTTCCTGGCCCACCCCAGCTTCTGCCCAGGCCCCGCCCACACTCACGTAGCGGCTGCACATGGCCACTGCGAGGTTGCGTAGATGCGGCGTTGCACCCACCCACAGGAAGAGCGAGTCCGTCAGCCGCATGACATGGAAGTGGACAAGCTGCTCCCACAGCCTTGCACTGAAGTTGTGAAGCGACACGTCCGCGCCCGCGGCGGCCCGAGGCTCCTCCATCCCGCCAGCCACCGGGCCACTGCGCACCGAGCAGGCGCGGGCTCCCAGACCAGAGAGAGCGAGCGCCGAGAAGCGGAACGCTCTTTCACTTTCAGATGCGCGCGCCGAGGTGGGGGTGGGGCGAGCGTGAGTGGGCGGGGCCTAGAACGTGGCCTCCCCCTGCCCTAGCCCAGACGGCATGTTAGTGGACTGAAGCCACTCTCAGCATCTTCCTTTGCCCAGGCATTGACACACTTTGAGCGCTTTAGCAGCCACCACCTCCCAGTCCCACCTCTGCAGCAAGTCTCGAACCTAGATAACAACACTTAACTACAATGATCCTGGGAGAAAGCTTTAAAAAGGAACTGCATAGACCATGGCGGGTGGCTAGGCTCTTCAGAGACAGGCAGGCACACTCTGAGCTGCTATCATGTAAAGCACGAGTCTTGATCTAAGCCTTTAGCTTCTCTGCCTCTCTTTCCTCTAGTACAAAATGGAAAGATGAGTAGGGAACCTTTAAGATTTGAGAAAGAGTGTGAGAGAGGGTGGGGAGCCCTATGGAGGGTGGTGATATGTCTGTCTGCCTTGGGATCCTTTAATTTTAATTACTGGGACACTGAAGTGTTTGGAATGAGACCCTTGGTGGGTTGAGAGGCGTAAAAATTTGCCCGGTTTGTCAAGCTTTTTACAGCTGACTTGGAGACTCTAGAAACTGCAGAAAGTCTGCTTAAATTTCCTGTAACTCTTTTTGGGTTTTCTTTTTTGGTTTGGTTTGGTTTGGTTTGGTTTGGTTTGGTTTGGTTTTTCGAGACAGGGTTTCTCTGTATAGCCCTGGCTGTCCTGAAACTCACTCTGACCAGGCTGGCCTCGAACTCAGAAATCCGTCTGCCTCTGCCTCCGAATGCTGGAATTAAAGGCATGTACCACCATGCCCGGCTCTCTTGTAACTCTTAATGGATTAAGTTGAGATTTAAAATGTGATGTGATTCAAATGTGGTTTGGGGCCCACTGAGGATCCATTGTGAGATGTCTTAATCCCCTAGGGAGATAGATCATGGAATATCAGGGGAGATCAGGGGATAGGCCCTGTCTGGAAGACCTAAGTCACTGAGGAAAAGGAAATATTCCTCTGATAGAGCTCCTGAGGTATTACTATAAAAGCAACAAGCCCAGCCTTTGTGGTTAATATTGTTGTGGGTTGGGGGGAGAGGGTTCCTATATCCTCTTGTTACCTTTAAATATCTATTGGGGGTTTCTACTCCACTTCAGACCATATCATTACCAGATAAAAGATACAGAAAGCTTTAGATTTACAATAGGCTTGAAAGCACTAGAGCTGGGCTATGTTGTCTATTTTCCTATGCTGATCCCGGAGATGTCACTGGCCATGTTCAGCCTGGGCCACTCCTACTCCATCAGGCCAGTTCTCATGACCATGTGCCCATGATCCACCTACACCATGGTGACCTCCTTCCTCCTTCCTCACTCTTCCACTAGCTCAGACTCCAAGAAACCTTTTTCCACCCACTCTATTCTGCCTAGCCTAGGCTGTAAGCATCTTTATTAGCCAATAAGGAATAACCTGGGGGGCAAGTTTTACATCATTTGGTGTACAGGAAGATCTCATCAGGAGGCATCCAGCTTTGGAGGGCCAGTATTTAGCATTCAAATATATAGCAGCACCAGTGCAACCCCTACACCCAGCTACACCCATCCTCTTTCTGCCTACTTGGCTCAAGCTGTGACCTCTTCTTGTATGTGTGCTCCTGTGACAGTTCCGATGAACATGTACTGGAACAACACTGCTATTTTAATTTGTATTTTCTTATTAGCTAAGGGACCTCAGCTCATATTGTACCATATACAAAAGGGAATCAAAATGGTTCATAAACCTCAACATAAAACAAAACTAAGAAACACAGAGAAAGGCAAAGAGGGGAACCTGGGATCTGACAGAGATTTCACAAGAAGAATGTGATTCACAACAAACTGGTCAGTTGGACTGCATCAAAATTAAATGTTTCTGCTCTTACAAAAAGCAGTAAGAAAGTGAAAAGACAAGCCATAGTCTAAAACAAAAATATTTATAGAGTAGTTGTCTTATATGGAATTTACAGTCAGGATATATAAATAATTCCCAAAATGTAATAATAAAAAACTAACATTGAATTTTAAAATGGGTGAGAAGAGAAAGAAGGACATTTGATTGGAGCTGGTTTACAGATTCAGAGGTTCAGTCAGTCTATTATCATCAAGGCAGGCATGGCACTAGAGAAGGAGCTGAGAATTCTACATCTACATCTGAAGACTGCTAACAGAATACTGGCTTCCAGGCAGTTAGGATGAGGGTCTTAAAACCCACACCCACTGTGACACACCTACTCCAACCAGGCCACACCCTACTCCAAGAAGGCCACACCTTCTAATAGTGCCACTCCCTGGGTAGAGCATAGACAAACAATCGCACTGTGTTCCTTTTATCCAGAGGGACAAGAATAGATCTACCTTCCAGGTTTATGCTTGCCTTTCCTATTCATCAGGCCCCAGAAGGCACCACTTTTCCAGTGTTCCTGAATGTGAATATTCCATAACATGTTGTCCTAGTCAGCTTTTATTGTCAGCTTAACATAACCTAGAGTCATTGGGAGGAAAGCATCAATTGAGGAATTGCTTCTGTCACATGGTTTTGTGGGCTGCAGGAACACAGCCCAGCAATGGAGTCAGGTGAGAATTCTGAGTGCTGTGGGAACACTCCAAGAAAACAGGACAAAAGTCTTGGGACTCGGTTCTTCAAAACATGGAAATGTTCTTAGAATGTGTTTCTGTGCTCCCTTCAGTATAGAAGAAAGAAGTGGGTTCATTTCAGATTGTTTATTACTACTTACTATTGAGTATTGGGCGATTAAATGCCCTTTTTAATGTTTCTATGGGGAAAAATGGTTTTAGTCATGCTCAGCTTGTCTTTGTTACTGTATATAGCTTGAATTCATATGAACTTTACTCATGTGACTCTTTGTAAGCCTCAGAGTATAAATTGCTTGCTTCTCTAAAAAAGAATTGGCTATTGCATGAGGCTTTAACCTGTGTTATTCATCATCTCCATTCTTGCAGATCCTGCTGCCTCTGGAGCAATGACGGTGTCTTAGGGTTTCTATTGCTGTGAAGAGACACCATGACCATGGCTATTCTTATAAAAGAAAGCATTTGATTAGGGCTTGCTTACAATCTGAGGTTTAGTCCATTATCATCATGGCAGGAAGCATGGCAGAATGCAGGCAGACATGGTGCTGGAGTGGTAGCTGAGAGTTCTACATTCAGATCAGCAGGCAGCAGGAAGAGGAGACACACTCCACAAACAAGGTTACACCTACTCCAGCAAGGTCACACCTATTCCAATGAGGCCACACCTACTCCAGCAAGGCCACATCCACTCCAATGAGGCCACCACCTCCTAAAAGTGCACTCCTCCCTGTGGGCCTATGGGAATGATTTTCATTCAAACAGCACAGGGGGCAAATCTGTGAGGGATTGCCCTGATTGTTCTTCAATACAGTAGAGTGCACCTCACTGTGGGAAGATCCATCCCTCAGATAGGTGGTCCTGGGCTGTAGGAAGCTGGCTCAGCATTAGCCTGGCAGTGTTCATCCCCGAACTGCCTTTGAGTCTCTGCTTAAGTTCCTGTGATAGACTGTGATCTGTGAAGTCAGTAAAGCCTCTCTCTTCCCCTCAGTTGCCTTTAGTTGGAGTGTTTTTAGCACAACGGAAAGGAAACTAGAACACAAGACATGAGTCAGAGTGGATGAGGAGTCACTGCCATGAGGACCCCCACACGACTGCAAGTATGAGTGACCTGAAGAACAACGGACTTTGGAGTCATACAACAGAGACTAGGCGATGGCTAAATGGCCCAAGGATGCACGAAGCCAGATGAGAATGCACTGGGACTCCGAAAGAATGGACTGTAGAGAATTCATATTTCTTTAGGATACGCTCCTCCAGAAATGAAGATGCTCTGAGGGCTTGGTGCAAAGAGAGCAACTCCCTTTGATCTAAAAACTTACCTCCATTAATACATAATATTATACATAATACAGTCTGTCATTTGTATTATTTCCGGAGAGATCTGTGCTTATTCCACTAATAAAATATTCTGCAATGATGCTTAGCCTCAATGTCTTTGCAGACATGCAAACTCCACTCTCTCAGAAGGTACTTATTTTATGCTGGGGATTGGCAGACCCCCATTTCATATTGCCTCTGCATGACTTCAAATGGTGGGCGATCCACCTGCCTGAGGAAGTCTATCTGCTGAAGTTAGCCATCCCTTCATAAAGAAACCATCCTAGATTCTAGGTAGGCTGACTGAAGCTGTTCGCTGTCGTCCATCTCCACTTCTTGCAGAACAATGCTCTGCAGTGTAATGTAATGCCTGTGGGCAGGGCCGTCCTTGCTCTCAGAGAGCTCCTATGGACAGGAATAGGGTTATCCACAGTGCTCTCCTCATCCTGAGACACTTGGTAGTAGACATAAGGCAGATGATTGAAATGAGTGCAAAGTCCTAGTAGGTGTCTTGGGCTTTAGTCCTGGTTCCTCCCCTAATTAGCCTGATGCCTGAATTCTAGGTCTGTTACCTTAACTGTAAATTGAGATGCTTGGTTCAAGCCCCCTCTATATAAGCGCCTTCCAGGTTTAAGATCAGGTAAGAATTAACAAGAGCCTCACGTGGGAGGGTGCAATTCTTAAAAACACCACTAGGTGGCAGATGGGAAGGAAGCGATCAACATGCAGAGTGGCTTTTGCAAAAGAAAGAAAGAAAGAAAGAAAGAAAGAAAGAAAGAAAGAAAGAAAGAAAGAAAGAAAGAAAGAAAGAAAGAAAGAAAGAAAGAAAGAAAGAAAGAAAGAAAGAAAGAAAGGAAGAAAGAAAGAAAGAAAGAGAAAGGAAAGGAAAAGAAAAGCCAGCCGCTGTGTATCCTTGAGAGCCTGTTCTTGGGAACCTCACCCAGGTTCCGCAACCGGTAAAACTCGCCAGTGAAACAATCAATCCAGTCACCTGAGTAGACCCCAACACAGACGCTTGCGGCAGAAAGCCAAGAAGGCCAGCTAGAAGACAGAGTGAGCTGAGGGCGGGGCTTTTGATATATCTCTTTCTGCTACCACTGTGAGCCTCTAGAAAAGATTTCTTTAGAATCGTAAGGGGTTTTGTTTTGGTTGGTTGGTTAATCTCGGCTGGGGATAGAACCCAGAGCCTTCTGCTGTGCCTCTGAGGTACACCTGCTGCCCAGTCGAGGAATTTTAGTTGCAGAATAAGAGAATACTCTGTGAGGCTGGAGAGTTGGCTGATTTCAAGGCCCTGAGTTCAATCCCCTGTACTGGATAAGAAAGGGCCAGTGGTGGGGGTGGGGGCGGGGCCGGGGGAGGAGAATGTGAAAATGGTTCCCGAGAGCATCCCTTCCAGGTGTGGAAACAGAAGCCACCTGCAGGTGGAGCTGTCTCCCGGGATGTTCGTGGAGCGTTTGACGATTCAGATGAACTTCAGAGATGTTGGCGGGCACCATGTGAACAAGATCTTTGGGCTTTTAGCCAAACTCAAACTCAAACCCAAACTTGGTTAAACGCCATGATAGGTAATGTGGTATCCAGATTAATAATAGACAAGTTTATGCTGCAGCAAACATTTTGACCCTGCTATATCAACAACTGGCTATGAGAGGTTCTATTTTTAGCTTATGCTGTATACGGAGCTTACAGTAAGACAAGTTCCTTTAGGCACTCTAGCCGACGGGCCCCCTGCCACCACAGGTCACAATAGCAGAGATGACCACCAAGTGATGGTTCTCCGTGTTTTTTGTTCTGACCTAAAAGTGACATATCACATTCCTTCATACCTCAATAGTTTAGTCCCCTCTTGCTGCTTTCCTGCAAGGTGAGTGGCAGGCTGAATAACTAGAGGATACAAGCAGTGTTTTCAGAGCAGCGCCGTGCCTGTCATAGTGACAGCATTGTGATTGGGGGATGGGGGTGTAGCTCAGTGTTAGCATATGGCATGCACAGAGTCTGAATTCAATCCAGTTCCAAGAAAAAAAAATATCTGATTAACTGAAAGTCACTGCATCTTCCAGCCAAGGCCTCTCCAGACTTTCATTGAGGAGCGGTGGTGGCCTGGGGCCAGAGTTCTGTTCACCCCAGGGAGCTATCAACCTATTTTAGGTCTTGTTCTAAATCTTAAGAGCGTGAGGTAACCTCTTCCTATCTGCAAGTCCACAAAGCCAGCTGTAGAAAACCCTAGAAAGTGTCCTTCTGGCTCGGCTACTGTAAAGGATAGGACCATGCTCCAGCCTGAGAGTAACCTCTGCCCATTCAGGCAGGTGCCCCATCTCCTCTCACCTCAAGAATATGACAAGGGCAGACAAGGGTACCACTCGGACATTTTTTTTTTCCCTCTTAAGAAAAAAAAAAGTCTTCCCTTGACTTTTTTCACCTTCAGCCATAGCAATATTCCTGCTCTGTCTTGTTTGAACAAAACTCATTCCTGGAGTCTGGGAACCAGGAAAGGCAGAAGGGGCCCAAAAGCTAAGGAAAGGGCACAGCATACAGTCTTTTAAGTCCTTATAGACATCACCACGTCTGAGGATACAGCAAGGCAGGAGAATAGTCACACCCTAAGGCAGGAGGTGAGTAAAGTCTTGTTAGGCAAGGGAGTCCATGGCCAGTCACAAATTCCTGGTCTTTCTCAAAAACGATTCACATGTCAAACATCAGGTTAAGAGGTAGTGAGTTTTAACTGCTTTGTTTATGCCATAGCCTGTGGAATGCACACCAGGGGTCACCTGACGGGCAAGATGGCAGTTACAACTAAGGTGGCTATAGTCACATTAAGTTGGCTCCACCCCCACCCTACCCTCCAGCAAACTCCTGGAAAGGGGGTTTCTGAATTTCTCTCCTTACCTTCTTCATCGTTTGTGTGTGTGTGTGTGTGTGTGTGTGTGTGTGTGTGTGTGTGTATGATGTGTGTGTAAGAGAGAGAAAGAGAGAGAGAGAGAGAGAGAGAGAGAGAGAGAGACTCTCTATAGTCTTGGAAGTCATTATACAAACCGGTCTGATCTCAAACTCACCGAGATCTGCCTACCTCTGCCTCCCCAGTACTAGGATTAAAAGCAGGTGCCACCATGCCATGCCTCGTCATCCATTTTTTTTTTTTTTTGACACAGGGTCTCTCAATGTTGCCGAGGTGGCCTGGAGAATGAGATTGTCATGTCTCAGCATCCTCAGGCATGTCTCAGGCATTCAGCCCTGTGCCACCAGGCCTCGCCCTTCTCTCTTGAGCTCACACCAAGGGCCACTGAGCTTCCCCTGCCAAAGCCACCAGAGCAGAGCTCCACTCCTTGGTCCCTTCCTTACTGAGTAGGACAATGACGATCAGGATGCTGCCCTATCCCAGGGCCCTTGTTTCAGGACACAGCACTTGTCTCTGGTGATTGTGAGCTGAATATCAAGACAGTAGAGCACGTAGTGGAAGCTAATCACCTCATGGTGGAAGGAATCAACAAAAGGAAAGGAAGGAAGGAACCAGGGCAAGATGCACTCCCCGCCCCCAGGATACAGCCTATGCATGCATCTAACACATCCTATAATATATTCAGTACCCTAGCTTAGTCACCCAGTACAAGAAGCTGTATACATTGTTCACCATGGTGGCTGGAGGGCCACCTGGTAACTAGTCAGCATCACCAAAGACATTCCAAACACCTATCACTAGCCCGGGAAAAGATCTAAATTCAAAATTCAGCCAGCTGCAGTAGTGTATCCCTGTGAGAGGCAGGAGAAGAGAATCTACAAGTTCAAAGCTAGCATGGGTTACATAGTATCAGGTCATCCAGGGCTACATAGCAAGACCAGTCTACACACACACACACACACACACACACACACACACACACACCCCTTCAAGCTTAATAAGCTGGCAAATGTATTTATTTCTCTTTTTAAAACCCCACAGAGTTTTAACCAATGTAATGTCACTATAGCCTTGCCTTTCCTGCCCAGAGGATAACTGCTCATCTGATCAGCCTTAGACTCTGGGCTCCCTGACCAGGGCACTCTGATTTCTATGCAGAAGGCAGAGACAGCAGGAGCTAGGATTCTGCTTCAACACTTCCCCATCTGAAGGACATCTTCAATTCAGCCTTGATGGACCACGCGTGATAAATAAGAGATTCCTCCCTCAGGGGCTGGTCGATGAAGGAAAAGGCAGCCACAAGATCCATGTGCGGATTCACACAGCAGTTTCAAACAGGGATACAGCTTAGCAGCTGCAGGGAAGAAACCTATTTTTAATCACCGAGAAGCGTGGACACCGATAGGAGCAGAAACCTCGGATACTGATGGGTTCAGGAGCAGAGGGAATACGGTAGACAGGACAGGGTCGGGTTCAGGTAAGTTGGCCCATCGAAGTCCCCAGAGATGGGAGGAGGAACTTTGGGAAAACCAGAGATGCTTGAAAGCACCTGGTCACTGAGGAGGGGGCGGGGCTGCGCCGCCTGGCTCTCCTCCGCGACAGACTCGATTAGAGAACGTGAGCCAGCGCCCGCCAGAGAGCTCAGGGAGTTGGGGGTGGGAAGATGAGAAGAAGCACAAACCCATCTGTCCTGGATTTAGGGGCTCACAGCTTTCCACGACTCAGCCTACACGTTTCATGACTGAGAAAGGGCTCTCATCTCACCCAAATGAAGTCCAGAGGCTATTTACTTCCAGCAGGCTGGGAAAGAAAATGTGTTTGTAGAGGCCGTCCGGAGAGATTGAGAGGGAGGGCACACTGCTAGAGTCAAGGAGAGTAGTACTCCACCATCTTGATTTAGATTTCTGATACCTTGGAATTCCCAATATAGCTCCAAGGTTTAATATTTCAGGTAAATGTAATTTACCCTCAGTGTAAATTGTTGGAATTGTTCCTGTTTTTCAGATAAGAGCATGCATGTGTGAGAATAATCCTTCCCAGATGTCGGATACTTGTATTTGGGCTGGGAAAATCTGTGAGCGTTCATAAGTGTGTATTAAAGAGTGCTGTCCTTTGAATGTGACATGGCCCCCCTAGTCAGCCATCTTGAAATTAGAAGAGCTATAAACACCAGTACCAGACTCTGGCAAGATTGAGCCTGCTAAGAGTCTCCCACGGGAAGTGAGGGAGAGCCCAGCAGACACAAGATGTCTCTCCCCTCACTTACAACTGCTGAAACGAGGGAGGCTCTTCTTCAAAGGTATAGTTGCTAGTAAGTCCCCACGCTCCTGTCCTAATTAAAAACTATTGGTTCACCAAGCTAGACTTGGGGTTGAATGGCTCCTTTAGTCTGTTGTCAGTGCCTTGCTGGGGACAGTAGACATTTTTTTGTTGTTGTTGTTTCTTTCCAGCAAAGGCCACACGTTGTAGTTGTACAGGGAGATGACTTGGAGATTCTGTTACCGATCTTATGATGACTATGATGAGATTATGACAGCCTGGATGGGCAAAGGAGCAGAGCAGGTGGAGTTAGCAATCCTAAGCACACGTAAAGGCTGAGCGAAAGGTCATCCTGTCCCCTGGGTAAATCTGTCATTTTCTCAGGAACCTCAGCCTGACTTCAGAGCTTTGTGCTAGAGATGAAGATAGCCTGTCCTGGGAGGAGGCAGAACAAAAGCTCACGCTCCTCCCCTCCCTTCCCCCATCCCCTCAGCTTGTGATGCCGGAGCAGATCCATCATGAATCCCTGCCTGGGGAGGAGGGGCAGATGGGCTCGGTTTAGTTCAGGTTATTCCTAAAATGATTAAAGCGCTCTTCTCGCATTGGCGACTCACAGCCTGTGTGTAATCCGGTCATCCGACTGTCCCTCTGATTCCCCACAGAGGGCCCTTTGAGCACCGGGGACTCGACACCTCCACCAAGTTGTGGGCGGGTCCGTTCTTGGCACAAAAGAGGCTCCTTTGCTGAACTATGGCTGCTGCGGGCGAGGCTATTTCTGTGCTCGCTTTTCTCTTCCTGGTGATGAAAACAAGCACGTCCACCCAGTAAATAAAGGCGAAGCCAATGAAAGCAGCTGTATTTCAAGGAGAGCCGGGGAACAAGCCAGAGAATAAATGAACAGATCCAGTGACAAAATGTCCATTCATTGGCTTCACCCGGCAAACATTTACTGAAGGCATCTGTGCACCCGTCACTCTACTGAATGCCGGACAGACACAAAGATGCCCTTGAAAACGGTGACCACCGCCTCTCCTCCACTGGAAAAGGATGCATATTAACCAAACACAGCACCTTAAAGAACGAGGGATATGTGGGATGTTTGAATCATCTGCGAAACATGAATGAATTCCACAAGTGATGTTCAGCATCTGCTCAAAAGGTCTTATTTGTAACTCCAGTCCATAACAAGTGACAATCAAGCTTACTGATTCTAATGATAATTGTATGTAGTTTTATCCAGAAACCCACTCTTTGATAGGCAAGAAGCCGGAGCAGTAGTCAACCCTACAATTATCGATGTCCCGCTGTGTGGGGAGGCCACCAGGGAACCAGACAGAATGAGGTAGACAAAGCTATTTTTAGAGAAAGAAACGGAGAAGCAAATAACTTCAGTACAGCTCAGCAAAGACTATAGACATGAGCAGAGTGACTTAGGCTCTTGGAGGGAGCACAGCGAAGTATGAGGGCTTCCTGAAAGCAGCTAAGTCAAAGCCAAGGGTATGGGTGAGTCAAAAGATGATACAGGGAGCAAAAGCATCTCAGAGCCAATCTGGGGGATGCAGAGGGGTTCAGAAGGTAGAGGCATCACTGATCAAAAGTTAGGGACACTTTTGGAGCAGAGGAGAAGCCTTTATAGAAACCAGGAAAACCACAATGGTAGGGAACAAAAGGCAGAACTTAACTAAGCAAAATGTCCTCACTGGACTGACCTCTAGAAAACCTGTCAGCTGAGTGTCTGGGGCTCCCACTCACTCAGGCCACCTTATCTTAGGAAGGAAGGAGACTCTGGCACCTGCTACCACATGGAAGAACCTTGAGTTCATTATACAAAGTAAAGTAGGCCACACAGAAAGGGATAACTGCTGGGGCATGTATCTCAGGGGTAAGAGTGCTTGCCTGGCGTGCACAAGGAAGGCCCTTGCTTGATCCTCAGAACCACTAAACCTAATAAAGAAGAAGAAAAGTGCAAAGAGCTGGCATATCTCGTATGAGACACATACAGAGTCATCGGGTTTCTAGAAACAGACAGTAGAATGGGCGTTGTCCAGCCAGAAGGTGACTAAACACTCCATGGCTTCAAATTTGTGACATCAGTATGTTCTGGAGGTGGATGGTGCTAATGCTAGCACAATAGTACATTTCTATATGCGTATTTTACCACAATTAAAAATAAGAAATTTAGGGCTGAAGAGATGGGTTAGCAGCTAAAAGCCTTAAGTTGTTCTTGCAGAAGACTGGGTTCATAATCCCAGCCACTACACGGCAGCTCATAACTATGGTAACTTCAATTCCAGGGAATTCCATGCCCCCCTTCTTACTACCAAGGGCACTGTATAGACACAATGTGGGCAAAACAGCTCACACATATATATAAAATAAATCTTTAAAAAATTACAAGTTAGCCAGGGGTGTGGTGCCACCACATGCCTTTAACCTCAGTCCTTGGGATGCAGAGGCAGGTGGATCTCTGAGAATTCTAGGCCAGCCTGGTCTACAGAGTGAGCTCTAGGACAGCCAGGGCTACACAGAGAAACCCTGTCTGGAAAAAACAAAACAAAACAAAACAAAACAAAGCAAACAAACCAAAAATCCACAAGTTGGCAATTACATACTCTGTGACAAACAGTATATCAGGCCCTCTCTGGAATGTCTAGGCCTCAGAGCAACCACATGAGGGAGATGCACACATAGAGTTTCAGTTCTCAGCCTGTGGGTAGTGATCCCTTTGACAAAGTGAGGAAATGCCTTAAAGGGTTAGAAAGGTTGAGAACCCATGAATCACAGGAGCAGAATAGGTTAAGAAACTTGCCCCTGAGCCCTCAAAGGTGAGTAGGGAGTTGACCCTGGGATTCCTGACATAAAGCTGAGTGCTTTATAATTATAAATTATTCACATTTATATACTTTATTATATCTGGGGCTTGGAAACTGAAGTAACGAGGGGTTATATGTTTTTCCTGGCCCTGAAGACACAGGCACACAGGTATTGGTCCCCAAGCTGGGCTTCCTCCCTGTTCTTGCATATTGGGCTGCTCTAGAAAGCAGAGTAAAGGCCAGCAGAAGATTCCAAGAGACAGATATAGTCAGAGAAAGACAGGGTCACCTAGCTACTACCACCTTGGGACTCAAAGAGTGACTGGCTTTCAAGGACTACCATCTCTTTACAATGGGGAATTTAGATGAGAAGTCTGAGGCCCCAGAGCTCTCGATCTTAGGGCATCCACTGACTCTTGAAGGTTGAGTCTCAAGTCTTTGTGACCCATGCCTCCTACGGTTTTTATGTGTCTTTCTTGTATTGGAACCAGTGTTTTTTACAACACTTTTATTTATTGTGTATGTGTGTATAGGCACACTGTAGAACACATGTAAATACCAGAGGACAACTCTGTGGGCGTATTTCCCCTTCTGCTGTGTGAACTCCAGGGATGGAGCCCAAACCATCAGGCTTAGGTACAAGTGCCTTTATCCACTGAGTTTTTTCCCCCCAGACCCACATCTTGGAAACATGACTCCAATAGTGTTGAGAGGTAGAATCTTAGAAGGTGCTTAGGCCATGAAGCTTAATTGTTCTCAATTGAGTGCATTCTATACAAAAAGAGAAATTCAGAACTACCCTCTCCCACTGGAATACTGGAATACACACACACACACACACACACACACACACACACACACACGTGCGCACACACACACCTTGTCTTTTCTGTCTTGCTTTCTATCTTCCACGTCTCATCAGGGAATGACGTAAGAAAAAAAAGCCCTCACTAGATATGGCCACTCAATCTTGGACTTCCCAGCCTTCAGAATCATGAGCCAAATCAATTTCTGTTCTTTATGATCATCCAGGATGGTATACCATTACAACAGCATAAAATGGGATAAGATGCTTATTGGACTCTGTTATTCAGTTCTCAGCCTGTGGGAAAGTAAGCTTTAGTGGATGGGAACATAGCTCCTCAGTAGAAGCCTTGCCCTAGTCTCACTCCATAGTACTACAAAAGGATCCCTCAGATCCAGGGATGCCCCTATGAGGTTTAGTTTACCTTTCCATCTTGTGTGCCACTTACTGACAGAGGCAGCTATAGCCTCAAGATTTCCAGCAGGGGGCTGGAGAGATGTCCTGGTGGTTAAGAGCACTGACTGCTCTTCCAGAGATCCTGAGTTCAATTCTGTAACAGAACCCTGTTGGGAACAAAATAAAAAGGGGGGCCCTGTGGGCCCTGGGGAAGAACAGAAGGAAAAATATGCCCACACCCTGCCAGAGTTTCCCTATTCTCTGGTCAGTCAGGAGTAGGAGGGTTGCTACCTACCCTATCCACTCATCCCTGGGTGGGCATTCCTCTCTCCCACTCTTCAGAAGGTGGTCAAGGGGCAGCCCTGCCTGGGGACCCCCCTAGAGCTACTTTGCTAAAGCCACCAGGGTTGTAGGAGAGAGGGAACAGGGGAAGAAGTTCCCAACACTTACCAGAGTACGCAGTGGAACTTAAAGGAGCAGAGCAGAAACTCTATGGTTTAAGAGCTTTATTATAAAAATGTAGGGGAAAGAGAGAAGGTAGAAAAGAGAGAGAGGGGGGAAGGCTAGAGAGAAAGAGAGAGAAAGAGGAAGAGAGGAGAGGAAAGAAGAAGACAAAGAGAAAGAGGAGAGAGAAGTGAGAGGAATGAGAGGTATGAGGACAAAGGACTAAGAGCAAGAGTAAGAGAGCAAGGTGTGGGCTGAACACCCCTTTTTATGGTCTTCATTGTTGCTAGGTAACTGGGGAGGAGTTTAGCCTGAAGGTCAGAAGCTTGGGCCATTGCTTACATGATCACTGACCATGCTTCTCTTGGGAGGATGGGGGAGGGGAGGGGGGTGGGGGGGTACTGTGGGAGGTGGTACCTTAGGCAGGGGCAGGAGTTCCAGGAGCATGAGGGAACGCCTACTGTGTCATGTAGGTGAATTATGATCATTGGAGTTCAGACCTCAGCTCGACTGGATACCAGCCTGCAATTCCCCACAGAATCCAATAACCCAATGCCCTCTTCTGGTGTGTCTGAAGACAGCAACAGTGTACTCATACACATAAAATAAATAACTAAATCTTAAACACACACATACCCACCCCCTACCCCCCCCAAAAAAAAACAGATTTCCAGCGGGAAGCCCACAGTGAACACTTCTCTGTGAGCACAGAGACAGGCTCCACAGTGGCTTCAGCAGACACCCTGCCTTTTTCACTCCCTGGTACAAACAAGACTGGCGCACATGTGCTCTCTCCTGCAGAGTCGTGTTTGGTTCAGAGCACTGTGCATTCTGAGAGCTGGTTTTTTTTTTTTTTTTTTTTTTTTGGTTTTTTTTTTTTAAATTTCTGGTGTCTCTCTCAAATTCAAAGCTAGACATACACAAATCTAGGTTGGCATTAAGCTCTCTGTTTGCTTATTGCTTAGTACAACCAATTTGCTAACAAATAGGGCTCGAAATAACGTAGTATTTAAGTATTCTCCCAAAAGGATGCATAAAGATAAAAGAGTAACTATTCAAAACAAATGCAGGGCAGTGGTGGTGAGGAGAACACCAGACAGACATAATCTGGAATGAAGTGAGGCGTGGTAGCCCAGGCCTTTAAATCCAGCACTCAGGAGGCAGAAGCAGGTGGATCTCTATGAGTCTGAGGCTAGCCTGCTCTACATATTGTGTTCTAGGTCAGCCAGGGCTACATAGCAAGACCTGGTCTCAAGAAAAGGAAAGCTAGAATGTCACAGTTACAACAATACCAGTAAGACCAAGGTGAGTGTGTGAGAGAGGAGGTGTGTGTGTGATGTGACAGACAGACACAGGGATGGCCTCTTGACCTTTGAAAATCAGCACTTTTGCTAAGCACTTAGTCCCAGGTGCCCCCGTCCGGCAGAAGCATGAACATCTTTGTGTGGTCATTTCCCCTACCTCATGGCAAAAGGTGGAGGCAGAACAAAATCAAGGCAAGCTTGGCTGTGAATGGAACTAGCCAGCCCTTGTACAAGTGGGCCCAGGCATGGGAGGCATGGGTTACTGCAATTTTAAACTCAGAAGAAGTTTAAAATGGCTGTCTGGTCAAAACAGACACACACATACACACAAAACCCCTCAAATATTGAATGCCATAGATTATGGCAATACCTACTTTAAACCAATTTAGTATCTGGAGCTAGATATGGTGGTGTGCTGGTTGACTTTTATCAACTTGACACAAACCTAGATGTAGCCAGGAAGAGGGAATCTTAACTGAAGAACGGCCTCCATCACCCTGGCCAGTGGGGTCGTTTTTCTTGATTAACGGTTGGTGTAGGAGGGCGCAGATGACTGTGATGGTGCCACTCCTGGGCGGGTGATCCTGGGTGGTGAGAGTAAACTGAGAGCTATAGAGATGTCTCAGCAATTAAGAGCTTTGGCTGCTCATCCTAAGAGCCTGGGTTCAAGTCTCAGTACCCATTTGACACACAGACATACATTCAGACACATACACATAAACTAACTAAATAAATAAATGAGAGGAATGCAAACAGGCTGAGCAAACCACGAGGAACACGGCTTACAGCCTCTACTTTAGTTCCTGCCGCCACTCTCCTGCTTTGAGTTTTTCCCTTGACTTCTCTCATTTAACTGTGACTGAGAATATGTAATCCAGATAAACCCTGCCCCCATCCCCATCCTGGTTAGTTTTATGTCAACTTGACACAGGCTATAGTTATCCGAAAGAAGGAAACTTCAATTGAGAAAATGCCTTTACAAGATCCAGCTACAAGGCATTTTCTTAATTAGTGATTGGTGGGGAAGTGCCCAACCCATGGTGAGCGGTACCATCCCTGGGCAGGTGATCCCGAGTTCTATAAGAAAGCAGTCTGTGCAAGCCATGGGAAGGAAGCCAGTAAGAAGCACTCCTCCATGGCCTCTGCATCAGCTCCTGCCTCTGGGGCCCTGCCCTGATCGACTTTCCTCGATGTGGAAGTGTAAGCCAAGCAACCCCTCTCCTCTCTAACTTTGCTTTTGCTTGGTCATGGTATTTATCATAGCATTAAAAACCACAACTAGGTTGTGACACTCCCCAAGTTGCTTTTGGTCAGCGTTTTTTTATGACAGCAATAAAAAATAAACTAAGACAGGTAGTATACACCTGTAATCCCAGCACCTGTATCCAAATAGCAGCAAACAGAATTGCTCCACTAGGACACTCCTGTCACACTGAAAGCCTGGGAGGGCCTGTGAACAGTCCTGTAAGCAACTGTGAGAACAGGGGCATCTCCAGAGCCTGGAGACATTCAGTAGGAGTCTTTCAAAAGATGATCCAAAGAATCCTCCAGTGCTGGGTGAGAAGAAGGCAGAAGGGGGATCTCTGGTCAGAATCACAACACCTGACTTTATCATTCAACCTCCCCAGGAATAGAAGCCACAGACAGTGACCCCATGAAAGGCCAAGTCACTCATGCGCAGCACTCTAAGTAGAGGAGCCCAGCAGGAATTCGGGGTACACAAATGTTAGAGAGGCCTGGGAACCCACTATGTTGAGGACTCCATGAACATCCTTCCCTGTTAGACACTGGCAAAAGGCCAGGGTCTCCAACACAAGTTACTTTTCCCATTCATCATTGTAAGAGGGCAGAGCTTTCTTGAGTTTATTGTTCAAGTTTCCTGAGCCAATGTTCTAGGTATATTTGGATTCAGATAACCAAGAAGCACACTGGGGCCCATCCTTCAGCCCTTTGTGCTACCACTCTTCCATAACAAACGAGCGACTTTGAACTGTGACACATCACTTCTGTGGATGATGGGCAGAGTTTATGTGTGGTTCCCACCAGTAGGAGAGAAGGTAGAATGTCGCTAGTAAAATTGTATTCATTTCATTCCCAGGCTTGCTACATCATTGCATAGCTCTCAGAATTTGGTCTGACTGGGGCACTGAGGGAATGAAGGAAAGACAGACTGACGAAGTGACAGACACACAGACAGAAGAGCTGGTATCAGGTGGACTGGATTCCTTGATGGAATAGCTGCAGCAGCCTAGAAACTCAGTGTGCTTGTTATATACAGTTGAAGACAGAGGTGGGGTAATTGCATATTCGCTGAATATGGAGGCAGGATTATGGTATACAGCTGAATCAAGAAGGCAGGTTTTACTCATCTCTGTAGGTGTAGGGGAGCAGCCGTCAGGCAATTAACATTGTGTGGTGGCAAAGCTTTGGGAGATATTTTCTGCATACACTGCCAACATCCACACATGGGCCAGGAGGGAAAGTCTGGCATTTTCCTGAGCCTCACCCAGGTAAGACTTTGCCACTCCCATGGGACTGAGACACTGAGGTCCTCGGCATGGCGAGCTCATGTCTACACACATTCACTCGGGACTTCACATGCTCAGGGCTTCCTCCACTCCCCACACAGGCTGGCGTGGTCCACCGTCTGCTACAGCGGGAACAACAGAGCAGCTGTCGTGAGTTTTCTTGCCATGAGACACAATCTGGGGTTTGCAGTGTCTCTCTGTTGGCCATAACGAATCCAATATCTTCACATCCCTGCTTGTAAGGCTGCGTGGCTCTGCAGCTGGCCCTTTCTGACAAGTTTTTTCCTATTCTGCTGCTGGTGGATTAGCTTTTTTTACAAAAAAAAAAAAAACACTGCATATTTCTCTTCATAGAGGTTGTTTGTTGAGCGTCACAGTATTTTTCTTTATAGTTTTTGCTTTAGCTTCTCCAGCAGAATTTAGCCACAGCCATGCCCCAATAATTTTTCGTCGAAAACGAGGCACATGGCAAACATTGATCCATGAGCATCTTTGCTCCCTATTTTTTTTTTAAGAAATTGTGCCTGCTGAATACATACCAAAGTCTCCCCCACCCCCACTCTACAACAACCTACTGGGAGCATTTACTTTTATTAAATAATATATAAGTCTTCCAGAGATGACTTAAAGACATGGGAGGATGACTGTGGGCCTTTTGCAAATCTTACTCTCTCTATAAAAAGCCTTGAGCTCCTGAGGATTTCCATGTCCTGTGTGAGGGCATCTTGGAACCAGTTTCAAGGGAGTGATCGTATGTTCACAGTGGTGTGACTATCTTGCAAAACTGAAACTCTTTGCTTATTAAATAACCCTCATTTGCCATCTCCAATCCCTGGGGACCCCCATTCTACCGTGTCTCTCTGTCTTTGGCTCCGCTGTGTAACACCTATGAATGGAACCACATAGCCTTGTCTTATTGTCATAGGCTGTTTTCTCTTAACATAGTGGCCTCGGGATTAATTCTTGAATAAGAACTTCTTTTTTTTTTTTTTTTTTTAAAGATTTATTTATTTATTATATGTAAGTACACTGTAGCTGTCTTCAGATACTCCAGAAGAGGGCATCAGATCTCATTACGGATGGTTGTGAGCCACCATGTGGTTGCTGGGATTTGAACTCGGGACCTTCAGAAGAGCAGTCGACGCTCTTAACCACTGAGCCATCTCGCCAGCCCCAGAACTTCTTTTTTGTAAAAGCCTGGGTGATATTTCATCATATATACAGACAGACCATGTTGTCTATCTAGTTATCTACCCATGACCACTCAAGGTGCTTACGTCTTTGGGGTCTTGTTGCCTACACTGACATGAACATGCGTGTCCCCAGACAGACAACTCTTTGGAATCCTGTTCTCAATTCTCCTCTTCTTTCACTTTTTGGCACACTTTTAATTAAAATATGTTGTAGAGAATATTTAATCTCATATGAGGGTATCTACACTGCCCCCAAATCATTCAGTTCCCAGAAAAAAGAAAGACACACAACCTTTATATTTATGATAAGCCTTTAAAGCACTCGAACTGGGCAAAATCTACCCTCTAAGCTATTATCTGCTTCTCTATCAATAACCCTGAGTTATGACTTGCCATGTTCCATTTGGGCCACTCTTAACTCCAATTGGCCAGCCCTCATGGCCATGTTTTCATGATTTTCCTACCCCACTGCATCTTCTCCTCTCTCTACTTTCCTGCCCCAGACCCCAAGCCCAGGGAACTCAAACTCCACCTACCTCTCTTCTTCCCAGCTATAGGCATAGGTGTCTTTATTGACCAATCAGAGTTGACTTGGGGGGCAAGGTTACACAACATTACTTGGTCTGTGTGAGGATCTCTCATCCCTGAGGTAACCAGTGTCAGTGTTTAGCAACAACATGTACTTATATTAAGGAGCAGGGTGTTGCAATGGGACTCAATCCCATCTTCTGGTGTGTCTGAAGAGAGCAACAGTGTACTCAGGAGCAAGGTGTGCACAACAAAGGTGGATAAATGTGAGAATTTGTAGACCTAGACCTTCTGGTACAGAATTCAGCATTGTAATACATAGCAACAGATCAAACCTCAATAGAATATGCATACTAGAGTAAACCTTCTAATACATTTCCTTTTCAAAAAAACTAATTTAAAAAGAGCATCAAATTCTCTCACATAGCCTCTTCATGAAAAAAAAAATTGCTGGGCAATGGGTTAGGGTTAGGGTTAGGGTTTGATCCCAGCACCTGGATGACAGAGGCGGGCAGATTTCTGAGTTCTAGACCTGCCTGGACTACAGAGTGAGTTCCAGGACAGCCAGGACTTCACAGAGAAACTCTGTCTTGAAAAACCAAAACAATACAAATAAAATAAAATAAAATAAATTTTAAACCATGCTATGACTATGAGTAGCCACCAACTTGGAAATGAAGCAGAGACTGATTTGCCGAGAGGTTCTGGTGCATGGTCACTAGGGCAAAGGGCAGAGGGGTTAGCGTGTATGTATATTATCATTTTATTTAAATGACAAGCAAAGTTCTGTGGTAGATTTTTGGAGAGACCGTGAGCTCTGGAGACACTGCCAAACAGCAGTTGCTCGTGGAACAATGTGGGTGGCAGCTTATGGTCACACTGATACTACAGCAATCTGCCTCCTTCACTTAAAATGGCTCCCCCATTCTGTCTTCTGCTGTGTACTCTACCATTTAAAAAGGGATCCATTTTCACACTGACGGCTTTCGCAGACAGCACCTTACACAGGCAGGCTGTCTTGAGTTCTAGCATGCCTCTGTTTGAGTACTTCCGGTTCTTGTATTCTTCCCAGGATGACTCTGTACTATGGCAATGCAGTTTACCAGGCTGCACTGTGAACAATTCTGTGCTTCTCTGTGCTCCAGGTTGAAGAATCTTAAAAAAAAAAAAAAAAAAACCTTTGCTAGGGATTGGAGGAGGAGAGGCAGCCCTTGAAAGGAAACCGATGCCCTGGAAAATCAGGGGTTCCCCTCCTCCTGCTGATTTGCTTGACAAGGAAGACAACCCTCTTTTGTGAAAGGGTTGATGACTAGATGTAGGCTCTTAAAATTCAAATTCATGAGCACTGGCCATGGGAAAACACCCAGCCCTGATGAGAAACAAAGACCAAGGTGCGGGTGCCCACATGCTTTTGCTGCATTCAAGATGCGGAATTTTCTCTGCAGATCCCAGTCTTTTGTTGCCTAAGTGGCTGATCCCTACAGAACCCCACTGCAGCAGGAGGTCAGGGGGCTCGTAGCCCCCCCCCCACCCAAGTAGCGCCTTCATTCTAGAGCTCTGGACAGTGCTGTGCAGCACAATAGCTACTCTTCTAAGAGGGAAGGGGAAAAGGGAGAGAATCAGAAGGTGAACCCCGGGCAGGCTGACCGAAGACAGCCCAGGAGCCCTTTCCCAGTACCCACCCACAGCTACTATATGTGGCTGCAACCCCTTTCAAAAGGTCCAATTCTCTGGGCATTTGTCTCTTCTACATAAATGTTAGAATGACAACTTCCCAGTATTTTTAAAATTTCTAGCAATGAGAAGGGCGGACGGGGTGGGGGAAGAAATAACCAGGAACCTGCAGCCTTTGCAGTCTTTCTTTCAATTGCTGTTCATTCAGTGGCAAAATGTGTGTTGCCTAGGAAACCGCATACATCTCGGCTGTGGGGGTGGTGAACTGCACTTTAAGTGGTGACTATAGGCTAGCTATGGGCAAAAATTCTGAACTAATGTCCCGTAATTTAAAAAAAAATGGATCAAAATGTATTTTTCATTAAGAAAACATTTTTTGATTTTACCTCGTATTTATGAAAAAAATCTCCATTCTATCCAACCTCTTCAGTTGCTTAAAACAATGACCCTTTGTGTACAATAAATGCACAGTTGGGGATTTGCCCTTGAAAATAATCTGACGTTTGTAAAAGCACTTTTCATTGTGACTGTTTAGATCCCTCCCTGTATGAAACAAATGTTGGTTTTGATTTTGCACAGAGATGCTTCTGCACCTGTCTTCTGAAGATTAATGCATCATTAAAATTAATTGGTATATAAAGATTATGAAATACATTGCCTTAAAATTTTCGTGTCTGGTGTTGACATAGAGGGAGAGGAATCTAATATAAAGAGGCAAAAAACAAACGCTGGGCACCCATCTGATTTTTGCTTCCTAGTAGCTCTTCCTTCGAGTTATATGAAATAAGGCCCCCCTTTTTATTAAGTTCGAAGATAAATTTTCCTTTAGGGAAAGATGAGGCTGTTGTCAATATTTCACACACACACACACACACACACACACACACACCGCAGCTCTTTGTAAAAATTTAAAATGCGAAGCACCTTAAACCCAGAGACAAGTCCTGTGGGGACAATGAGGCAAAATGCATGAAAGGAAAGCTGATCCCGGACCAACAGGCTGGATCCCCGGCCAGTCCGGGTTTCAGGATGATTTCCAGTCACGCTGTTGCAAACCTCTTCCGCTAAGAGAAATCCGAGAGGAAAGGCCTTTTCATGTAGAGAATTATAGAGTTTTTAATCAGCTACCTTGCAAAGATCTGGCTCAAACAGAAGCTGAGCGAGGAACCCATTAGGTGAGAGAGGCAGGCTCAGATTACCGGGTTTAGAGTTGAGCCCCCGGGGCTCTGGGATTGCTCCTCAGCTGGCGCAGCCAGGCGGGACCGCTGCACAGCGGCATCTATAATCGCAGTGCTGGTGACACCTCGGTGTTACTTCCAGGTCAACTGAGCACCGCAGCAGCCACCCTTCCATGGCCCTTTTGGTTCCGAATGTAGCCACTTTCCCTGAAAGCTTGGGCGCCCTTGAGACAGTCCGAGCCCTGTCATTAACTCGCTGTGTGACCTTGGGAAGTATTCTCTCTTCACGCTTCTACGTCTGTAGGAAGACGGGTGAGAAAATTAAAAAATCAGGGCCCGTGTCCTTGGAACCCTGTTGGGGGCATGTGGGCACACCTTCACTGTTCTTGCCTCTCTTTTCTCAACCCACCCTGAACTGAACACCTGCAACCGTATCTGGCGAACCGTATCTGGCCATGGAGTTCCAGTCTGCACACCCTGGCAATCACAGGCGACAAGGCTTTTGTTCTGGGCTGCTTCTCGCGGTACATTAGAATTCAGTTTAAAGCCCGTCCTACCCCCACACCCTTGTGGAAAGGAGAGATGATGACAGCTTCGGATGGTTCTACCAGGCCCTCCCTCCCTCGCTCAACAGCTGCGAGCTCTACCCTATAGTGTGACCCTGAGTCACTTGGGCCTCTCTCCTTAGAGAATAAAAGGGGGTCACATCACCTCCTAAACCACTAGCTCTGCGTAGAGAAGCGGTGACCTTCAACCTGGGATAGCAGGGAACAGACTCTGACACCCTTCTTCCTCTCTCCCTCAGAGCATATAGGTTTATCTCACATACGCTCACAGATAGTAACAAAGGGATCAGTTTCTTCCTCGAATACCTAAAAAAAAAAAAAATGCGAGTTTGAAGGGAGAATGGATGCACCGCCTCTGCGCACGCGCTGATGTGAGCGCGCCTGGGTCTGCGGTGGTCTCTGGCTAGCTCACCGCGCTGCAGTTTTTAGGCGTGTCCCCCTACTCTCCCTCCGCAGCATCAAGGCTGGGACCTCGTAGTCACTGCAAATGAAGGTAAGAATGGTCTAGGCGTCGAAGGTTCTCAGAACCTTCTTTCCTAACAACGGATGAACTATACACTGATAGGACAGGGCTGGCTTTTAAACACTCAGTTGTGGAATACATCCCACGCTTTTGTGAACTCCTTTGTTTCTCTGACAGGCCCGCCCCCAGGACTCCACCCTCACTCGGCCCGCAACACGGTTCACACACTGCGGCCTGCCACACCCACTCCATCTCTCAGGAGGAACAAAAGCCAATCACAGGGTGAAAGGAGTCATTGGTATCAGGCAGCGAGCACCGTGTATTCTTGGAGTGTGCGAGGCAGGGCTAGGCTCAGAGGTCCTTCTACCACTAAATGCTGCTACTATAGCAGAGGAACAAGCATAGTCAATAAAGACAAAGGCAAGTCTAAGATGCTCCAAAGTGTCCAAAGTTATGATCTTTTGGATCTTTATTTTTCCAATTGCACTCGGCTTCATGGGATCACTAGTCTTTTCCTAAAGTTGTATGTAATGGGCGTGTGCGCCTGGACAGACATTGACCTCCAGGGATGAAGAAAGGGGCACTACTGTCGCCAAGTGCTTTGGCTTGGCGAAGCCTGCACAGAGTTAGAAGACGAATTGCTCAGGTAACGCAAATGAACCTAAACCTCCCTTCCAGTGCGCACTCTCAACACCGGACTGCACCTGCTGCACCCACCCATTAGCAGTCCCTTCTCCATCCCCAGCCTACGGTACTAAATCACCCCGCCCCGCCACACTACCGCAATCTTCACGCTCTCAGTTCCCAGTTCCCCACACTCAGCTAGCCCTTCTCAAGTCCGAGACAATGCTCAGGCCCCAGCTTCTCCCAAGAAGCCCCACTCCTCGCAAGGTCTTCACGCCCGCGCTGATTGGCCACAAGCCCATAGTCCAGCCCCCCGGATCGTCCCTAGGGCTCAGAGCATTACGTCAACCCGGCCTGGAGAGCGCTAGCGAGAACGGGACTGGGGGCTTTGGATGGGGGGCGCGGTCTGTTTGGTTCGCCCCACCCTCCCTACATAAAAAACCGAACCCACCCGGCCCTCGCCCTCAGCCCGTCGGTTCCGGAGTAAATTCCTGGTGGCCCAGCAGTGGGTGTGGAAGGGGAGGATAATCAGACCCACTGACACAGACCCAAGGCAGCAAGAAGCTTACCAGGCACAATGCGAGAGATCGTGCACATTCAGGCGGGCCAGTGCGGCAACCAGATCGGTGCCAAGGTGGGTTCACTGCTTAGGGGGTGAGGGAGGGACCCTAGCGGAGCTCCCCTCGGGATACGTGGGGT
Source organism: Mus minutoides (assembly GCA_902729485.2). NCBI lineage: Eukaryota > Metazoa > Chordata > Mammalia > Rodentia > Muridae > Mus > Mus minutoides. Next base: position 21,491 of record LR750081.1, on the reverse strand, counting down.
CCAAAATGAGGCGCGGCTCTAGGTAGATACCAGGTCTCGCCAACGGCGGACCTGATTTGCGGTTTTGTGCTGTCGGATGGGCGTGGTCTCAGAGGAGACTTTAAAGCAAAGGGGTCTCATTCATTTTTCCTGGAACTATTCGGAATTTGAGCTGCCTCCGTTTTCTTTCCTCCCTAAGAGCCACGCGTGCCTAAAGAAGACGTGGGTGTGTCTGCTAGGCTGTGCATGCCAGTCTTAGGGAGGGGCCGCGACACCGGAGAATTGATTTTACTCGCTTGATCACCAGGCGAGCTGCGGGGGAGGGGAGGAGAACGATTGCCAGGCGGTCGCTGAACGTGCTTTGAATTTAAAACATCACCCTACAGCTCCCTCGCTTCACTCTCCCCGCCTGCCTCCTTTTCTCCGTGCCTATAGTCTCAGCGCATTTGTCTTCAGCCGCCAGTGGTGGCTGTGACTTGCAAACCCAGTTTGGGCTATTTTCACACACACACACACACACACACACACACACACACACACCTCCTACTGAGAGCAGCTGTTCTCATGGGAAACCGCCCAGTTTCAACTTTCTGATCCTCTACAATGCGAGCCCTAAGGCTGTGCCCGGGTCATGCCACTTATTAAAGCTTCTGCAAAGTCCTGTTGTTAAAACTGTGGGTGATAGGGGGCTTCTCATCGAGATTGGGGGTAGGGTTGTGCATAGCTAAATACAGTCTTTTTATGTCACAGTTTTGGGAGGTCATCAGTGATGAGCATGGTATAGACCCCACTGGAAGTTATCATGGAGACAGTGATTTGCAACTGGAAAGAATCAATGTATACTACAATGAAGCAACTGGTAATTACTTTTAACAGCCCACCTTCAATTCTGGCACCTCTAAGCTCTGCTCTTATTTGAACCCAGGAGGTGCCCTAACTATTTTAGGATGACCATTGTGTGTGGGGGGGTAGCCTCTTCTGTGCCAACCAAACCCTTTGAAAGCTTGGTTATAATAGACCTTTCTTTGTTTGGGGGTACCACCAATCAGGAAAGAGGTGGGACGGAGCCCTTCTCTATAGAGCATACTGCCTGAAGGGCTAAGCCAGCTCTTATTCTCCTGCAGGTAATAAATATGTGCCTAGGGCCATCCTGGTGGACCTGGAGCCAGGCACAATGGACTCAGTCAGGTCTGGACCATTTGGACAGATCTTCAGGCCAGACAACTTCGTGTTTGGTGAGTATGTGGCATAGCTGAAGACAGAAGAGCACAAGGTGCTAATTATCACTAGCACAAAGGGTGGAGAAGTGTGATAGATTGGGAGTATAAATAGCATTCAGGAGTGTGGCACATAAGCCTTATCAGTCTTCGAGGCAATTGCATCTTAGCTTTTTCAAAGCCATGTGTGCTCTGTTAACTCATTTATAATTGTATTGATAACCAAATAGTTTATTGTTTTAATATTTATTGGCCATTTGGTAATAATTTGAAATAGCCTTATCTGAGAGGTAAGAAGGAATTTTCCCAATCATGGCTGACTTAATCCTCGTTTGCTCTTTCAGGCCAGAGTGGTGCAGGAAATAACTGGGCAAAGGGTCACTACACAGAGGGGGCCGAGCTGGTGGACTCTGTCCTGGACGTGGTGAGGAAGGAGTCAGAAAGCTGTGACTGTCTCCAGGGCTTTCAGCTGACCCACTCACTGGGGGGAGGCACTGGCTCGGGCATGGGGACCCTGCTCATCAGCAAGATCAGAGAGGAGTACCCAGACCGCATCATGAACACCTTCAGCGTCATGCCCTCACCCAAGGTCTCTGACACTGTGGTGGAGCCCTATAATGCCACCCTCTCCGTGCACCAGCTGGTAGAGAACACAGATGAAACCTACTGCATCGATAATGAGGCTCTGTATGACATCTGCTTCCGCACCCTGAAGCTGACCACACCCACCTATGGCGATCTCAACCACCTGGTGTCAGCCACCATGAGTGGAGTGACCACCTGCCTGCGCTTCCCAGGCCAGCTGAACGCAGACCTGCGCAAGCTGGCTGTGAACATGGTGCCATTCCCACGCCTGCACTTCTTCATGCCAGGCTNTGCCCGAGCTCACCCAGCAGATGTTCGACTCCAAGAACATGATGGCTGCCTGCGACCCTCGCCATGGCCGCTACCTGACCGTGGCCGCCATTTTCCGTGGCCGCATGTCCATGAAGGAGGTGGATGAGCAGATGCTCAACGTGCAGAACAAGAACAGCAGCTACTTCGTGGAGTGGATCCCCAACAATGTCAAGACGGCCGTGTGTGACATCCCTCCCCGTGGCCTCAAGATGTCAGCCACCTTCATTGGCAACAGCACTGCCATCCAGGAGCTGTTCAAGCGCATCTCGGAGCAGTTCACTGCCATGTTCCGGCGCAAGGCTTTCCTGCACTGGTACACGGGCGAGGGCATGGACGAGATGGAGTTCACCGAGGCGGAGAGCAACATGAATGACCTGGTGTCTGAGTACCAGCAGTACCAGGATGCCACGGCTGATGAGCAGGGCGAGTTCGAGGAGGAGGAGGGCGAGGATGAGGCTTGAGAACTCCAGGCCAAGCAGGTTAGGGAAAGCTGAGATGAAAGGAGGGGGTGGGGGGCTTAATCTGTGGAAATACCTTGGCAGTTGAAGGAAGGAGGATGATCTTAGGTTTGTGTTGGGTCTCTGGTGCTCTTCACTGTTGCCTGTCACTTTTTTTCTCTTTTTGTAATATCGATAACATCAATGTAACACTTGAGATCTTTCTGAACTCCTGTTGTAATGGCTGAAATCACATAAACCTTTTGTGTCCTAACGGTGTCCTCTTTTCTTTCTCTTCCTTTCTCCTTATCAAGCTCTTTGTTATCAACTTAAATCCACCTTTCTGAATCCAGAACCATTTCCTCCTTTAGAAAAGACTGAAAGGCCAGGTGTTTCTTCTTTGGCTATGCTATTTATATAAGTTGAACCAAAGATGGCCTTACTCAATCCACCAGGAGAAACAATGAATTTTAAAATGTCCTTTGGTACATGACTTGTTTATGGAAAGTGTGTTTTTATGAAGACGTTACCAGACATTTATTTCTTTAAAGATTTATTTGATCAGTTACTTAGAGGCACACTGCACAGAATTTAAGGGAGAGTGAAAACTTAGTTTCCTCTTCTGTGTGCTTTGATTCAGCCTTCTTCCCTGATGAATAGCATTATCAATAATGTTGATTATTGATAGTAATCACCAAGTTATATCATTTTTATGATGCTGGGAATCAAGCCCAGGGCCTTCTTACACACACTCAACAAACATTATACCACTGATCTACCCCTCCAGCACATCACTGTTTTCAAGGGACAGGGCATTCATCATGTCATGGTGCAGAGTTAGATATTTAATATGTGTATTCTTAGGTTTCCTCCCAGCCACATTGTCCACAGCTCTACAAACTTTGTGCCAACCTTTATTTCAGTGTACGTGGAAATGTAAATTCTGAGTGTTTGGGGGAGTTTTCCTTTAAATAGAAAAAAAAATTAAGAATTTTCATAGTTTAGTCCATTCTTACCATGAAGACCTGGGGTCTAAGATTTGTACTCAATCCAGATATAGACTTGAATTCAACAATTAAAGGAGCTGTAGGGGTCCAGTCACCTATAGGTTCTCATTTAAGGTACTTCCATGGGAGTAATTGTAAAGAAAAAAAAATATTTTTTTATTCTGTATAGGTCCACTGCTTTAAAAGGGGGGCATCAAGAATTTTTATTTTAAAAGAGGTTAAAACATACTTGGAAGCAGTTGCAAGAAGTATGAGCAATATCATTCTAAATAGTATTAAAGCAAAAAGAAAGAAAGAAAGAAAGAAAGAAAGAAAGAAAGAAAGAAAGAAAAAGGCATCCTACCACTAGGCTCCACAGATGGCAAAGAGCAGCAGCTCACTGTATAAGTATAGATCACAGAAACCTGACAGAGCAAGGAGGGTTCAGTGGCTCTGGATCTTTAGTTCCAACTTCTATATTTAATGACAAACTGGCAGGTATCAGTCCTGGTTGAGCTGGTGTAAAGCTTCAACAACCTCACTGAAGTGTGACATTGGTTTTAAATGCCCCAAACACTTGGGGCAGCTGCCAAGGCCGGCTGGACCTGTCCTTTGGTTTCACATTTCCAACAACCTATGAGACCCATGACAGTAATTTTGGAAAAAAAGGGGGGAGAGTGGGGGGAAGGCTGCCAAGCAACTCGTGGTATACTGGAAGTGTGCAATTCTTTCATGCCTTGTAAGAAAAGGACAGGCAGGTGCCAGCCAGCTAGCCCTTCTGCACAGCCTTACTGCACATAGATGGTGTTTATTTTGGCACAATAAGAAGGGTGGATGTCCAGTGAACCATTTAAGCAGATGCTCTGGATCTTATGTCGACTTTAATTACATTATTAGGAAAAGCACTCAAAGCTGAGAAAATGTTTACACACTTGGATTAAGAGATACTGTTTTTAAAATACTGGTTTCTTTTGTGGGGGTGGCCATTATGTAATGGGATTTGGGATGTGTGTGTGTGTGTGTGTGTGTGTGTGTGTGTGTGTGTGTGTGATGGGAGTGTGTGTGAGTGTGTATCAGGCAGTTCTGGTAGATGAGTATTGATGGTGGTAGCAGTGGTTACTTTTAACTTCCATAATGTTCCATGCCTCCCTAATGGGCTTTGAGTAGGGTATTCACTTTGAGCAAGTAAGGTTTCCAAATTATAATATCTGCTACAAAGCCTAGAGGTTGGTGTTAAGGACAGGGAGTTCCAATTGTCTTGAGGCAAGGAACCAAGCCTCCACAGCAACTGACCCAGCCACATCAGCCAAAGGGATACTGAAGTTTTGTTAAACTAATAGCAGTTTGCCCTAAAATCTTCAGAGCCTAGCTCATTTCACTTGCTCTCTTTATACAGTTCAGGCCTCAGGGTCCAAGTTTTTCCATAGATTGCTTCACTTGGGTTGTGTTATGCTCAAAACCACACGAGCATTAGAAGGGAAAGATGAATATCCTGACTTCAAAGGAAAACCTGACAATGTCTTGGGTTCGGTTCTGGTCAAAGGGCCAATAGGTGTCCCTAATGAAATCACGATTTAAAAGTGGTGTCTAACTTCTTAGTTTTAAAGTTACGTGTGCACAAATGTGGATGCAATTGTATTTGCAAGAGTAGGACTATTTTATAGGTAGTCAACACTGAAAATTAACGGGGAGTTAAAGGAAGCTGGGGGGGCATGAGTGACCCTCAAACAAGTCACAGAGAAGACCTCCCTCCCACAGATGACCTCCCACACATCCTAGTTTACATATGGCTTGTCCTGCTTAGGAACTCTTAGAAAGTCGATGTCCTGAGCATGTCAGCAGTGTCCTTGTTTTCTAGGTATGCTTCAAAGTCAAGCTATGTGCACAACATTCTTATCTTCATTTCTTAACCACCATCTATCTCCCTTTCAGTCTCTTGTGAGTTATTCTGGCCATCACATACCCACAAAAATTTATTTTGGTGCAGCCTATTTCATTATGTAAGATTTCATTGACAAATCCTAAAAATTGACCACTTAATAAAAGAGTGCAGGTGCTGTAGAAGATGACCTACTTTCTGAGTGTAACAGCTATTACCATCTTAGAGCAGCTGTGACTAAGGAGACCACCAGGATGGGGATTGCTAACAAGACCATAATGGGGGTAGGACCTTTACATCCTCACTTAGATCCTAGATATTCTTTTCTGTGTCTTCCTCCTGGCTGTATGTATTCCTGCATTCACCAGTTCACCCAGCTAGACTTAGAAGAAATCCTCCCTTTTAGTCTATTGGTGGGGACTCATCTCAAATGGTGGTTTGTTCACATTTTCCCAGGAAATGTCACACAACAGAGAGCTTTCAGAGACATTAATGTGTGGAGGTTCCTAGAGGTTGTATGTCCAGCAAAGACGTCACACCTTGTACCTTTTACCATATGCCCCGTGCTAAGTGTCACCTTGTCTGATGCCCATCGTTTATTATTCCTTTTACACTTAAACTAGTAAACTTAAGTGCTTCCCTAAGCTCTGTAAGCTGCTCTAGGAAATTAAGTCAAATCTGAGGAGATATTAATAGCAGGGACAATTTACAGTCGTTGGTCAGAAATACAGGGAGTGACCAATTGGTTGCCGCTGGCATCTGCAGTGTGGGGCAGTTACGTGGGTCAGAGCCCTCAAACTGTGTAAGACAATACTGCTGCTTCCAGGAAGTTAGCATCGTATCTGGATTGAACTAGTGGACATCCAGGTGGTGCCCACTGTAGAATGACTTGCTTTGATGAGGAGAAATCTCATGTTTGAGGTTATGGAAGTATTCTGTATTGAATGTGGAAGGAAAACCCATTTTTTTCCATAGAGTAATATAAAGAAAGGGTCTCTTACATTCAAACATAGCACTAGGAAAGGAGATAAGCTTGTGAAGTATTTTCTACTGAGGAGAAGCTGGACTTTCTAAAGCAACTGAAAACAACATTCAAAACTTCTTGGCCCACATTTCAGATGGAGATCATTCAGGGTGGTATGGCTGTAGACATTGTCCATGTCTGGATCCAAATGCTTCTTCCCCTTATTTTGAGGCCTTCCAAATTTTAAGCTAATAGATTCAACATATCCATGACTTACAGACTACGTGTTTCAATGACCTACAATGAAATGTTCATGTCAGGTTATGCTGGTCACAACAGCTAATGGTAGGGGTTTGTTTGTTTGTTTGTTTGTTTGTTTTCTCTCTACCATAAATGTGTTTGCTGTCACTTGTGTGTCTGTTCACCTAGGAAAAGGGACCTATTTTGGTGGATTTAGTGATAGAAGGTACAGGGTATACTTAAAAAAAAATGAGCCTCTATGGTCACATGGATTGTATCTCTAGGATATTGGCAGGGGACAGGAACTATTAAGACAAAGTGTTGGAGAGGGATGGAAAAGAGTACATGAGATATCCACGGCCAGAGTCAGTGGCTGGTGTTTGGCAGGATTGTTGAGACACGTGAGCCTTTGGAAGTGAGGAGAGGGAGGCACATTCAGCAGCTACATTATTCATAGACACAACTCTGAGGCATAAACATTCCCTACAGGAAACAGAATCTAGCAAGCTGTCATTCATTTTCACAGCTTCTTTCCTTCAGTTCTCTGACTGAATAAGGTATGTGGCACCATGTGACTATGGTTCATTTCCAACAGTCATCATGTGGGGACTTCATTCTCTGATGTAATGATGGTGAAGTAGGTCATGGGGCACCCTGGGAAAGGATTAATGTGGTCTCCAAGGACAGATTAGCTCCTTTAAATTGGGTGATTGTGAGACTGAACATGACCCTTTCTCTCCCCTAAGTGGCTTCTTTTTCTTTTTCCTCTCTCACACACATTTGTTCTTAACACATATGTTGTGGAATGGCTATTCCATAACTCTCACCAGAGCCCAGAAAATGTAAATGTTACAAACTTAGAGGAAGTGTGGATAAAATGAGCCTCTATCGTTTATGAAGCAATAAGATTCAGAAATTTTATTATAACAACACAGAACAGGACAGCACAGTATGGTTTTAATAGTCAGTGGATAGGAAAAGAAAAGAGAATCCACACTTAACGGGCACCTACTATGCGCTAGGTTTATTACCACTAAGTCTATAGTGGAGAGAGACCTCAGTTGTCATTGATGAATCTGGGAAACTTTTATCATTTCAGCTTTGTATATCTCTGTATAAAACAATTTATAGTATCTGTACAGAGGTTCAAAATGCTCTAATGTACACAGGAATAAGAAAGTGATTGTGCCCGGTATTTGTGAACCTGTGCTCCCTGTCATACTTTAATACCACTTAATTTTTCCAGGATACTATACAGTTTGAGTACTATTGATTATATGCCAAATCAGTTTTGAACTTGCTTCCAAAAGGAATAAGGGAAATTATTGGCTCACATCGTTAAGAAGCCCAGAATCACATCTTTCACGACAATATCTAGAGTCCAAGTGTACATATCCCACGTAAGCTGTGAATTCAGAGCAATACAAAATCACAAACTTACTTGAGACATTACGAGAGTACTTTTTTTTTTTTTTTTTTTTTGTAACTTGGTTATGCAGTTCTTAGGTGAGAACTTTGTAGATGACAAGTCATGGTACCAAAGTTAAATGTGCCTGAATGGACTCTCCCGATCGCCTCTGGGCTCTGCATTCCTTGTTTCTCTTCAGTCTTTGCAAGGAACTCCCTAGTTGTGACGACTTGAGGCTCATATCACCCCACTGCTACAAAGAGCGAGCCAGACTGGCCGTGGACCTAAGTCAGACACACATCTCTGAATCAGTTTCTGTGGGTCGGGGAAACGGGACAATGATTGGTCAGTCTGGCTCACGTGTTCATTTCTTAGGCAGATGAAGACGGGCCAGAGGATTGGTAAATCTTGGCTTTCAGGGAATGAACTCAAGCCTAGAATCATTCAGTTGTAAATAAAGGACACAGTCTTACTCTGAAATGCTTCAAGTCTATCGTGTGTAAGACCAAAAAGGGATCACAGCCAGTTACAACAGGCCACGACGCTCAGCATGAAGGCCTGATCCAGAGACAAGCAAATCTCCAAGATTCCAGCTTGTCAACGGCGGCGTAAACCAACATTCAAGGGCTTCAGATCAGCTGACATGTTCCTTACCTTGCTCTCTTTTCTCATTCTCTGTATGAGTCCAACACTAGATCTTAACCGGAAGGAAAAAAAAAAAAAACCCTGAGAAACAGTTTTCCCGTTATGAATTTCATCTCCAACAGAGAATGCTGCACTTCTCCATTGTGCTGCTTTAGATCTGAATGTCCCTCAAACTCCCCAGAGTATGGAGCTATTCAGAGGTGGTGGGAACTTCAAAGTAAAGCCTACTGGGAGGTTTTCTGGTCAATGGAGACATGCCCTCAAAGGGGATTCTGAGGGCTGAAGAAATGACTCACCTGTTAGAATACTAGACACTCTTTCCAGAGGACCCAGGATCCATTGGCAGTACCCATATTGTGGTTCACAACCATCTGTAGCTACAGGTACAGGGAATCAAATCAATGCCTTCTCTTGGCCTCCTTGGGCACTAGGAATGCATGCAATACCTAGATAAACGTGCAGGCAAAATACCTATACACATAAGATACTTTAAAAAAAAAAAAGAGAGCGTAGAATTCTGGGACCCTGATCTTTCTCTTTATTTCCTAGCCACAAAGATATTGGTATCACTCTACAGTATGCCCTTGGTATGATAAGCTGCCTTACTGCTGTATCAATATTAAGGGGGACAAGCAGCTATGGGCCAAAGCCTCCAAGTCTATGAGCCCAAGTGAACAACTCTCCTTCACTCCTTTTGAGACAGGATCTCACTATGTAATAGTCCAAGCTAGCCCCAAACTCTGCTCTTCCTGCCTTCACCTCCTGATGTCCCAGGGTTGTACCAGCGTGCATCTTCCTTCATTCCAGGGATGTATGTACCAGCATGCACCTTCCCTCATTCTAAGCATACTATCCTATGTGTTTCTACTCATGGAAAGCTGATACAGAAACACATCCATCTCTCGGGTCACCTTGATATACTTCATTCTCTCTGCCCAAGATACACTGCATAACTTCTTCCCAGTTACTCCACTGCTCTGTGTCAGTGTGTGTGTGTGTGTGTGTGTGTGTGTGTGTGTGTGTGTGTGTGTGTGTGTACATATTTGAGGATGTGCTCATGTGTTTTTGTTTGTTTGTGCACACGTGCACGGGGGTCAGAGGTCGATGTCAGGGGTCTTCTTTGTTCAATTCCCACCTTAGATTTTGAAATAGGCTTTATCAGATTCTGCCGTGCCGGCTAGCCAGTTCCTGTCTCTATCTCCCCAGCACTAGGATTACCAGCATGAGCTGCTACACACCAACCTTTTAAATAATTGGGTGCTGGGGATTTGAACTCGAGTCCTCCTACTTTCATGGCAAACACTTTTACCAACTGAACCTATGCCCTAAATCCTCTGCTTAGTTCTTAAATGGTATCCAGGTTTCATCTTTCTAAGAAAACTTTCTTTGTTCTGATGTCTGGTACTCATACTCTTTCCACATTTGGTATCCTAGGGGCTGCCCAGGGAACTAGGCTGGTCCTGACATCTTTTGGTTCAAGTTTAGCCACTGCTAACATGTTATCTACTGTTTTCTTTAGTTCTGCTTTTATCTCCACTACTGGCTCATGTATGTTTGTTTTTGGGGTTTGCACTGTGGTTTATAATATATACCTTTCCATAACATGTCTTCAAACAGTGCCCCCCGGGGCACCTGGCCCCAGATGTGAACCTCCTACAGTTGTGCACTTCCTCTTGCTCCAGCTGTCCAACCGGAGCCTGAGCTGTATCTTACTCCCACATCTTTTGTAAACAAAGTCACTATTGCTTTAAACAACTCATGAAGAGATTCCAGAGGAAGCAGTGTACTCATGAACATAGTTGCCATTAAAGACCTCTGCTTTTCTTTGGGTACAAATAGTTTCTTCCCTGCTTATAAAATTTACTTTGGTATATCCTTAAGGTGGCAATGAGTCCTTCAACTTTTGCTTGACTTTATTTATTTTTTTAAATTTACCTCATTGTTCAAAGATGTTTTCACTGGAGATAGAATTTTAGGTTGATAACTTGGCTTCTCTAAAAGATGACATTCTATTGTCTCTTGGTTTGTGTTAAGACATGGAAGTCATCAGTAATTAATAATTTTATCTTCCTCTATGAAATGCTTTACTTTTCTGTTTTTATTACTATTTTCTAAGCAGGTTCTAATTTTTAAAAAAATAATTTATTTAGTATGTGTATGAGTGTTTTGTCTGCATGCAGCATATCTGTGCACCACAGGCCTGCCTGGTTCAGAGATATACCCACAAAGTTGAAAAGAGGACATTGGATCCCCAGTGGCTACGGTTACAGACAGTTGTGAGCAGTCATGTGATGGCTGTGAACTGAACCCAGATTCTCTGCAATAGCAGCAAGTGCTCTTAACCACTGAGCCATCTCTCCAGTCTTTCCGGTGGTTTAATATGCTGTATCTTGGCGTGTTCTACCACGCTCAGCCTCCGGCTCCCGTAATGAAGTTCCATCTAGCAAGTGCTATTTCTGTGATCTCTCAGACTTGGTCTCTGGTTCCAACTCTGTTTGAACCCTCCCTCCCACTCCCCAATTCACAGTGTGGAAACAGCTCCCAGATAGTGTGTGCTGGGGAAATCACAGAGCAACCTCCTTTGTTTCCTCTTTCTCCAGGATGGCTGTCACCATTGTCTCATACCCAGAGTCCCATTTTGCCCAGTTAGCTACTTTAGTTGGAGGAGACTATTTATTTATTTATCCTGGGGGATTCAGCCTGGGTCTGGAGAACATTCCAGATGTTGTCTCATCACTGTCTTTCCCACACTCCTACTCAGATCCACCCGTAGCCTGTCAGTCTGTCTGTCTTTCTGTATACTAATTAATTCCCTCGTTGTAATATTTGTCTTATTTATCTGTTCTTATGTGCCGTTTAGTTTAAACTTTGCTTATGATTTATTTATTTTTTTGTTTATTACTTTCATGGGTCTTTATTTTTCGACAGAATCTCATTTCAGAGTTCTCTTAATTTTAATATTTTTTTCATATCTGTTATCTTTTCAAAGATACCAGCATATTTTTGCAGATGGTAAATCCATGTAGGCAGTATTGAGCTCCTAGCTTCTCTGGCTTTTCTTAACACTGTTATGGTAGCACATCCTCACCCTTATAGCACTCAGGGACAGAGGCAGCAAGATTATGAATTCAGTCATCCTGGGCTCCATATCACAGTCTCAAAAACAAGACAAATTACAGTTGTGTAGAATTTGATCATAATCCTTATTTTATTTATTGGAACTGGGGATAGAACCCTGGACCTACCGGCTCTATAGCTCATTTTTGGGGGGCAGGGGGTGGTTTTTTCGAGACAGGGTTTCTCTGTATAGCCCCGGCTGTTCTGGAACTCACTTTGTAGACCAGGCTGGCCTCGAACTCAGAAATCTGCCTGCCTCTGCCTTCCCGAGTGCTGGGATTAAAGGCGTGTGCCACCACGCTCAGCTGTGTAGCCCAGGCTGGCCTCGAACTCTTGATCCTCCTGACTCTGCCTCCTTCAGCAAATCCTACCGGCGTGAGCCACCACTACGGGCTCTGTAGCTCATTTTTAAATGAAATGAAATTTCCTACTCTCTGGAAAGAAAAAGATGTCATCCTCCTGAATCCCCCATGGCCCAGTTTAAAAACAGCATGGCTATATAGCCCCTACTTCTGTGGTTTTCATAAAATAATTTGAAAACATTCTTTATAATTGTTTATTTTTTTTTAGTGTGTGTTGAGTGGTTATGACACCTAGAGCTAAAAGACAACCATCAGGAGGCTTTTTTTTTTTTCTTCTATGAGTTCCTGTCATCAAACTCAGGTAGTTAGGTTTGGTGGCAAGTGCCTCTACCCACTGAGTCATCTTATTAGCCTTTTGTTTATTTTTAATTGCCCGCTTGGGCGATGTGCATCTGTGTTCCCACCAAGACTCCTATAGGCATCTCCTCTCTCCTTCGATGCTGCTAGTCTTCAGTGGTCATGGAAACGGCTGCTAGACAGTTTTTCTTCTCATTGTAAGCCCTGTTGTGAAGGGGCATTTTAACTGCTTACTTTGATAATTTAGATTTTGCTTCTTTCTGAGCATAGTGGTACATGTCTTTTATCCCAGCACTTCAGGGGCAGGGGCGGGGGCGGGGGCGGGGGCGGGGGCAGGGGCAGATAGAGCTCTGTGAGTTTCAGGCCAGCCTGGGCTACACAGTGAGACCATGTCGACAAAATAATTAAAAATAGAACTTGCTTCTTTGTCTTTTTGGTAGATGGGGAAGGTGAGGAAGATAGGTTAAAGGAGAATTCAAACTTGTGACCTACAACCATTATCTCTGCATCTTCCAGATTGGCTCACCCTAACACTAGCCCTAACCCTAACCCTAACCCTAACCAGAACATCTCATCTCTTGCAGTCCCAACTGTCATGCTTCTGTCTCACTTGTCATTTACTTTAAATTTCAGTTTGACATAGTGATAATGACATGAATGTGCATTCATGTACCCCGGCCTTCCAGGAGTGTGCAAGCTAGACACAAGCCCATACAAGCAAGGAAAGTACAAGGGGAAATCTAAAGAAGGCATGGACTATCCCACAGGATCTCTTCAGTACAGCCATTGTAGAGGAAACTGCATCTGTTATTTCCAAGGCTAGAAGGCCGACGGGCTGCGTATTAGCTGTTTCTTATAGGAGATGAATCAAGAAACATCTGGGGTATGTTGTTATAGCCGGTGCCACAATAGAACCTGAGCTGTTGCTCTGAGTGCAAGTCATGCTGACCTTGTCTTTTCTGTTTTCTTTTTTTCTGCTGCAATGGGTGCACAGGGCCTCATGCATGTGATCCACCATCAAGTTGTGGCTCCTTCATCTGTTGTTGGTTTGGCTTCCTCCTAGAAGTGTTGGCTGGCCCCTGGGAGGAAGATAGTGGCTGTTGCTGAGTGCAGACCCTGTATCTTCTTCCTTGAGTCTGACACATCACCTCAGATTACAGCTTTGGATTCTTCTGCTGAAAGAGGGAGCCAGCAAAGAAGTTTTTGCATTCTTGACCTGTGGTATTGTCCCCCAACTGTTCCCCATCCCACTCTTTGGATGGCACTCACATAACCGTGCTTCCTTGTCTGGATAAAGGCCAAGGGGCTGATGTGTGTGCTGCATGGAGAAAGGCAGGCTGTGTTCTGCCCAGCCTTCTCTAAGCAGGCTTTTAGGTGGAACTTTACAACAGAGCACCAACATATCGGTGTGGTTTGTGTTCATCTGAAAGCTATTTTTTTTTCTTTTTTTTGGTTTTTCGAGACAGGGTTTCTCTGTATAAGCCTTGGCTGTCCTGGAACTCACTCTGTAGACCAGGCTGGCCTCGAACTCAGAAATCTGTCTGCCTCTGCCTCCCAAGTGCTGGGATTAAAGGCGTGCACCTTTTGACTGTCAAATACTGTATTCACTCTATTCAATAATTCAAGGGTTCTGTTGTTGGAAAGTTCAAAAACATAGAAGACATGACTGTCTTTAGGACTTACAGGCTTTTCTCAATATATACCACACCACTGCCCAAGGCTCTAAAGCAAGCCTCAGATCAGAAGGCAGAAGAGAGAAAGGTGGGAGTTAAAAGCTTTTCCCTACATCAGTTGTAGAGGGAGCCATGCAAATGGTAAACACAGCCTGGAAGCAGTGACTAACAGAGGAAGAGGTGGATAGAGGAAGGGTTGCTAGGTTCCCAGTGGCCATGTTCACTTACCCTTCTGGATTTACTGCAGTCCTGGACAGCTTCTACAACGTATGCCCTGGCCTTGGCAACTGCTCCTGGCCCTGACTCCTCACTCAGGTGGGGTGAGTCCCTTTGCAAGCTAGTCCGAGAAGGTAAGACTAGAAACTTTCCCAAAGAAGCTGTACAAGATAAAGCTAGTCTCAATGGCGTCCTAGCCACAAGGTTCTCCTGCCAATCCAAATCTCTTAGCTGTCAGCACAAAATGATCAGTTCCCACAGTCCCCTACCACCTCCTCCCATCACCCTTTAATGATTTCTGGGGAAGGGTGGTAGTTGAAATGAGGCTATCAGATGGCAGTGAGCCTAGGATAGCCTCTAGGTTCTAACTCCTTCCTTTCTTTTACCCATAGGCACAGTCCAAGGTTAGACTTCTGACCTTGGCTTTCACAATGGCCTCTCTCATTTCCTACCTCAATTCTTCTTAAGCTGGATATGATATGATGTCACTTTCAGATGTGGATGGTCAACTTTGGCTTTGGAAAGTTAAGTTCTGTGTGTGTGGGGGGGGTTATGTGCACGTGTGTGCAGGTGTACTTGCTTATGCAAGCTCATGTAGAAGTCAGAGACTGATAATCAGAATGTCCTTCTCAATCTCTTCTCCACCTTATTTTTTGAGACAGGGTCTCTCAGTGAACCCTTAGCTCACTGTCTCAGTTAGAACAGCTTGGTAACAGACTCCAAAGGTCCATCTGTCTTTGCCCGCTGGGACTGCGGTTAGACATCCCTGACTTTTACGTGGATTCTGGGGGATCTGAACTCGCGTCTTTGTGTTCACACTCTGTCCTAGCTTTATTCCTGTTGCTGTGATAGATGCCCTGTCAGAATCAACTAAAGAGAGAAGGGGTTTCTTTTAGCACACACTACATTACAGTCCATCATTGCAGTGAAGCCGCGGTGGTTAGAGCTCAAGACTCTAGGAAGCCTCACATCATAGTGAGGAGACAGGAAGAAGGTACTTACTCATGGCTTGCTCCAATCCCCTGACTTCACTTTTACAGTCCAGGCCCCACAGGAAACAGTGCCAGACATCTTTAGGCTACATTGCCTCAATTCAGTTACACCAATCAACACAATCACACACACCCCACACAGGCACATGGGACTGTTTCATTCAATTGCTGTGACAAAAGCACTTTAGAAGAGGAAAGGCTTTATTGTGGCTTCCAGTGACAGTCCATCACTGAAGGAAAACCAGGGCAGGAACTTAGGCAGGAACTTGAAGCAGAAGCCATACAGATGCACCATCTACTGGCTCACTCACCCCTAAACCCACACTTAGCCAGCTTTCTTTTATTTCCCAGGGCCCCTTGCCCAGAGAGAACATTGCCATCCATAGTATCAATTAAAAATCAAGGCAATCTCACACAGCCACACCACAGACCAACCTGATAGAGATAATTACTTGAGACTCCTCAAGTGATTCCAGGTTGTGTCAAATCCACAGCTAGTGCTAACTAGGTCACTAACAATCTCAACAGTTCTTCACCAGGCCTCCCTTCCACAGTGTGTCGGCTTGACAAGACTACCACATACAACAAGCACTTTACCCTTTGAGCAATCTCCACGTCCCTAAGTCATCCTAACAGAGCCTTCCACTGCCTCTGGACCAGCTGGCTTTCCACAACAGAGACAAAATTCCTGAGGTGATTGACTGAACAGAGGAGATACTATTTAGGTTCATGGTTTTGGGTTATGTCCTTTTACTTGGATATATATATATATATATACTTTTACACATATATATATATGGAAGCAAATAAGTTCACCTCATGGTGCCTGGGAAGCCAAGAGAAGAGGGGGAAGCCAGGGTCCCAGGGTCCACTTTGAGCATGTGCCCTGTATTGGCCAAAGGTTCTTTAGAGGACTAGAATAGGTGATATGAGTGTATATTTACATAGATGCATGTGACTTGCATAATAAGGTTTTGGTGACCTGACAAAGGTTGTCTGTATGTAGGAGAGGCTACTCAGAGCAGGAAGCTGGATACTGAAGGGCTCTAGCAGGCCCAAGCATGGCAAACACAGACCCGAGAACGGCAAACATGGCCCTGTCAGACCTTGCCCTTCCCCTATTTCCTCTACCTTGCTAAACAGTTAGATTACATTCTTGAAGCTAGTCTCCAAGGTCCCTCACTCCTTCCATCTGAGGCTAACTACCAAGATCCAGCTATCAAAATAGTGAAGTCCAGAAATCAAAAGCCCCTTTTGGTTCACCTAATTAACATACCCAATTAAAACTAAACACCTCACCTAACACCAGATTTTCCCCAATTTCCCTAATAAACTTCCATTTTGCTGTGGGCCACCTCTGTCTCCTCTCTATCCAGAGACAGTCCTTTGTTAATTTGAGACAAATATCTCTTCCCCCCTCTCTTGTCCTTCCCCTTCTCCCTCATCCTTCATTTCCTGTCTTTGTCTCTTATTCCTTGCCCTTTTTCCCTCTGAGGCAAAGAAATCTCCTTTGTGCTAAGAACTTGGTCTTGGGGTGTCTTGTGTGGATTCTGGAACTCTCAGATACCACAGCAATTCTATTCTGGAGCCAAAGGCTCCAGATTCCTGGTGAGTCATTGGTATTTGTTCCAGGATGGAAGGCCGAGAGAAGTCAGAGTCTGATGGTGATGGTGGCGGCGGCAGTGGGAGCCACAGGGCTGGAGTCCTCTGCAAGAGGCAAAAGCAGGCAGCACTGATTTTTCTCTCAGAGATTGTATCCCAGCTGTGTCACCCACAGTGAGGGCGAGCACCACCCCCAAACACAACTCTGGAATCTCCCTTAGAGACATGCCCAGAGCCTTGTCTCCTAAGTATTTCAGATTCAGTCAAGTTAAACAAGAACCATTGCAGCCCCAATGATCTGGGTCCCTCCCCCTACAGGTTCTACCTCATCAATCTGGGAACCACGTCTTAAACAGAAAGGCCTGTGTGGGACATCCCAGATCCAAACTGTAGCACATGATCCTAGAAGTCTCTATGGCCCTAGCCTGGCATTCCTTGCCTGTCCCTACCTCATGTTTAGCTCCCTCAAGCGCTAACCAAAATGGGGGCTCTTCTGCTAAGAGTTCTGTGAAATACTCAGGGCCGCAAGTTGCTCTGTCTCCTTGCTTTCAAGTTGTGTGACTTTGAGCAACTTACTCAACCTCTCTGGGGTTTCATTTCTTCACCTATATACATTGCAAATGATCGTGGTACAGTCATTATAAGGTTGAACACAAATGAGCAGTGTATGACACTATTACGGCTTGTCATTGTTGATGACGTGGAAGGGATTACAGGAGTCCCACTCCCTAAGCTGAAAGGCACACCTCTGCCAGTGTCTCCTCTGGAACCACAGCTGCATGCAGGTCAAAGAGCAGGATCACATCCGTGCCACGCTGTAACCGAGCGAGTAGGAGGCCTGAGTCACACGTTGGACACTCTCCAGAGTATTAGGTTGAATCATATGAAATTGCGAAATTCTGTGGAGAAAACCATGGATTCCTATCAGGTGACCCCCCACTGCCAGCCTTGATCAAAGGAAATGGAGAGTTACGTGGTTTTCAACACCCAGTGCCCCTGCACCCTGAACTCTTTCCTCTTGTCCTTGTTTCTTATGGTGAGCCATGACCCAGGTTAATTCTTTTGAGTCCACATCTGGCTCCTTAGTCTTGGCAACTGCCTGCTTATCACCTGGAATCTCCATCAGATGCATGTTCTGACCCAGTGGTCCTGAGGAGTAGCCAGGAATCCTACCTAGACTTGTAGCAAGCTATTTTTTTTGGTGGGCGGTGGGGAGGGCGGGCAGGAGCTGCCACTGTCCCCTGAAAAGGAGACTCCTGGATATCATGGCAGCTGTGACTCATGGCATCTCCAGAAAGCCCAGAATCCCTCCTCTTGCAACATTAGCACGTTAAGACAGAATTAAGAAAGTGACTGTAGGACAGGCGGCAGCACCTGTCAAGCTCCCGCCCTTCCCCCCTTCCCGTCTCCATGGTTTTTAGATGCTACCCCCCCCCCGCCCCCAGTAAGCCCACAAATTCTTTCCTTTCTTTTCTTATCCTTCTCCACTGAGCATCTGTTCAGCCGTGTTTATTGATACCTGCCACGTGACAAACGCTGCATATAAGGAGAACTCAGTCTGTAGGCTTTTCTGGCGTCAATTTGAGAAGCCTTCCATAGTATAAGTTCCCAATGTGGTGGCTTTGTTGGTTTGTCTTGCTTCAGGATTTTCAGGTGCTGGCCTTTGAACCTAGGTCCTTTTTTGCATGGCTCTACTACTAAGCCATACCCTTAGACCTTAGTGTGATGTGTACTGCTTTCTGGGAAGTGGACATAACTCATCCCATTGGTTTTTAGCTTCCCTTCCTTAATTGCTGACTGACCTGTCTCCCAGTCCCACCTACCCTTCTGACTTTATGGCTCCGTTTCCCATCCCAATGTTGACTTTCTCCCACCCCTTCCAGGGGTCTTGGGGGGCAGTTCTGACAGTTTTATGTGGAAGTTCTCTGTGTAGCTTTAAGTTTCCCACGTGTAAAATCTTGTCTCCGTTGTTCCCTCAGTAGCCCCTCTCTGCTGTTGCATTTTGCTCTGAGCACTGTATCACCTGACTGGAATTCCTGCCTGCAGGTTTTTCCATCTGAGGGGACTATGGACTTGACCTGCTTCCAAGCCATTAGCTCTGGCTCCTCAGCAGCTGCTGAAGGGCAGGGCTAGAGACTGCTGAGGAATGAAGAAATGTTTGGGGTGGATTTGCGTCAGCTGTGGGATGTAACGTTACAGCCCAGCTGTTGGCCCAGAGTGGATGAGAACCGTAACAGGCAAGTGGAGTCTCAGAGGACATGTCAACAGTGTCTATCAAGAGCCAGCTTCCTCTGAGAAACTGAGTTGTAAGGGATTTTAGGCCGCCTTCCACCATGGAAATCTCTCACCTTTGGGTGTAATGAGTTATAACGCAAAGCCAAACTCTATACAGCTTCTAAAACTGCTTCTAGCTTGCTTTGGGAAGGTTTGCAGTGGCCAACTTTCCAAATCCGGTTGAAGCCATTTCACTTTTATGTCAAAACCCATTCATCTTTTCCTCGCCTCCCCCCTGCCCTGCCCCTGCCTCTGTGTGTGTGTGTGTGTGTGTGTGTGTGTGTGTGTGTGTACAGTACCCATGGAGGCCAGAAAAGAAAGTCAGATTCCCTAGAGCTGAAGTATAGGTGGTTGAGAACTTGGATTTTTTGTAAGAGCAGCACATGTTTAATGACTGAGCAATCAACTTTGAGTATTTTTGCTTTGTGCTGGCTTTATAATTCTGATGCCTGAAATCATTACTTTTTAATTTTTCAATCTCTCCACATACACAACCCACCATCCACTTGAGTCCTTGATTCTTTGTTCCCGTGGATCCTCAAGCCTTTGGCTGGCGATGTCTGAGCACACTGGAAGGCAGTTCTGATTTTGTCCAGGGTGATAACCTGATAAAAGCCAAGCTCCCTAAGCTCACCATCCCAATTCCAAAATCTGAATCTTTTTGGATGTTCCGAAGAGGGAATTTCTATACCAGAAAAGTTATTTTATGCCCAAGATGATTTTAAACATTCTTAAAACTTCCTTTCAGCCCTTATGTACAAGGTATGCATACATTTAATGAATAGACACAAGTCCCCTGCTTAGGATATTTCATTAACATATAGGCAAATATTCCCAACTTAGAAGACATCTGAAATCCAAAACACATTTGGTCTCCCATGCATTTGGATAATGGGTGCCTTTTTTTTTTTTTTTTTTTTTTTTTTTGGTTTTTCCGAGACAGGGTTTCTCTGTACAGCCCTGGCTGTCCTGGAACTCACTTTGTAGACCGGGCTGGCCTTGAACTCAGAGATCCGCCTGCCTCTGCCTCCCGAGTGCTGGGAATGGGTGCCTTTTATAATAGCATGAACACCATTCCTGGGACTTCCAGCCTCATGACCCTACCACCTCCCAAAGACCCAACCTCCTAAAGCTGCCATCACTTTAGGGATTAGGATTTGAACAGATGGATTTCTCAGGAACACAGCAATCTGTAACACAAGGATAAATGCCTTGCTGAGGATCTCCTGGTGAGACAGAAAGGACAAACAACAGAGGCCAGAAACAGGAACCAGAGACTAAGACTAACTGGTTTAATCCACTTTCTAGGTCACACTGAATCATCTTGGGTGGCAGCACATTGCCAGCACATTCCAGCAAGTACTTCATTTGCATAATGTCTTTACTAACTCCCAGGGTGGCCAAATTAAAGGAAAGGCCAGCCCAGCAGTGCTGAGTTCAGGAGGCACATGGCCTTATGCAATGGGGAAGAAAGTGACCCAAGGAGCGAATCAGGTTCAATGTCACAATCCCTGTGAGCCTGCAGGCTGACAGTGTATGAAGACTGGCTTGGACCTTCTGTCCTTTCTCCAAGTGTGACCAAGCAAAGCCACTAGGATAGTGCCCAATTTTCGGGACAGGACACCAATGAGTTTGTAACTCCCCAGACTGACCAGAATAAAAGCCAAGGTCAAGGCTGGAGCCCTTAGGCAGTGCAGCCTGGGGTCCAGAAGTTAGGTGTGTCCAGGGCCCCAGTTTTCAGTAGCAGCTGAGGTCTTGGTGGTGGGGGGGAGGGGATGTCCTAGCAGCTGCTAGGCTCTCACAATGTGACACAATTTAGTGGTGATATATGTGTGTGTGTGTGTGTGTGTGTCTGTGTGAGAGAGAGAGAGAGAGAGAGAGAGAGAGAGAGAGAGAGAGAGATGTGTATTCGCTCTCTTTCTCTCCACACTGACTGCACATCTGCTGCTTCCTGGACTAATCACTCATTGGTGGAGACTTGACTTTCAGTCTGGTTTCATTGTTTAGCCTGAGGAATTTACTTAAGTTTCCCAAGGCTCAGGTCTACTACTCACAAAGCCTGTTTCACTTCCCTGGAAAGCTCCCGTGTCACTTTCACTCTGAAGCCTCTTCTCCCCGGATGGAAGGTTCTCTAGATGTCACCTCCATGGACTAGGAGATGTCACTCCCCATGCTCAGCATATCCTCTTCTGTGGCTCCCTATAGAATTGGCACTCATCACTTTGATTAGGTTGTGTCTTGCTCAATTTCTCTCTGTTCATCCTTCTGGAGTTTGATGAGTTTAATTATGAGTTGATGCTTTCACC
>LR753921.1:87037-114686 GCA_902729485.2 Mus minutoides | reverse complement strand
TGGCATCTGACCTTAACCTTACCATTGTAGCAGGATACGCTCATGAGGTGGCTAGCTTGTAGTTAGACTGGTGATGTCATAGGGGCTCACTATTCCTATTAAAAAGAAAAACATTATGTTCAAATTATTACATGGGTTTTGTAGATTAAAGAAGAGGCCCTTTTGGTTTATTGACTTTTTCCTTCTCATTGGGTCTCAATTAGCATGCAAAGCAATTAGCTGGTCAGCACTGGCTCAAATTGACTAAATTATTTCTTTGCCATTGTTCCATGTTACTTAACTACAGACTTTCCAAAGTAATAAGACTTTTCTTTTGAGCAAGATGATTTTGTCATATTACCCTAAAGCTTGCCTTTGGGCAGATTTCAGTAAAAAGCAAAAAAAGCAGCAGCAGCAGCAGCATCATAATAATAATTAATAATAATATTGAATCTATTTGGCTTTGTTTTCTTTTTCTAATCTTCTATTTATTCTCACAATCTCTTACATGTACACAATCTCTATTCAGCATATTTACCCCTATCAGCACTCTCCAGCAACCCCACATGCACCTTCTTCTCACCCTCATGTCCCTTCCTCTGCTGTCTCCTCTCCTCTCTTGTAACCCACTGAGAGCACTTAGTGCTACCAGCTGGAATCCAGACTGGTCTTGTGGCCCCATCATATCGAGTCAGGTCTATGCAGTTAAGCAGTGCTATGGTGATCTCATGAGTACATTAACCACACAAGGTCCAGAGGCACTATTTTACAGCTGTCCTCCTGATCCTCCTACTCTGACATTCTTTCCCTCTCTTCTTTGAAATATTCCCTGAGTCTTGGGAGGGTTTTTATTTGTAATTTTTTGAACTACGACCTCTCACTATAGACTAGACTGCTCTGAAACTCAATGAGTAGCCTAAAGCCCAAGATACTCAAACTGCATTGGCCTCCCTAGTGCCAGGATTATAGTCATGAGCCACCTTGCCCAGCATTATTGAGAGTTTTTAAAAACCTAAATTTTTTAAAGCATTAAAATGATAAACACATGTAAAAATATATTTAGGAGCTGTAGGAGTTCTTTAATGATTTATTTTTATGCTATCCCAGTCTCTGATCACTTTGGACTTGATCTATCATCACATTCTAAATTAGTTCTTTTATGTTTTGAGATTCTAATGTAATTACTTTATCTCCCCCTTCCCCATTTGACTATTTGGTATTGAAGAACCAATCTCTGTGCTCTCCTCTGGGGAAAGACTATTTCTTCTACTCCCAGCCTTCTTTAATTGCCTGTAATTCTTTTTTGTTCTTTTTTTTTTCATTACTTTAGTCTCTCATATATTACATCTGGACAGTACTTTCTCATCTCGACTCTCCTTCCAGTCCTTCCCCAACTCCTCTCTCCATCTACTACTTCTCCATTTCCCTTCAGAAAAGGTCAGGCCTCCCATGGATAAGGGATATCAACCTAACATGGCATATCAAGTCGCAATAAGAAGAGGTACCTCCTCCCACATTAAAGCTGGATGGGGCAACCCATTAGGAGGAGGACAAAGGTCCCATAACAGTCAAAGGCATCAATAGCAGCCCCTGATTCCTCTGTCAGGAGTTCCACAAAAACACTAAGATACACAACTATAACACATATGCAGAGGGCCTAGGTTAAACCCATGCAGACTCCCTAATTGTTAGTTCAGTCGCAGCCAGCCCCTGTGATCCCAGTATTGTTGATTCTGTGAGTTTTCTTGTGATGTCCTTGATGCTTCTGGAACTGACAATCCTTCCACAGGATTCACCAAGTTCCACCTAATGTTTGATGGTGGGTCTTTGCATCTTATTTCCATCAGTTGCTGCATGAAGCATCTCTGGTGGTGATTATGTTGGGCTCCTGTCTATATGTATAGAAGGATGTTATTAGGAATCATTTCTTTGAGTCTGTGTTCTTTGTGCGGGTTTGCAGCTTTGTGGGTTCTCTCCATATGGGTTAGCATGTCCATGGGTTAGCATGTCCACTCTTATTGTCCTTGTTTTGTTCATGTTCCAGCCATCATGTTGGTGGGAATCTAGAGCTGTGGTTATTAGCTTCTATGGCACCTTTTGTTGGTGGTGGTTTTGTTGTCATATTTATTGGCTTCTGTACTGACTAGTTTTATGTCACCTTGATACAAGCTAGAATCATTTGAAAAGAGGGAACTTCAGTTGAGAAAATGCTCCCACAAGCCTGTCTTGTGAGCAAGCCTGCGGTTCAGTTTCTTGAGTGATGATTGATGTGGGCTGTGTCACCCTGAGTTGGTGGTCCTGGTGCTATAAAAAAGCAGGCTGAGCAAGCCATTAGAAGCAAACCAGCAAGCAGCACTCATCTGTAGCCTCTGTGTCAATTCCTGCCCTGACTTCTCTGCATGATGGACTACAAGATTTAAGCAGAAATAACCCTTTTCCTCCCCAAATTGCTTTTGGTCATGGTGCTTTAACATAGCAATAGTAATACCTACTAAGAGAGTTTGGTAAAAAAAAAATAATTCATGTAGTATTCTTTTCCTCTCCCCCAGCTATTCCAGATCCTTCCCACTTCCTACCAACCTAACTTCATGTTTTTTCTCTCATTCAAAAATGACAAAACAACACACAAAAAAAGAAAATTTTAAAAATTACAAACATTCATGTGCGCCCACGCACAAACACACACACACACACACACACACACACACACACACACCTACAAAGTCTGTTTTATGTTGACTAAATATTCCTGAACATGGAGCGTGCCCTAAAGTATGGCTGACATACTCAGTGTCACTCCATTGGAAAGAACTGACTTTCTCTCTCTAAGCAGGTATTTATTGCAAATAGCTTCTTAGTTAAGAATAGAACTTTGTACCCAATTCTCTCTCTCTCTCTTTCTCTCTCTCTTTCTCTCTCTCTTTCTCTCTCTCTTTCTTTCTTTCTTTCTTTCTTTCTTTCTTTCTTTCTTTCTTTCTTTCTTTCTTTCTTGTTTGTTTTTGGGTTTTGGTTTTTCAAGACAGGGTTTCTCTGTATAGCCTTAGCTGTCCTGGAACTCACTCTGTAGACCAGGCTGGCCTCAAACTCAGAAATCTGCCTGTCTCTGCCTCTTAAGTGCTGGGATTAAAGGCATTTGCCACCACTGCCCAGCCCCATTTCCCTTTCTCTGAGTTTGGATTTGTGTCTGTCTCAAGTTTGTTTAAATATTGTGTATGGTACCCCCTTCCTCTAAGGCTTAGAGATCTATGCAGAAGACGAGACAGAAAACTTGTAAGAGCCAGAGATGATGGATGACTCCAAGGAAACTGAGTCTCCCAGACACAATAGGGCTAATGCACATAAGAACTCACGAAGACTGTGACAGTATATCTCATTAATATCAAAAAAGCAAATGCTTGCTATGTGCAAGGTATTGATAGTCTGATTAAACCAGGTCACCAGGAACATGTTGATGGATATCTCAGTCTGAGAATCATAAAATCTGTAAACATGTTGAGAAAACTACAAGTATTCATGACCCAGAGTGCTAACAGTTATTCTGAAGTCCCAACAACACTCTCTGGTTACTTAACTAAGAATGCAAGATTTCAACTCTATTGATCCTCTGTTTTATAAATGAACTCTGCGGGAACTTTAGGATCCTACATTTTTTTGACAGAAAAAGTAGAAAAAGTAAATGGAGCTTTCGATTTTCTTATTTTACTCTTTAAGGATGAATCTTGGGACTTGGGTTATGGATTCATTTGGGAGAATGCTTCTCTTGAATACAAGAGATCTTGGGTTCATTCTCAGGTTGTCTGACAAATCCTGTCATCTCAGCCCTCAGAAAGGTGGCAGTAGAGGGGTGTAGGGGGGTGTTTGGGCACTCACATGCAACAAACTGAGTGTGCCACACTAAGTATCAAGTGTGTTCATCAGAGAACAATTTCTTGAACTTTGCTCTTTTCTTCCATCCTGTCGAGTCTGGAGATCAAACAGGTTATAAGCCTTGAGGCAAATACATTACTTGCTGGGCCATCTCTCTGGCCCTCCATTGATTATTGTCAACCTGCTGTTGACCATGTGAAACTAAAAGTGTAAGTAATGAAAGTAGAACTAAGGAAAGAAGTCAGTGGAATCATTTTCCAGTGACTACCATTTCATTGGCAGACCTTCAGCAGATGCTCTTCTGCTCTCTTGACCTGCACCCTTATCATTCCTTCAAGCAGCACTAAAGTAAGGATAACTCTTAGTAAATATGTCCATCTTTCCTGAAATAAAATGATGCCATTATCCAACTTTAGTTACTATGCATATGATGTTTGGTTAAAAAAAAAAAAAAGATTTCATCTCTAACCTGTCAGTCAAATAGATTCTCTCTGCTCCTAAAAGCTAGGGATTAACTGTTCTCTTCACATTCCTGCACCATAGCATCCCTCCAATTCAAACTTTTAATCAAACTGACTCATTCAGCTAATTTTTATAGAAGAATAACATAGCCAGTGTGCTTTCTGTACATGGTGGTACATGCCTAGAATCCTAGGGGACAGAAGTAGGAGAATCTGAGCTCAGCATCAGCTTCAGCTACTTAGGGAGTGCCAAGGCAGGCTCAGCTACATAGCAAGAATCTATCTCTTATATTTTTGGTTGTGAGCCTAGCCTTTAATGGCTGAGCCATCTCTCCAGCCCGCAAGACTCTATCTCAATTAAAGAAACAATAATCATATGCCTCAAATAAAGAAAAATAATAAGAATACATCCCAGTGGCTAAAAGGAGGCTCCTGAGTTAGCCTAGGTAGTTACAGTGTACTTCTACTTGGTAGACATACAGAGTTGAGCAGCTTTCCTAATAATAATAAATGCTATACACAGTACCTAGCTTGTGATGATGGTTAATTAATATGGAAAGTATTATTTGTCTGGGATACATTACCAAGAGATTAGAATCCTACTAGAAAGAAAATATACATGAACGGGAAGTTTTGTTTCCTGGGTATTCTTACTGGTTTGATTTCATAACATTAAGTACCAAGACTGCAGCTCCAAGAGCTAAGCAGTTGTCATATACCTTTATTCCCAGAACTTGGGGGTTGGGTGGGGCAGAAGTGAACTCTCTGTGAGTTTGAGGCCAACCTAGACTACAAAGCAAGAGTTTTAGCCAAGTGGAGAATGAGAACTTGTCTTACAAACAAAGAACAAGAGATAGGAGAGGGGTCAAAGAAGGAGAAAGAGGAGGAAGGAAAGGGAAGGAAAGAGAAGGAAAAACAGAGGGAGGGGTGGGAAGAACGAGAGGACTGCCACTCAGCACAACTCAGTGGTCCTCATGCTGCAGAGATAGCCATCAAAGTGACAAAGTCCTGGGCTTCCACAGAAGGATGAAAACCAGAATTTCAAAACAAGCCCAATATATTTTTTATGAAATGAAACATATAAAAATGCTAAAGATGATTAGAGTCTGATTTATAGCAGAAAAGTACATTATTATATCATACATTTATCATCAGTTCCTATGAGAGGGTACTCTAAGTACCTTTTTTTTAACAACAGGTAAAAAGAAACAATTTAAGTTATCCATTCAGTTCTTCAGTTAATATTAGTTCTCTGTATTTAATATGTAATGAACATTTATTCTGCAACTACAATAGTATACAGGGGCTTGGAGCCAGACCACCTGCATCCAACTGCTGCCTGGACTAGTCCTTAGCTCTGTGAAAATGGGCAGAATATTCAGCCTGTCTGTGCCTCATTTCCTCAGTCAGAAACCCTAGATAACAACAATAATTATCTCTTAGGTTGCTGTGAAGGTAAAATGAGTTCATGTGTTTAAGCATTTAGAACATTTAGTTCCAAGCAGAGAAGAAGCACTGAGCATTTGCTCTTGTCGTTATTATTACTATTATCATTGCATTTCAGCACATTTCTTTTCTCTGAGGAATTGTGCTGCTAATGATAACAGAAAACAGTTTAAATGACGGTAATGGAGTTAACAGCAATGACTTGCTTGATGGGAGTCTTTGTCTGGGGAAGCTGGGCCTCTTTGGGTATGCGTGTATCCTCTGTGCATACATGTGTCTAGGGAGAAATTCTTGAAGGGAATAAGAATCAGGATTATCAAGGTAGCACTCAGAGATAAAGTCCCCCTTATATAATTTCTCTACAAGTTAGTTTATTAATTATAACATGTAAATACCTTTAAACTACATCAATTAATAGCGTTCAGTACCTAATATATGGCAAAGTCCTTTCCCTGCTGAAAGAGGAGGACAATTCACTGTAACAAGGTGGGGTTGAGTTCCCAGTAATTAAACATGGTTCTTCTCTTAAACAAGAATAAAAACTCTTATTGGTTTGGATACATTCATGTTTATAATGGTTCCCAAGGCACATGTGATCCATGCACTTTTCTATAGAGAGAGGCAATCAGTACCAAAAAGGTTGCCAACAGGTCTTAAGTAGAGCCCAACTTGATGGTGCAAAAATACAATATGGTCAGCCAAGAGAAAGGGAGTGTGTTCATTGCATACTCTGATGCAAGATCATTTGAGACACATAGATATTTCAAACATGAATAGGTTGTCTATTTTAAATGCCATAGAAAGGATAATGTCGGAGCCTTTCTTTTTTTAAGAGCTAGAAGACACTGTATTCTCAGGGTCCCCTGCAGAATAACTTGCAAGTCTGAACCATGTACCCCAAGAAATGAATGTAAAAAGGTAAGAAAAGAAACAGAACACACCTCAGTGTGCTATCTTGTTAGCTCTGAGTTTGGGTGTGGTACAGGGAGCCCAATCACCCAAACACTTTAGCAGTTAGATAATAAGCAAGAAGGTCCTGGGTTATGGTAACCGTGAGGGGAGGTCACTACTAAAGGACTGTAGCTGGATTTTGTCAACTATGAATCATGGTTATCTCTCTATCCAAAACAATTTTCAAAGGAAATTTGAAATCTCCATTTTTAGCTTTACTTCACAATCTAAGACTCTTATTAATCTTTACAACTACATATTTCTCCAAAAAAGTATGAGCAATCTCTCTCTCTCTCTCTCTCTCTCTCTCTCTCTCTCTCTCTCTCTCTCTCACACACACACACACACACACACACAAATTAGTCATGAAACAAAAAGCTTAGGGAAAGAACCTAAGTAAGGAACCAAGAAAAAGAAGACCCAGTAGAGAAATTCCCAAAGATGTCTGTAAGGACAGAACCACTGGGAATAGAATATAATCTGCACAGCTTTAAACTCAGATATTGGTAGGAAGTAATATGTACTCTGGGTTAGAGCAGGCAGAGAAAGACTTAGAAAAGGAGAGTAAATTTTATGAATTGACATGGAATACCATCTTAGGTTGGGGTTGTACTGCTGTGAGGAGACACCATGATGAAGGCAACACTTATAAAGAAAAAAATTTAGATTGGGACTGGCTTACTTGCAGTTTCAGAGATTCAGTCCGTTATCATCATGGTCGAAAACATGGCAATGTGCAGGCAGATGTAGTGCTGGAAGAGCTGAGAGTTCTACATTTTGATCCAAAGGCAGCCAGGAGAAGACTGCCTTCCACACTGGGTGGATCTTGAGCACTAGCAGCCCTCAAAGCCCACCTACACAGTGATGTGCTTCCTCCAACAAGGCCACACCTATTCCCACAAGCCACACCTCCTAATAGCGCTACTTCCCATGAGCCAAATATATTCAAACCACAACAGATATGTTAAAAAAAATTTTTAAGGGAAAAATAAATTTTAAGAGGAAACCCAAGTGTGGTGACTTACATCTGTGAACTCGGGACTAAACGCTGTTTACTATGAATTCAAGGCTTGCTTGTGAAAACAGTAATATTTCAGACCAGTTAAGGCTACACAATGGAATCCCTACTCAAAAGGATGAGGGATCTAAGTGTGCCCAGTGGTTAAGAGCACATACTGAAGCCAAGTGGCTTTGGCATGTGCCTTTAATCTCAGCACTCAGGAGACAGAGACTGGCAGATCTCTCTTGAACTCTGTAAGTTCAAGGCCAGCCTGGTCTGGTTTATGGAGTAAGTTCCAGGACAGCCAGGGCTACATAGAGAAACACTGTCAAATAAATAACTAAATAAATAAATAAATAAGCGCAGCACATATTGATTTCGTAAGGGACTGGGGTGGTTCGGTTCGCAGAACTAACATGATACCTTATAACCATCTAAAACTCCAATTTCAGGCTATCTTATAGCCTCTTTTGACCACCTTTGTCACCAGGGATACATAAGTACACAAACACACAGGAAAAACATTCACATGCATGAAATTAAGTAGATGATTATAAAAATTAAAATGAGTTCATAAATGACCTTTAAAAAAAAAAAAAACATATGGTGGGCTGGAGAGATGGCTTAGCAGTTAAGAGCACTGACTGCTCTTCAGAAGGTCCTGAATTCAAATCCCAGCAACCATATGGTGGCTCACAACCATCAGTACAGCTACAGTGTACTCATATACATTAAATAAATAAATAAATAAATAAATAAATAAATAAATCTTTTTTAAAAATAAGGTGAAACACAGAAAGAAAGAGGAAAAATAGGTCCTCAACATTTTGAAAAAGTAGCAAAGAGATGCTAAAAATTCACAGATATTGGCTGGAGAGATGGCTCAGCAGATAAGACTATCCACTCCTCCAGTAGACCCAGATTCCATTCTAAGCACCCCCACAGTTGTTCACAATTGCCTGTAACTCCAGTTTGAGAGAGTATGACTTTCTCTTATGTCTCTATGGGCCCCAAGTATGCATATACAAGCAAAACACTTATACATATAAAATAAATTTTTAAAATCTTTAAATCCACATCCAGGAAATTGGGGTTGGAGTTATGATACCAATGGGGTTAGGAAAGTCAAAACTGAAGCTTTCAAGAAAACTCACTTCAATTCCATGGAAGAACTCATAGACAATGCTCTTGGCAAGGTCAAATTGGAAGGGCTGAAGAAGACTTAAAGACAGAAATGGCATAGTACTTCGGTCTGAAGTGTTATTTCTACTATAAGCTAGTATTCCAAACTCCAGTTCTCATAGCAATAACATGACCTTAATGACGACATTACTTGAGGAGAGATTGATTTTATTTTGATAGGCTGGTGCGTCTTGAACTTTCTATCTTGACTATCAATTCATCCAACATAGATTTCATCTCATTCTGCTTTCGTCCTAATATGAGTACTCCAAGAAGCAGATTCCAGATGGAATGAACTGTGCAAGGATTTTAGTAGTTGGGATACTGATGAACGGTAATATCAGATAATTGTTTTAACAATCAAGCATCTAAAAATGGAAGCAGAGCCTGAGTGGTCTGCCTTGTCTCTTACATCTTATTCCATTGCAAGTTTCCGATGTAGTATTACCAAACCCCAAATTAGGAAGAGATATTCAGGACATGCTTGAGTGTGTGCCAGTCCTGGGAACTCTATCAAGCTGCTCCACAAGGAAAATAAATGAGTTGCTTATAATAAAGAAAGGTCACACTGAACGTGAAATGCAGAGGAGAAGAGGATGGAAATGGAAGGTTACATGAGTGTCTTGCTAATGCCTTCAATGATTTCATAAGCCAAATCCAACTTTCAGAGGGACCTGAATTCAGTTCACACTGTGATACTTGCTACTCCTAGGTAATCATAAAATATGTTGTAGGAGCTGTTGCCTGTCTGTGGATCCCATTCCTCTAACTTGACTGCCTTGTCTGACCTCAGTGGGAGAGAATGTGCCTAGCTCCTCAGAGACTTGATATGCCAGGGTGGGGAAATATCCTGCGGACGGGGGACTCCACCTTTTCAGAGGAGAAGGGGAAGGGCAGATGAGGAGGAGGGACTGTGTGAGGGAGGACTAGAAGGAGGGGGGAACACTGAACAGAATGTAAAGTGAATAAATAAATGGGGAAAATGTAAAAAAAGAAATAAGTTTTAGAAAGTCATGCTGATGTGAAGACATTGTCATAGGCTTTAAAGCATGGTGACTTGGATCCCTTGTCAATTATATACCCTACACTTAGAAGTCTTTAAGCTATATCCTCTAAGACCTTATATCTGACAGCCCATTTCTTCCCATCCAAACTTTTTTTTTTTTACCCAGAATTCTTTTATCTAGTAAAAGGTAAGTATGGAGATAATTACAACAAGCTAATCAAAAAGACACAAAGAAATACGGTACATGGATTAAACAAAAAGAAGTACCTCAAAACAACATGAAAATTCTGAAGAGAAACCAAAGTGGTCAGATATGGTGATGATCAAACAAGGGCAAATTTCAAGGCCGGATGAGATGGCTCCTGTAGCAAAGCGCTTGCCTTAATAATGAATAACTCCATAATGAGCTAACTCCAACCTTTAGAGTTCACATAAAAATGCTGGACAGGGTATGCTGTACCTGTAATTCCAGTGCTGGGGATATGGGAACAGGGGGCTTCCTTTGCTGTACTGCCTACCCAGACTAGCCTAATTGATGAACCCCAAGCACAGAGAAACTGTTTCAAAGGAGGTCAGTAGTATTCCTAAAGATAATTCTGAAGATAATTCTATAGTCTGTACCTACAAATACATGTGCTGACACCCTCATACACACACACACACACACACACACACACACACACACACACACACATACACACACACATGCACACAAATAAATAAAAAGCACATGGTAAAAGTCATATACACATAAATATTGTTATATAACTTTGAAGTGGCAAGCCTAGCTTAAAGTTCGGTGGGCAAAAATACGTGATCCAAATTATTTTAAAACAGGGCTGACATATAATACATGTCTGTTGAGAGGCTAAAGCTATTCTATCTTGAAACCAGCCTCCATCTTAAAGGGGAAAAAAAATCCTGAGAACTTGACCCACAGATGAACCCAAGCTACACCCAAATACCAGGAAGGACCCCATGGTTTGTCCTCTACCAAAGTTACTCCCTAGCTACTTCCTGGCAACAGTTAATCAAAGATGAGTCTGTCTCTGCTCTAGTCTATGCCTGTGTATGCTCTCGCTAGAGAGGACCCATCAGCTAACAATAGACATTCAATTAAGATACTTGCCCGAATGGATACCTGCCCCCTTGCTTGCCATTTCCTATAAAACCTTGTCCTGATGAGGGTTAGAAGCTGCTTAATTGTGAGTCAGCCATAAGTCCAAATTCAAGTTTATAATCAAGAGACCCTAACATGATTATATCCAAAATGGCTCCTTGGTGGTCTTTTGGGTATCACAAACACTTCCTGGTGCAACATCTATTATTCTAGCTCTTGGGAAGGAGAGGCAAGAGAATTGCCAGAAGTTCAAGATCAGTCTGGTCTATATGGTGAATTCCAGAGCAGTCAAGGTGTTGTATGAATCTATACTGAGGAAATTTGGACAAATGTCTTCTCACAAAATGGGATACCAAAAACAAAGAAACAATTTCACCTTAGTTTGGTAGCACAGTGAGTTTGTTGTGGTCACTTATAAGCATTTATACCACTGAAGAAAATGTCTTAACAGCTATTATCTGTCTGCAAGTCATTGAGGAGAAGCATAGCTCATGAGCCGCACCCCCCCCCCCTTATTGCTGAGATGGAAAGTTAATATACCCACCAACAGCTGCTAACAGCTCAAAGGGACAATAGCCATGTCATATTCAGAGCAAAGCATTTTACAACAAAGGGCCACATAGCTAGGTCATGTCTCAAAAGCAAACAAACAACAACCTGGTGTTCATGTGTTGAACACATGAATTTAGTGCATTAAAGAACTCACCAAATGAATTTTGAAATAAATGACCCAAAATGCCAGAGGTCTAGAGACAGAGCTCAGTGCGTACAGTACTTTCTAGCATGCATGAGGCCCTGAGTTACTTGCCCAGCATTTTACATAAAGCCATGAAAGTGATACCAGCCTGCAATCCTAGGCCTTGAGAGATGGAGATAGGTTGATCATATCATTCAAGGTCTCCCTGGATTGAATCAGCAAGGTCAGGACCAGCCTAGATTCTGTGGAAAGCTGACTAAAAACAAACAAAGGAGAAACAACAACAACAACAACAAAAAAAAAAAAAACCCGAAGAATCAACAGACCTTAAACTTCAGACATCCCTCTTGACATCATCCATGGCTGTAGGGTAGGCCAAGATGTCTCTCTCACACTTCCTAATGAAGAGACCTGGTTGTGTCTTTTGTGGAAGTATCCTGGGCAGATAATCTTGGCTGCAGAGAGCCACCATGCTAAATGTAATTCCATACAATGACACACATCGGTCACTTGTGGTTCTTAAACACGAGCCATTTCTGTTCTGTTCCAGATGACCTTAGTCTAACAGAGGCTCCCAACCTGTGAGTCGGGACCACTTTGAGGGTTGAATGGCCCTTTCATGGGGTCATTTAAGAACACTGGAAATGACTGGCAAGATAGCTCAGCAGGTAAGAGCACTGATTGCTCTATCGAAGGTCCTGAGTTCAAGTCCCAGCAACCACATGATGGCTCACAACCACCCGTAATGAGATCTGACACTCTCTTCTGGTGCATCTAAAGATAGTTACAGTGACTTAATTATAATAATAAATAAATCTTTGGGCCTGAGCGAGTGCAGTCGACTGGAACGAGCGGTGTTGACCTGAGCAAGCAGAGATCCTCTAAAAAAATTCAATTCCCAGCAATGGCATAAAGGCTCACAACCATCTGTACAGCTACAGTGTACTTATATACATAAAACAAAATAAACAAATCTTTAAAATAATAATAATAATAATAATAATAATAATAATAATAATAAATAAAATCTTTGGGCCAGAGCAAGTGGGGCTGGCCATATTAAGCAGAGGTTCTAAATTCAATTCCCAGCAACCTCATGATAGCTCACAACCACCTGAATAGCTACAGTGTACTCATATACATACATACATACATACATACATACATACATACATACATACATACATAAATTTTTAAGAACATTGGAAAATACATATATTTATACTATGATTACTAAAATCAACAAAATTACAGTTATGAAGTAGTAACAAAATCATTTCATGGTTGGGGGTTACCACAAGGTGAGGAGCTGTATTGAAGAGTTGCAGCATTAGGAAGGTTGAGAACCACTGGAAAGGGTTACTTTCACTCCAAGGTGCCCTCTGTGTGGGACTGAGGCACCCTGTCTCTAGACCTTCCCCTTCTGTTTAGTCTCTGTAAACAGACCTGTTTCTCTCCTGGATTTCAAAGACCACAAGTCTTTGGAATCCTGTTTAAAAAATAAAAATGACCTGCATGCTACATTCCCTCTCAGTATGCTTCGCAGCAACCTAAACGATGATGAAAGACAGCCGTGTTTCTTCCCCCTTTGAAAATTTTTACTAAAGTACAATTTACATACAGAAATTGAACATATAAATTTCCAGCCCATTGCATTTTCATAGCCTGAACAATAGATGCGAGCAGTGCCAGGTAAAAACAGAGCAGTCCCAGCACCTCTGAGGAGACAGCACATTTCACAATTACTCTTTAAAATACCTCATAAAAATTTAACTAAGGCTAGCAGTTCTTCAGACGTATTCCAAAGAAACACAAACTCCTCCATTGCTAACTTGAGAGTCCCAAGCTCAAGGGAATAAAACAGTTTTCTACTTTTAAGCCACAGTGTGCAGTGTGGCTCTCGGTGTTTACATTGCTGAAAACCGGCTTTGGATGGCATTCATTAACTTAAAAAAATAACTCACTATAAAAATAACCATCATAGAGTATGAGTAACATGAACCCCTTTAGCTTAGACGGAGGGTCTCCTGGTTTCTTCTAGGGGAAAATGGACTTGGGTTGGGAAAAGATCTCAAAGCATCAGTCTGATCCCTCCCTGTGTGTTTTCTGAAGCTCTTCTCTGATAGTTTACTCCAAGGACATTGGCTTCCTGGAGTGACAGAAACAAAGTGCCCTGGAAAACCAAATAAGACTCTCTTCTGTAAACAGGTTTGAAAAACTAGCAACTAAATCTAGGAAGACAGGGAAGATAGGGTCTGGAGTGGGGACTTGAAGGGGAGGGACACAAGCTGAAGGGACAAGAAGGGGAACTGAGAAAGAAACCAGACTGAACTCCTGCAAGGGTTCTTCCCCTGCCACAGGTACCTGACCACACATACATGCATACTCCCAAAACACACACACACACACACACACACACACACACACACACTAGCACACCTCAGACTCTTGTCTCTCCAGAGTACAGTGCATTGATTTTTCCATACTGAGGGAGGGCAGGGAAACAGACTCTTTGCAGAGAGGAATCCTGAGCAGAAAGAGACAGTGGCCAAAGCAGTAATGGGGTCTGAATACAAGCATAGGATAAGCGAACAAATGCATAAAAATGCCACGACGAAGCCCACTGTTTTGTATACTAATCAAAATATTAATATAATTAATTCTTCAAGACATGTTTTTTTTAACATGTATGAATGTTTCATTTGCATGTATCTATGTATACTACCTGTGTTCTTGGTACCCAGGGAGAACAGAAGAGGGCATTGGATCCCATTGAGCTGGAGTTACAGATGGTTGTGAGCCACCATGTGGTTGCTGGGAATTAAACCCAGGTCCTCTGCAAGAGCAGCAAGTGCTCATAATCCATCCTTTAATCCAAGCCTTTAATCCATCCCTGAATATAATTTTTTAAAAGAGGGTGTTCATCAAAATGAAGCCCAACAAATCTTGGTGGAGGAAGATTTCCCTTTAAACTAAAACCTGTAAATCTACCATGTCTGTTCAAAACATAGCCCAGCAAGAGAACAGCAGCTTTGAACATTATGATCATCCTATTTGAAATGGAAGGAAAAGAATGAACACATAAAATAAAAATCAATGATGAAGATGCTCTGAATGTTTCCAGAAATTTTCCTAATATATAAGAAATAATAATTAGAATTGGGCTTAATGTGGCAACTCATGCATGTAATCTCAACACTAGGAGGCTGAGGGAGAAGATAATCCACAAATTAAAGACCAGACTGGGCTACATCCTGAGTTCCAGACCAACCTGGGCAACAGAGTCTTATTCTGTCTGAAAATATGAAAAATAATTTAAAAATTAGAATTATGTGCTCAAACAATGAGTTATGAAATATCATGATCTGGTCTGTTGCCTGGGAGCGTTTCTAGGACAGGCAGCCTGAGGCTCTGGGTGGGAAAGGAGGTAAGGCAGGCAACACCAACCAAATACTACACATGGAGCAACCCATGGCTCCTGACACGTATGTGGCAGAGGATGGCCTTTTTGGACATCAGTGGGAGGAATGGCGCTTGGACCTGTAGGGATTCAAAGCCCCAGTGTAGGGGAATACCAGGGTGGGAAGGTGGGAGTGGAGTGGGGAGCACCTTCATAGAGGCAGGGGGAGAGGTAATTGAATAGGGGGTTTCCAGAGGGGAGACCTGGAAAGGGAATAACATTTGAAATATAAAGAAAATATCCAATAAAAGAAAAAAACAGGAGTGATGTTCTCTGGGCAAGTACATGCCTTTGAGGCAGACATTTCTGCCTCATTTTAATGAAGAGACTGAAACACAGGGAGATTAAGAACCTGCTAGGATTGTGGATGATGGGAAGTGCTTGCTAATAGGAGCCTGATCTGGCTGTCTCCTGAGATGCTCTGCCAGAACCTGACAAATACAGAGGCAGATGCTAACCGGCAACCATTGGACTGAGTTCGGGGAACCAGATGGAGGAGTTGGAGAAGGGACTGAAGGAGCTGAGGGGGGGTTACAGCCCCATGGGGGAAGCAACAGTGTCAACCGGTCAGACTCCCGGAGGTCCTGGGGACTGGACCACCAACCAAAGAGTACACATGGAGGGACCCATGGCTCCTGACAGAGGATGGCCTTGTTGGACATCTGTGGGAGGAGAGGCCTTTGGTCTTGAGGGTTTTCGAGGCCCCAGTGTAGGGGCATGCCAGGGCAGGGAGACAGGAGCGGGTGGGTGGGTAGGGGGTACCCTCATAGAGGCAAGGGGAAGGAGGAATGGGATAGAGGGTTTCTGAAGGGGAGACCTGGAAATGAAAAATCATTGGAAATGTAAAGAAAATATCCAATGAGAGAGAGAGAGAGAGAGAGAGAATGATGAGTCTAGCTTGGGGTAGTGCAGTAGGTAGGTAGAGAGCCATAGCTGGAGCCTAGAATGCTTGTTTTACAGCCTCTGTCCTTCATTTTTGCACCTGGATAACCAGAAAGAGATGTGCCACAAACAGAATGAAATACAAGTTTCAGGCCACTGCTTTGCTTGAGGTCCTGGTAAGGTCCCAATTTTATTGTATCATTTGTAATTTTATTAATATCCTTCATCTTTTTAAAGATTTATTTATTTATTATATGTAAGTACACTGTAGCTGTCTTCAGACACCCCAGAAAAGGGCATCAGATCTCATTACAGATGGTTGTGAGCCACCATGTGGTTCCTGTGATTTGAACTCAGGACCTTCCAAAGAGCAGGCAGTGCTCTTAACCACTGAGCCCTCTCTCCAGCTCCAAAAGAATTTTTTGAAGGGCAGAGGAGAACCAACACAATGTATTGTCCCCCATAAAGACTTTGTCTTCTCACAACATCCTCACACTAGATAGATTCTTTCTGATTTCCAGAAGAGTGAGTCAGATTCAGAGTTGAAATGCTGCTTTGTGAGAAATCTAATTCTTGCCAGGCAGTACATCTTGGAAGGTTGTATGGTACAGAGTATATGCATTTTCCTTTGTCTGAGATCTGTGATCGCTGGTGCATCAATACCAAAGGTGAGTGAAACTCTTGGGCTACTTAAGCCTTCACGAAATATCTGTACAAGTATACAGCTACAAACAGGGGGCCACAGGATCTGCTAGACACTGTCCTGCCTGCAGGAGACACAGTTGAGGAACCCTTCCACTCAAAGACTTAGGTACATTTGGTATATCTACAAATAGAAAACACTCCACATGTTCCTCAGTAAGAGGGTGATGGCATAAATTGGAA
The DNA here is from genome assembly GCA_902729485.2 of Mus minutoides. NCBI lineage: Eukaryota > Metazoa > Chordata > Mammalia > Rodentia > Muridae > Mus > Mus minutoides. The sequence continues at coordinate 97,750 of LR753921.1, read as the reverse complement.
GTGGGGATGTTATCACATGACTTCAATCCCAGCCACTGAGGAGGCAGGGGCAAATGTCTCTCTGTGTTGGAGGCCAGCCTGGCCTACAGAATGAATTCCAGGGCAGCCAGGGCTACACAGAGAAACCAAATAAATAAATAAATAAATAAATAAATAAATAAATAAATAAATAAAACCTATTTGGTTTGATAGTACATGAAAAAAAATACACACATGTGGGCAAGTCATTGATTATACTCTGTGGCTACAGCATGGAAAGGCAAGTGGAAACACAGAGCTGAAAGAGCTGCTGGCATCTGAATCCTGGCTCATACCTGTTCCCTGCCTTTCAGGGGTACAAAGTTGAAATCTGTCAGGGTAAGAGAGACAGTAGATTTAGGTCAGTGAAAGTGATGAACGGGAACTCTAGCACAAAGCCCAGCTGCTGACTTCACGTGGGCTTTGCATGCAGAGTAAAGGGCTTGTTTCGTTTTTGAAGCAAGGTCTCATGAAGCCCAGGCTGGCCTCAAGCTCACTGCATAACCAAAACTGACTCTGAATTCCTGATCTTTTGCCTCCATCCACCCTTCAAAATTTTGTGTTTATAGGTATGCACCACCATACCCCCCCCACACACACACACCACTCCCTTCAATCTAGGCTCCACGTTACATACAGCAAGTGACAATTCCCCCTTAAAAACCTGTAATTAGGGAGCTGTATGGTGGCCAAGCCCTATCAGTTGGCTGGTCTTTTCTACACTATGATTGGTAACATTCTTCAAGATAAGGTAGATTTCTATTTAAAAAAAAAAAAAATAGGCCAGGCGTGGTGGCGCATGCCTTTAATCCCAGCACTTGGGAGGCAGAGGCAGGCAGATTTCTGAGTTTGAGGCCAGCCTGGTCTACAAAGTGAGTTCCAGGACAGCCAGGGCTATACAGAGAAACCCTGTCTCGAAAAACCAAAAAGAAAAAAAAAAATAGGGACAGAAAAAGACTCAAAAGGCGAAGACTGCAAAGACAGGACAAATCTCTGCAGACCTACCTCCCCTAGTAGGTGATGTGAGATTCATCCAAAGGAGTACCACCTGAATGCCACACCTATCCTCCTCTGAGGTAGGAAAGGCTAATACTTACCTTCCAGGGACTAAAGGACTTCTGCTCTTAGAAGTATCAGATGTATAGACAACAATCTCAGCTAAAACCCAAAACACTCAGCACCCATTGCCTTGATATATTTCCTGACCAGACCTTTAGCTACAATAAACTATAGAACATTCTAGGCTCTTAAAGACTCTACTAACATGAATAGTCTTGATGATGACAAATATTAACAGCATCCTGAACGTGTAAGCTTTCCCAAGGATGAGTATGTCAGGCCTCATGGAAAAGTAGCTTTCTAGAGGAGGCTTAGAGCTTAGCTGATGGAGGAATTCATTTACAAGGCAGCCACACAGGCAAAGCTATACATATTAGGTAAGAACACAAACTGCACAGCGCTCAGAAAGCAAATAAACAGACTGAAAAAAATACCATATATTTATAAAACTGGCCTATGACAGATTGACAGGTAAAAATGGACAGTGACAATGCTTTTGTTAAGTGGCCAGCACACACAGCATAGCTCAGATAATCAACTGGGTTAAAGGCAGGGTATCATCTTTCTATTCTTGGCGTTGAATAGATTTTTAATAGGCTCTTCATTGCAGAACAGGGTTTCTGGAAAGTCTTTGGGGAGAGGGAGGATTTTTTTGTAGTTGTTCCTGGTAATCTGATGTGTGATGTCTTTGAATGCAGTAACCACCTTAATGACTAGGCTGCTCCTTGGCCTTGTCTTTGCTCAAGGCTCAGGGCCTGTCCCTCAGATGTGACAGATGATAAGAGGGTCTGTATTTGTCCCCTCATTCGGAAGACAAGGGGAAAAGATAGGTCTGAGAGCTTCATGGAAAGGGGTCGGAGGGAAGCTATAGATGAGGGACTCATCTGTCGCATTGTAGAAGGTTATGTGTCCAGAGTCATAGTCCAAGAACACACCAACTTTATGCACGGGTTCTCGGACATGTTGCCCTTTCAGGGGAGATGAAACCCAGAGACTGTAATCGTCACCAATTTTTAAGCCTATGAGTGAGAAGAGGTCCCCAGGAGGTTTGGGGAGATTCCCCTTTCTGTTCACAGAGTCCTTGCAGATACCCACTTCCCACTCTGTCTTCTTTCCCACTTCCACCTCCCAGTAGTGTCTCCCACAGGTGAAGATCTGGGCTCCCAACACAGTTGCAGACTGATCAAACCGCTCTGGGTTGTCAGGTAATTGCTGTCTGGTCCCTCCGTACTGCACACTTTTCAGATCTTCGGACAAAAGCAGGTAAGCATTGGCTGTGGCTGGATCTAGAGTTACATCTGCTGCAAGAAGAGAATAGAACCAATCTTTTGACATCCTTAGCAACCTCCCAAATATATTAATTTTAACCTAAATTCTTAATAGATAGTCCTATTTATTATTTATTATTATTATTATTATTATTATTATTATTTGTTTGTTTGTTTTTGAGGTAAGATTCTAACCAAGTAGCCCAGGTTGGACCTTAAACTTAGCAGTCCTCTCTAACCTTAGCTTCTTCCATGCTGAGATTTAGACATGACTACCAAGCCCAGCTAGGCCTCCTTTTTTCTTTTTTCTTTTTAATTAGATATTATCTTTATTTATATCTCAAATGTTATCCCTTTCTTGGTTTCCCCTCCAAAAACCCCTGTATCCCATCCCCCTTCCCACTGCTCAGCAACCCACCCACTCCTGCTTTCCTGGCCTGGCATTCCCCTACATTGGAGCATCGAGCCTTCTCAGGACCAAGGGCCTCTCCTCCCATTGATGTCCAACAAAGCCATCCTCTGCTACATATTTGGCTGGAGCCATGGGTCACTCCATATGTACTCTTTGGTTGGTGGTTTTGTCCCTGGGAGCTCTGAGGGTACTGGATGGTTCATATTGTTGTTCCTCCTATGGGGCTGCAAGCTCCTTCAGCTCCTTCAGGTCTTTCTCTAGCTCCTTCATAGGGTACCTTGTGCTCAGTCCAATGGTTGGCTGTGAGCATCCACCTCTGTATTTACCAGGCACTGACAGAGCCTCTCAGGAGACAGCTATATCAGGCTCCTGTCAGCAAGCACTTGTTGGCATCCACAATTGTATCTGGGTTTGCTGATTGTATGTGGGATGGATCTCAAGGTGGGGCAGTCTCTGGATGGTCTTTCCTTCACACTTTGTTTCTGTATCTCCTCCCATGGGTGTTTTGTTCCCTCTCAAAAAATAAACAGGCTGAGAAAGAAATGAGGGAAACATCCTTCACAATAGTCACAAACAATATAAAGTATCTTCCTATGACTCTAACCAAACAGGTGAAATATATGTATGATAAGAATTTCAAGTCTCTGAAGAAAGAAATCAAAGAAGATCTCAGAAGATGGAAAGATCCCCCATGGTCATGGATTGGCAGGATTAATATAGTAAAAATGGCCATCTTGCCAAAAGTAATCTACAGATTCAATACAATCCCCATCAAAATTCCAACTTAATTCTTCATAGATTAGAAAGAGCAATTTTCAAATTCATCTGAAATAACAAAAAACCTAGATGAATTTGAAAAAAACTATTCTCAACAATAAAAGAACTTTTAGCTGAATCACCATCCCTGACCTCAAGCTGTACTACAAAGCAATAGTGATAAAAAATAAAAAAATAAAAATAAAAAAAAACAGCATGATATTGGTACAGTGACAGGCAGATAGATCAATGGAATAGAATTGAAGACCCAGAAATGAACCCACAAACCTATGGTCACTTAATCTTTTACAAAAGAGCTAAAACCATCCAGTGGAAAAAAATACAGCATTTTCAACAAATGGTGCAGGTTCAACTGGTGGTTAACATGTAGAATGCAAATAGATCCATTCTTAGCTTCTTATACAAAGCTCAAATTCAAGTATATCCAGGACCTCCACATAAAACAAGATACACTGAAACTAATAGAAAAAGAAAGTGGGGAAGAGCCTCAAGCAATGGGCACAGGGGAAAATTCCCTGAACAGAACACCAATAGCTTATGCTCTAAGATCAAGACTTGACAAATGGGACCTCATAAAATTGCAAAGCTTCTGTAAGGCAAAGGACACTGTCAATAGGACAAAACAGAAAACAACAGATTGGGGAAAGATCTTTACCAACTCTACATCCAATAGAGGGTTATTATCCAATATACACAAAGAACTCAAGAAGTTAGACTCCATAGAATCGAATAACCCTATTGAAAAATGGGGTACAGAGCTAAACAAAGAATTCTCAACTGAGGAATATCGAATGGCTAAGAAGCACCTCCAGAAATGTTCAACATTCTTTGCTAGACCTATTTTTTACCTTAGGCATTAGGCAGGCAAACAACCCCAGCCATAAAGTAATAGGATATGAGTTCAAAGCCAGTCTGGGCTACATAGTGAACGAAAGAACAGCCTGGACTACACAGCAATATCTGGTTTCAGAACCAAGTTTGTGGCCAAACCCTATATAGTAAATTTGAGACCAGCTTGATTTATACTATAGAATTCTATTCTACAATATCTATTTCTATTCTTTTTTTACTATAAACAAAAAGTTTTCAATTTAATTTCAGTGCATTTGCTAAGATGGCCTCCTTTAGAAAAGAAAAAGTCCACCTCTATCTGGACTTGACACCTTATGTCATTAACTCCAATACTTAGGAATCTTAGGCAAGTGGATTAACATGAGTTTAAGGCTAGCTTGGGCTATGTCATGAGACCCAATCTCAAAATAATCAAACAGAACACAGAACAGAATCTCCAAGCTTGTTTTTCACTGCCCATGGAACAGGCAGGAAAGCTACAAGAAGAGGCAGAGTAGAGTCATGTGATGAGAGATCAGGCACATCTGTGAGGATGAGAGGAAACTGAGTGTAATAAAAGTTGTTTTCTAGACAGTTTTAGAATTCCAGTTTATCTCTCTACACAAGGACACCCTTGCTGTTAGACATGAGAGGATTTCTGCAGTTTGGATAGAAGACAACCAGGTAATTAACATTTGTTGCCCTCCTTCTAAGTGCAAATTATTTCCTGTGTATTAATGTATTTAATCATTGTTGAGATTATAATACTCTCATATTACATGCAACAATACATAGGGAGGGAATAAATAAATAACAAGTGCTAGAGAGAAGGCTCCTTAGTTTAAAGGATATGATGCTTCTGCCAAGGACCAGAGTTAGAGTGAGTCCCAGCACTCATGTCTGATGGTGCACAACATTCTAGAATACCATCTCCAGGGGACCTGACACCTCTGGCCTCCTTGAGCACCCAAATTCATGTACACTCACACACATATACTCATAGCTAATAGTAAATCTTTAAAAAAATAAAAACTTGAAAAATGTTTCAGAGGTATCAAACTGTTGATGGAAGGCCTGCCTAACATGCCCAAAGACCTGGGTTCTATCCCCAGCACTTTAAATAAATAAATAAATAAAACAAACAAACAAACAAACAAACAAACATGGTGTGGTCACACGAACTTACAGGCATAGCACTTTGAAAGTGGAGGCAAGTGAGTCAAGATTAATCTTAACTACATAGGAAGTTCTAGGCCAACCTTAACTACATAGGGAGTTCTAGGCCAGCCTGGCTACATGAGACCTTGTTTAACAAATACAAAACAATTAACTAAACAAAACTGATTTTAAAAGAAATTTTACAATCGTACAGATTAATTTTACTAAGATTACAAAATCATGGAGAATTATAATAGTAAAATTTTAATTTGTAGTTTTCCGCTATGCCATGGTCAAATGCAGCTTTGTGTGAGTTAGCATCCCGGTGACAATGTCATACAGCTTGTGTGCGCTACTAGGCCTTCATCCCTACCTCAAACTTTCACTGACTATGAGACAATCTGTCCCCATTGAGGTAGATAAGCATACAATAACTTACTAGACATTCTAGTTCCTTTATCTGCATGTAGAGTGTGCACACACCCATCTCCAAATAATGCACCTGGCAACCTCAGGACCTCCTCCTCCCCAACTTACATCAGGGTATATATACCATCATCTTTGAATAATGGTATCAGCCTATACATACCCCCGTCTTTGAACAAAGATATATTTCCCATCCCCAGAGTACAATCCAATTCAGTTACCACTCAAAAGTTCCCAAAGTATCTGGGCATCACAAATAGAGAGGCCTGCCTCAAACAAAGTAGAGTCAAAGACTTAATACCCAAGGTTGTCCTCTGACCTCTATACACATTGACTGGCACAAACACCAACACTCACACACATATACACACCCATACCACAATCACTCCCACTGCCTGCCCACACACAGGGATTCAAACAAAAGAATCTAACCTAGCTTTTTCCCTAACAGGAAGGATCCCCTGCAAGAGGGTTATTGCATGTGCTGGGTATGGTATACACATATCACAGAACCCTTTGACAACAAGCAGAGCCTGACAGAACATCCAACAAGGCGTCTTTTGTCTTGGCTCAAGCATAGGCAGTGTTTGCAACTTGGTACCTTAGCACTGACTCTAGATACTGTAACTGGGAGCCTCCTGTCAGAAGAATCTTTTATGCTAGAAGAAGTTGCCCAAGAACTCAGGGGTACCCATAACATGTGCTGAGCTTAGCTATGGAAATCCCTGGAGATGTGACAAGAAGATGGACTTACTGCTGAATTTTCGCAGCATCTCCCTCATCCCAGTGATGCGACACAGGCTCATTTCCGTGATGGTTGTCTCTGGAGACTGAAACAACAGGGACTCATACCTTCCAAGAGAAAACAGAGCCTCATTCTCTCTGTGACACATACCACACACATAACCTGGTCCAACCTGTCAGTCCATAGCATCTCTTTGAAACAGCATCCACATACTCTTCCCCACACCTTCAGTATTTCATCAGCACCAGATCTCCATAGACTAATAGACACCTACCGATCCATGGCTCCTTTGACTTCCTAGGGATATAAAGAAAAGAAGGTTACTCTACATTCATCTCCATCACTAGTGAATAGTAAATCGATCTTCATCCCAATCTCATCCTAGTTACTTAGACTCTACTTTCATGATCCTAGCACATCTTGAGAGGAGGTAAGAGATAGGACAGGAGAGTAAAGCCTCAGCTTTTTCTAAGGATGGTTTTTAATGAACATGAGATGTTTCTTTCTCTGACCAGAGAATAGTTTGTTCTCTTTTTTCACATCCAAGCTTTTAATTAAAACAAAAACAAATCTTATTTGTAGGGAGGAGGGAATGCACTTTGTCACAACACAAATATGGAGGTGAGAGGGAAAATTGAAGGGAGGCTGTTCTCTCAGACCATGCAAATCCCAGCCAAGGATTGAAGTCATGTGGTCAGCCTTGACAGCAATCACCTTTATCCACTAAGCAATAGCTTGCTGGCACTTAAAAAGTCCTTTCTTTAAAATGTGTTTTAGCATATATATTCATTATGTATAATAATGGATTTTATCCTGACAATTTCATACATGTATTTTGATGCATTCAGATATGTAAATAATATATTTTTGTGTATTCATATATCCACATAATTTTGATCTTGTCTTCTTTCCACTCTTATTTATCCCTTCCTATTCCCAACACATCCACAATTCTAATCACATGGCCTTATTTGTTTCATGGTTCAAAGAGTTTAATTAGGGTTATGTATGGGGGATGGATAAGGGGTTATGTACAGAGAATGGGCAGCTTACCAGTGACTACATCACTAAAAAATAATATCACACACACACACACACACACACACACACACACACACACACACACACATATATATACACACAGAGCAACTACTAACTGCCTAAACATGCTTAGAGATGACTGGGTACTCCTAAGCCCTCCTTCCTTTAATATTTGAATATCTAATACTTGAGGCCAAATATTAACCTCATGTGCCAAGGAACCAGAGATGAACAAAGAAAAATGCCCGAGTGAGAGCTGAGACCAAGCCAATGTCATGTTTCGTGATGTCCTTTAGTCATTTAGAAAACACAAAATTAGACACCACTCCTTATAGAGTCTGATCATGAATGGAACCTGAAGCAGAAGTTGGCTCTGTGGCTTATAACTGAGATGATGTTAATGAGTGCAGTAGCCTAGGGAGGTAGTAGGCAAAGATTGAACAGTGGCCTTGGCACACAGAATGCATGGATCCTGCCACCTCTTAGCTGCAGGGCAATCAGGTCTCCTTAACAGCCATCAATCTCATTATTAAATATTTGCTACCCTAGGTCCCTTTTGTAAGTGATGATCACCTGTAGGCTACATGACACTAGGACTTAACCCTCATCAGATCTTTGAAAAGATTAAATTCACCATGCCCACCGGCTTACAAATAAATCGTGAGTTTCCAGACAAGGCTGTGTGTGCAGAAGCAGATCCGGAAGAAACTAGTCGTCCTTGGGCTTGTTTGTGAAATGTTTTTTGTTTCCTTTTCACCTTGTTTGATTTCTCCTCCTTTTCGAGAATTTTTGATACCCAGATACCTTAGGGCAATGACGTTTAGGCAGAATTTAATTTTTCAGATGATTATAGAAAACTGTAGTTCCTATAACTTGAAGTACTATGAGCCACTGTGCATTTTCTTTATTTCCATTAATTTTTTTCCCAGTGTCCTCATGAATTTTGCCTCACCTCAAAAGACTCTAACGTCAAGTTCTGACAGGTAGACTCAATCCGCCCAATCATTTTGCTGAGGCGGCGGATTTGATGGGTCAGATGGATCTCGTTTTCCTTCAGCTTCTTCATGTTCACCTTTTCCTCCTTCTCCAGGAGCTGGATCTGTAGCTCCTCCTCTTCCTTCAGGAACTGGTGCATCTTCATATATTCCGACACAACGACCTGCTTACAGGCCTTTGTCTCCTCCTGCTATCACATGTGCAGAAAAATTCACACACACACACACACACACACATGCACACAAATGTTAGCAACAGAAACAGTCCTATAATGTATAGTTTATATTGATATGATGTGTGAAGAGTAAAACGTTTTGAAAGGTGCATATGTACCCAATAGTCAACAAAATCAGATTTTCTAATATAAGAACTGTCATTCCTACTGAAGGAAACAAAAGAAGTCAAAAAGCGTGACACATAGTAATCAGCACTAGTTGGAAATAAACTGAAATCGAAGAGGAAAAAAATAAAATAAAATTAATAGTAGGAAAATAGAAAAATGAAACAAAATTTAAAAGGGAAAAAATATGAAACGTGAATGTGTACATTATTAGACAAATATTGGTTTTTAAAAACAAACTTGGCATCAAATTACATACTAGAAATACATCACAAAATGTTGCACTTAATTTGAGATATAAGCCAGCCTGGTGGCACATGCATGTAAAACTAGAACTCAAAAGGGAAAAGCAGAGGTAGGAGGATTAGATGTAAACTTGAGGTCAGATTGTTCATCTCCATGATCAGTTCCCAGATAGCCAGGACCATAGAGCAAGTCTCTGTCTCACAAAACAAATAAAACAAGAATTCAAAGTGTGCAATGAATGATGATCTACCACCATATTTGAAATCCCAGGACTTGGGTGGTTAAGGCAGACAAAAACAAAACAAAACAAAAAGGCTAGCCTGGTCTACATAGGGAAAGGCTGTCTAAAGCAAAATTCCTCATTTTCTTAATTTATTGGGAGACTCAAATATTCACATTGAGTGCACTAGCATGTATGGATGTATGTGTGTGCATGTGTGTGTGTGTGTGTGTGTGTGTGTGTGTGTGTGTGTGTGTGCCTTTGTGTGTGTGAATAATACATATGTGCAGACCATAGGACAGTCTCAGGCGTAACCAATCTTCATCTTTGACTTGGTTTGAAACAAGATGTCACTGCTGTGGACATCAGGCCAGCCTGCCATTGAGCTTCTGGGGATTGTTGTATGTCTGTCTGCCATCTCCTGGTAGGGATCATGAGGGGGCTATAAATACTTGTCCTTTTGGCTTTTATGTAGGTTCTGAATACCCACACTCAGGTCATGAGGCTTGCATGACAAATGCTTTTACCCACTGAGCAAGTTCCCCAGCCCCAATACCCATACTGCCTGTGCCATAGTAAACGTTTCATTCTTTGCTTTAACTGCTAGGCAATTCAAGTCCAAATGTGACGAACCTCAGGCATTTGTTGCAGTATAATCCAATCTACTATTTGCCATTGTCCTGTGTTCTTTGCTTCCTTTTAATTGGCATGCAATTTTTTTTTCCGTGAGCATCTGAGAGACTCATTTTTAAAACTAGCTTCCATCCTATCTTGCAAACACATCGCTTGTGTTTTAAATAATAGTAATTAGATCGATCATAAAAGACTAGCCAAGAAAGATAAACAAGGAAAAACTGGGGTGAGTTAACCCGAGCTGATCTGTGATACTCCCCGGTGAGCACTGTGTGGCAGTCAGCCAAAGAGCAGGGTACTGTCCATGACTAAGACTCAAAAATGGTCCTTTCCTGAAGAGATGGCTCAGTGGTTAAGAGCACTGACTGCTCTTCCAGAGGTCCTGAGTTCAATTCCTAGCAACCACATGGTAGCTCACAACCATCTGTAATGGGATCTGATACCCTCTTTTGGTGTGTCTAAAGGCAGTGACAATGCATTCATATATATATGAATATATATATATATATATATATATATATATATATATATATATATATATAT
>LR753921.1:53779-86937 GCA_902729485.2 Mus minutoides | reverse complement strand
CATCACCAGGTATCTCACACACAAGATCAAACACTAGACAGACGCTGACCTTACACAACATCACTCGTTCCTTCTCATGGTTCAGGGTGGCCTGAACTTCCTTCTTCTTTTTCCATAAAACACTTATGATATCCTGGAGTTTTTCCTGCAATAGAAACAAACCCCTTGGCAAATAAGCAGGTTATCCAGTGGTAGCAAGATCAGGAAAACTGGCCATTGGAAGATGACTGAGGCTCTCAAAGAAAGAGTGAAAGCAAGAACCATGTTACATGAAGATACGTGCCCATGGCTGTCACCAACAGAGACCTGGATGAGAGTTAGCAGCTAGGACTAGTTCTGGGTTCTGCGATTGCCACCGAGCACCCCAACTTACTTTGTGCTGCGCCTCAGCCTCTCTTGAGAAATGCGCCTTGTTCGTCCCATGACTCGGAGGTGAGACATTCATGACACTCTGCTCATTGTCAGAGAACACCCGACTGGGCCCTGGCGGTCTCCCATACATGCTCTGCTCATCCTCGCTCGGCAGCACCTGGGATCTCAGCTGTCTGCCAATATTAGCCAGTCTCCCCAGCCGCTCGTTGGCTTGAAAATGAGGGGCTCCCAAAGTCCTCCAGCATTCAGGACAAGATAAAGGTGTGTTGTGCTCCTCCCAATTCTTGAGGAGGCACATCAGACAAAAGCTGTGCCCACACTCGGTGGTCACTGGACTGCTGAAATAATCCAAGCAGATGAAACAGGTCAGCTCTTCCCTGAGGTTCTCCATCAAATCTGCTGTGGACATTTTCTCATGGTTGGACATCAGGACAAGGCTACACTAATAGTCTGGGATTAAAGAAGTCCTCTTCAGTCACAGCTGGGTGATGATCAAGTGCTGTGTTGTTATTACAAGAAAGAAACTCTTGTTCTCCTCTGTGCTTGATTACACCAAACGATACATACTCTCCAGCACAAAGCCAATTGTGACTTAATGTGGAACTCCTGAGCACTGTCTCATCACCAGCCCCAACCTTTTAGTGAATGTTTTTCTATGTATGCCACATGCTAAATGCTGAGTATCTGATATAATTGGATTAGTGGGGTTTTTTATTTAGCTAGTTCCTGTATGTAAATGTCACCGTGAAACCATTTAAACACATGGGTTTGGGGTTCAGAAAAGGAATTACTTAGTGGACACCAGCACAAAAATTGTAGAGGTCTCTGATTCCTGAATAGAAAGTGTGGTCTACATCCTTCAGTAGACCACACTTGACAAAACTAGTTGGGAAAGAAGAAAACTACAGTGTACATTCTTTTCTCATTAAACCCTTTTGTCTGTTTCAACAAAGCTTAAGCTTTCCACAGAGTAATGAAGTACTCTGTGCATTTGTTTGATTGTATTCATCCTAATAAAGAACTACACCATTGAACTATTCCTTGTCCTTCGACACACAATGAATTGACACTTATCCCTCTGCCCTGAAAGACCACGAAGCACACCCATCTGACATCATGAAAAGTAGCTAAGTGAGAGTCTTGAAGATTACCTGAAGACATCATTGCACCATGGATTGGATAAAAAGAATTCTATTTTAGTAGAAATAAAATGTTGCTGCATATTTTCACCTTCTAGAAATGTTCAAACTAGTCATAAACCTCCTGACCCTCTTTTAATTCTTACTTGGCAGAAACTGAGTGGGCAGACATTTTTCTCTTGATGTTTGAAAAAGTAAATGTATAGTAAAGTGATTTATGTACAGTGATCTCTACAATTAGTGCCAAGTGCCATAAAACCAGAATGTCATGTGACCATGAATCGTCCTTATCATGCCCTCCTATATGATATTTGCTAGGGAGTGTATCTTAAGCTCCATTCAATGCATCATACCATGTGTATATTCCCTGATGCTATCCTGCTTGGCAACCTTCTGAAGCTCTATATTACCAAAGCTACCCTATTAACCTTTTGTCCCTGACTTTTAAGAATTGATCTGCTTCCCCCTCCACCACCCATTTCTTATAAGCTATTAGGTGTTGTCTTCTCTTCAACTTTGACAAGCCAAAACTCACCTTTCTGAAGGCACTGATCCATCACTTCTTGGCCTAGTGGCAGAGATCCAGGGTGAAGGTATTTATTCAAATATGTTAAATAGTGTGATTTGCACACCATTTTCAAAATTGGGATTCAAATTTAAACACAACAAGAGAGGTGGCATTAGTAAGAAACCACAAAAGCACCTAGCTTAGGTGATTTCCAGACTGCTATTTGAACATAGCTTCACAATAGCTGTTAGAAACCAGTCATAAGCAAAAGTCATCCAAATATATATATATATATATATATATATATATATATATATATATATATATATATATATATATAATAACTCTAAATTAAATGTCATTATAGGAAAAAAAGATTTATGAAATGACACCACTATTCAATGCAATTCATATCCCAACTTAGAAGGAGTCTTAGAACAGGTCTCATAGTTGAGTTGGAGTGCATCATAGAGCCCATATTCCGATTTGGAATTAAGGGACGGCATCTTCTACCTTCAATTCTCACTACTGTTCCATTGCACTTCCTTCTTCCAAATAAACAATTGTCTTTTTTTATAAGCTTCATAAAAGAATAAAAAAAAATGTGCCTTGTTCATTTCTAACCAGGAGAATTTTTTCCCACTTATCAAGTGATAAAGAGGTTTTCAAATAAGGGATGGTGAACCGTGCCCATAATTCTAGCGCTCAGGGGGCTGAACCATGAGGATTGCTTGTTACAAGTCAAGTAACAAGACTGTAAAATGGGCTATGGAGCAAGGTCCAAGCTAGACCAGCCTACAGCATAGTCAGACTCTATCTCAAAACACTAAAAATAAATGTTTTAAATGAACAAACAAAAGAGTCATATTACTACACAGTTACAGTCTTCACTTGGCTGGAAATAGATCTTACACCTAATTACCTTCTATAGATGAGAAAGAAAATTGAGGTTCCTATAAGTTGAGCTGAACCTCCATACTGAGGTCAAATCGGGATGGAAAAACTGGGTCTCCTCTTCACAGTCTTTGGTCAGCACACTACATTACATCTTGCTTGTTGACTTTAACATGAAAAATTCTGATTATCTCAAATAAATGGATTCTCTCTGATGGCGTCAGAAGTAAGTAGACAGCTATCATTAAGGCATGAGTTTTACACCCACTGGCACAACTATTTCTTTCTTGGAAATGCAGCCTTTATAATTTCTTTAAATATGCTGGGTAGGGTCAGTCTGGGGTGAGCTAAATCCCCAGAGTGACCCAGCCCTCCTAAAATATTCTCCGCAATCCCACAAGGCACTGTGCTGCCTGTCATGACTCCTAAAGCCAACACCTCAAGTATCTTCCTCTGCACTCTTACCTCTGTGATGAGTCTGTGATGAGGTAATGCTAAGAGATATCCCATGGTGACAACTGTCCCACTGTCATCCATATGTGGCTAACGTTGGAACTGTATGGGATGACCGGGAGGGGGCAGTGAGTGGACTGTAAAATGAATAAGTTTAAAAGAATTAACTTTTTAAAAAGAAGAGCTTCAAAAATTCAAAGATAGTAATAGAAAGGTCTTGCATATTAAGGGTCATTGGGATAGGTTGAGCTTATTTAGAAAATATCTTGTATGAAAGCCTAGTTTTAAAAATATAACTGTCATTTCACATCAGAGTGGAAAAGATAGATTATTCAACTAATGGTTTAGGATAAGTGAATGTAGCCATCTGGAAAAATAAAGTTGAATCTCTACAAACAACTTAGCCAATGTGTGTTCCACATGAGACAGGCTACCTGCGTATGTTCCTCCCAGTTACAGATTTCAGATTAATTTGCATTGCTTTGTCAGCACATTGACTTGCTTATTTTATTTTGTTTGGTTTTGTTTTATATGTGTTTTGTTTTAGATCAGGACTTCATAACCTCTTACTGTATTGCAATATTGTTTCTCCCAAGAAATCTGTATGACCCTGGGAAGATAGGTATATAAAAGAGGTATGCAAATCAAACATTTACTGATGATAAATCAGAACAAGATGTTTTTAAGCAATTCTTTGCAATAATGCAATTTTACCATTTAAGGAAGATGAAAACAAAGTTTCATATTAACAACACACACACACACACACACACACACACACACACACACACACACACTGAGTTAGACCCAGCACTCGAGCTTTAACAGGACCTTTGATGATTCCGGTGGACTATAAACTTTGGAAGGCACAAATTTTGGGGTCAAAATTGACCTAACTCCGTGGGTGATTCTAACACTGTAAGAAATCTTAGGATCAAGTCTGCAATTCAAAAATGACTTATGCATAAGGATTGGACTGCTAGATACCAGGAGGGTAATCTCTAGGACACTGTTTCTCACTCCCTCCTGCCAAAAACTTCTTGCTTCTGCCATGTTACAGAGTTCCTAGCATGTACTGCAAGTGAGTGGTGAGGCAGAGGGTAGAGGTTTGACTTCTCTATCAGGAAAGCATCTGAAGATGAAAACACATTCTGTCTTAGGAGGGGACAAATGTCTGGTGTTGAAAGTCAGGTTGAGGCTAAGCATGTGCTAATCTCTGCACTAAGGGAAACTGAGGCAGAGGAGTTATGGCAGAAGACCCTCACAACAGAACATCACTTTTATTTAATTATTAATATATTCTTTTATCTATATTGTTTTCACGAAATACATTGATCATATTCTTCCCCTTCCCCAACACCTCCCAAGTCCTCCCTACCTCCTTACCCACCCAACTTTATGCTCGCTCTCTCTCTCTCAAAAAAAAATTAAAACAAGCAAACTAAAAGAAAAA
Source organism: Mus minutoides (assembly GCA_902729485.2). NCBI lineage: Eukaryota > Metazoa > Chordata > Mammalia > Rodentia > Muridae > Mus > Mus minutoides. The sequence continues at coordinate 82,118 of LR753921.1, read as the reverse complement.
GAACAAAAAAAAACAGTAACAACAACAACAAATGTGCTCCTTTTTAAAGATTTTTATGTATTTATTTTATGTGTATGTACACGTGTGCTCAAAGACACACACACATGCCACAACACATGTGCAGAGAGAACAACTTTTAGAAGAAGTTTTTTCCTTCATCTTTGTCTCCATAGACTTAGCAGCAAACAGCTTTATCTCTCACTGACTGACCCAGATCTCCAGTCTCATGATGTAACTGCAGACTCAGAAAAATGAGCAATAACTAACTCCACTTGGGGTTTTTCCAACAAAAAAGGTTTCAGGCTGGAAGTATAACTAAACCATCCTGCTCAAATGGGAAGACCCAAGTGGTACTAAAAGTTGGAAAGTGTAATAAGTTCCTGCCTGGAAGAGGCTAGCCTATTAAAGGAACTAGTAAAGTAGGAGGCCAATCACCATTGAGCTTACAGCAGAATGAGCTTAGTGGGCCTACCCAGAAACAAAACCCAGGCATGGATTCTTTAATTTTAAGATTTATTTATTATTATATCTGAGAACACTTTAGCTGTCTTCAGACACACAGAAGAGGGCATCAGATCCTATTACAGATGGTTGTGAACCACTATGTGGGTTGCTAAGATTTGAACTTAGGACCTTCAGAAGAGCAGTCAGTGCTCTTAACCACTGAGCCATCTCTCCAGCTCCCCCACCCCCCAAGCACAGTTTCTAAGAAATATTTAAGGACTCTGCTCAAGCATCACTTTTTCCAACCTAATCGGGTTTGAGAAAGGAAAGTAACAGAGCTACTGTTGGTAAGTACACAGAATTACAAAAGAAAGTCAATCGGTATCCTTGGATTAGATTGAGGCCTTGCACTCCTTGATCCTCCTGCCTCAGCTCTCAAATTCTGGGAATATAGATGTGCACTGCTGTACCCACTTTGATCGATATTTTTATTTTAAAATTATGAATTCCTAGAATTGCACTTTGGACTATTTGATTTTGTTATTACGAAGAGAATCTTAAGGCAGAAGTGATGGGGTAGAAGGAGAGGAAAGAAGAGAGAGGAAAGAGGAGAGAGAGGGGGGAGGGAGAGAGAGAGACAGAGAGAGAGACAGAGAGAGAGACAGACAGACAGACAGACAGAGAGAGATTAGCCAGGCAACATAGGACTGTGATCCCAGGTAGGAGTCAGGAGGATCATACTTTCAAGGGCTACCTGAGCAATTTAGCAAGAATTGGTCTCAAAAATTAAAAGGATGAGAAATTGGCTGCATAGGACAGCTTGCTAAGGCCCTAAACTCAATTCTCCCTACTGCCAGGGAAGAAGAGAAGGAGGGAGAGGAAGAAGATAGGAGGAAGAAGAGGAAAGAACGAGGAGGAGGAACAAGAGGTGGGGACGGAAGAGTGGGTGCCAGGAGGGGGGAGGAAAAGAGGAAGAAGAAGATGAGTAAAAAGAAGAAAATTCTTTTCATAACTTATTTATTATTGTTAGTGTTAATTATATGTAGTAGCACTCTGTCTGCACGTACACCTCAGTGCCAGAAGAGGTCATCAGATCCCTTTATAGATGCTATGAGCCACCAACTGGTTGCTGTGAATTGAACCCAGAACCTCAAAATCGCAGGCAATGTTCTTAACTGCTGAGCCATCTCACCGGCCCCGAAACTGAAATGCAATTTCTTAAACTTCTACTTTTAGAAACTGAAAGGTCCAAGATTGGAGGAGCTCATTAGTTCAGCCTTTGGGGGACAGCTTGTCAGTAGGTGGTGTGGTGTTGAGTGCTAGAGCTTGCTTCTTCAGTGACCCCCTAAAGGTGCGTGTGTGAGAAGCTCGGTCGTCAACTTCATGATTTAGAGAGCTGACAACAACAACAACAACAACAACAACAACAAATCTTCAAGATTTGAAGATATACAAAGCCAGCCTGGTCTACAGAGTGAGTTCTAGGACAGCCAGGGCTATTCAGAGAAACCCTGTCTCAAAAAAAACAAACAAATAAATAAATAAATTTTTCTTATTTATTTATGTTATAGTACATTGTAGCTGTCTTCAGACACACCAGAAGAGGGCATCAGACCCCATTAAAAATGTTTGTCAGCCACCATGTGGTTGCTGGGAATTGAACTCAGGACCTCTGGAAAAGCTCTTAACAGCTGAGCCATCTCTCCAGCCCACACATTTTTTTTTAAAGAAATGAGGTTGGAAAGCAGTTAAGAGCACTTGCTGCTCTAGCAGAGGAGCAAAGTTCGATTCCCAGCACACACATCAAGTAGCTCACAATCATGTGTAACTCCAGCTCCTTAGATTCTGTCAACCTCTTCTGGCCTCTACCAGGCATGCATACTCTGTACACATAGGCACAGAGAAACAGACACATACAATTAATTTAAAACATAGAGTAAAAATAAATAAATAAAGCTGGGCAGTGGTGGTGCACACCTTTAATCCCAGCACTTGGGAGGCAGAGGCAGGCGAATTTCTGAGTTCGAAGCCAGCCTGGTCTACAGAGTGACTTCCAGGACAGCCAGGGCTAGTCAGAGAAACCCTGTCTCAAAAAAACAAACAAATAAATAAATAAAATTTTCTTATTTATTTATGTTTTGTTTTCAATCCATCCCTACCACAATTTCCCTTCCCTCCACTCTTCCCAGTGCCTGACCCTCCAACCTCCCTTTACCCAAGATCCAACTGTCCTTAAATTTCCTTCAGAGAAGAGCGGGCCTCCCATGGATCTCCGCTGAACAAGGCACAAGATACAATCAGGCTAGGCACATACTCTCATATCAAAGGTGGCTGGGGCAACCCATTAGGAGGAAAAGGGTCCTAAGAGCAGATGAAAAAGATTAAATTAAAATGAAAAATCTTAAAAATAAATAAATAATTGAAGTGCAGTCTTGTAGAGGTGGCATCTTAGGTTTGGGCAGTGTGCCCACGAGGGGTACTGTGAGGTCCTGGTCTCTTCTTATTCCTGCTTGCCAACCACAAGATGAGGGTCTCTGTTGTTCTCCATGTCCACACTCCATTGTGTCCTGCCTTGCCACAGATCCCAAAGCAAGGCTAACCGATGACAGGTTGGAACAGATTAACCTAAATAACCTGATTTTATCTCTAAGTTATCTAAGGTATTTGCTAAGGTATCAGGTGAGAAGCTAACTGATACCTGTTATATGACTATGTGTGGTGGCCAGAGATGGTACAGTCAGCCAGCAATCCAGACAATAGTACAGTGTCAGACTCCAGTTAGCACAGCCCTCTCTGTAAGAACTGATGAAGACATCCCTTGAAAATGGCTTTCATTCCCCTTAGGACAACATGCACACACATGGAAAACCATTCCACAGCAGTCCTATCTCTCAAAGATCCAACTCTCTCATACTAAGGACCAAGCTTCTAACCCATGAGCACCCCAACCATCACACTCCATTAAAACAAAGCAAGTTGTCTGGGGAAACAAATCGGCACAGCTTTGCGAATATAAAAGCATTTTATTGCATTTCCAAGTAAGTTCATATTCGCAGACTGATATGATCAGAGGTTAGTGACTGTGACGACTGGGTTCAAAATAATTAAAACTGTCACAGAGCTTGACAGTTGGTTGCATTTCTCAGCTAAAAGCTAAACTGGGCTGATAGGAGTGGGAATAGAGAGGAGTGAACTTTCCTAATGGAATCTAAAGGAGACTAGAAGTGCTAGCGTGTGATTAACTAGAGATTTGCAAAGAGGGTAGTCGCTTGGAGTCCATAGCAAGATTCTTGCTTAACTGAGTGGATGTGTTCAGTTATACAAAGAGGACAGTACATTTTTATATTTGTAGACGTCAAATATGGGTGTGAGGGCTTTGAGATACGTGTAGGATACCTGAATGGAGATTTCTAGTGAATACATACACATATGAAGTCTAATAATCAGAAGAAATATCTAAACTTTAAATAAAGGCTTGGCATCAAGGATGCAACTGGGGAACCACCGAGATGGCTCAGAAAGTAAAAGTAGGTGCACACATGCCCGCATACACACATGCATACACACACTACAGATAGATAGATAGATAGATAGATAGATAGATAGATAGATAGATAGATAGATAGATAGATAGATAGACAGACAGATAGATGCTGAGAAAGAAAGCAATTGAAAACCATAGTACAGATAATTATCCCTGAAAATCATCGTGTAGAATGGAAAATCCAGGTTATATTTTATAGTTGCTGCTATTGTTGTTTAAAATACAGTCTAAGTAGAGTCAAATGGGCTCACCTCAGCCTCTCATTAGTCTTGAGTACTGGAGTCAGGTACAGCCAAAAGAGAATTGAGCATCTTCCTGGTAAACTGGAGGCAAAAGATCATTTTCACTTTACTGGCCCTCCTCCTGCACCAGCTACCTCAAGACTGAAACCCTCTCCTTCCTTGGGGAAAAGGGCCTCTACACTAACAAGTCTCCCATGAACTTCCCCCAGCAAGGGCAAGGGCAAAGTCTGGATGGGGGTGAGAATGTTAATGGTTTATCTACTGTATTTCACACTACCACTTTGAGGATTGTGAACTCTGCTCTCCACTCCTCCTGCCCCTCACACCACCATCACCCTAACGTGGCCTACTACTGTCTTCGGAACTACTCACAGTGCCCATCCACCAATCCTGGCAACATCCTCAAGGACTCACCCCATCTTTCTCAGTTCTCTGGGGGACAATAACCACTCAATGGTATCCTTGGGGGCAGCTGACAACCTCATACCCAAGTCTCATCACTAATCTTCAAGCCAAGAGTTCTGGGCCAGTGGTACCCAGAGTCCAATGGGCTTAACTTCAATTCACAGGAACTGTATGATTCTTTTCCTGACCAGAATTTTGAGATGATGCCCAATGGACCCCCAAGATTTTTTCACCTCCGACCAGACTTCTCCAATATTGGGGGCTTGTATCCAGACCTTTGCACCTTCCCAGGATGTAAACGGTGACATCCATCCTGGTGCATCAGCAGAAAATGAGCTGACAGGAAATGGAATGGGCTTGGTAGGCAGCCTGGAGCTGGGGGAAGAGCAGCCAGAACTAAAGGCGTGTGGCTGTCTCCTCTGTAGAGACCAAGTAGTCTCCATCCTGGTCCCTGATCCCACAGTGAGCTATCTAGGTGATCCTTCACATCTCCCTGATCACCTGAAAGACATTCCAATCCCCAGTAAAGCCTCCGTTGAGCCCTTTGACTCTCTGGCAGCAGAGCCAGTGAGTGGAGGACTTTATGGTATAGATGACACAGAGCATGTATAGATGCATGCAGGAGACAAGCTGTCTCTGGAGGACAACCCTGTGTCTCTGTCCTCCATTGCTCTTCTCTCAGTAATGCTAATAATGCCTCAGTCTCTTGGCAGGTGACAGCCAAATATCAACCTCCATCTTTGTCAGCCCCACCTCCCCACCTGTATTAGGGGATAACAGCTTTGGCCTGAATAGCGGCGGTGACTCTGAACAGGAAGAAATGGAGACCCAGTCTTCAAACTTCCAACGTCCCCTAACTGAGCCAGCCCCTGACCAGCAAGCCACCTAGTACTCAACTACATCCAGCCATCTCACCAACAGCCTCCTCAGCAGCCTCCTTGGCAACATCTGTAGAAATCTCTCCAGCCATCTCTCCGGTAGCATGCTCTCCTGTCCCTCTTGAAGTCTTTCCAGCAGTCTCTCCCGCTTCCTCACCTGTTCTCCCAGCCATCACTTTGGGAGCCTCTATGACAGCTCCAGTGATTTCTCCTCAAGATTCCCCTCAACCTTCTCCAGCAGCTGCCTTCCAGACAGTCTCCCCAGCAAGTAAAGATGTCATCAGTGCCCCTGAAGCTTGTGCTGATCGAGAAGAGATGACTGGAGAAGCAGTCGCAGTCTCTGTACTGATGTACCAAAGAGACATATTGCTATCCCAGAAGAAGTTTGTCTTCCCCTCCAATACGGATGGCGAAGAGAGGTGTGCATCAAGAAAGGCAGCCACCCTATGCAGTTGCAAACCCCTTCAGCTCCTTCAGTCCTTTCTCCGACTCCTCTATCAGAGACACCGCACTTAGTCCAATGGTTGAATGCAAGCATCCAACTCTTTGTCAGGCTCAGGCAAAGCCTCTCAGGAGACAGCTATATTAGACTCATGTCAGCAAGCACCTTTTGGCATCCACAATAGTGTCTGTGTTTGGTAACTGTATATGGGATGGATCTCCAGGTGGGGCAGTCTCTGGATGGCCTTTCCTTCAGTCTCTGCTCCACATTTCTTCCCATGAATATTTTGTTTCCCTTTCTAAGAAGGACTGAAGCATCCACACTTTGGTCTTCCTTCTTCGAGAGCTTCATGTGGTCTGTGAATTGTATCTTGGATATCTGGGCTAATATCCACTTATCTGTGAGTGCATACCATGTGTGTTCTTTTGTGACTGGGTTATTCCCCACTGAGATATGCTCAGGCTGGTGTTGGATCTGAGATCCTGGAACACTGGATGTCCTGCTCGGGGCACTGCATCCCAGAGCCACCTGGTAAAAGGAGCTTCACAAACAGCCAGCAAAGAATGTTTTGCAGGAATTTTGTTTACAGCCCTTAACTGGTCACATCTTTGAGCCTATTCATCCGCCTACCTTGGAAGAAGGAATTATGAGCTGGTTCCCCCAAAGAGAAGACTGAAGAGACAGACCTGGCTATGTTTCTGTAGATGGAGGAGCTGGGACAGCGGTTTTCCTCTTTGATCTGCACATTCGGGACTGGACATGCCCTAACCCAGACGTCACCAGAGAAGACTTGACCTACTATGAGCCTGACGCTCAGGAGGCTATCCCATGGAGGGGTCGGGCAAGAAAGGAACAGTATCTCAGCAGCAGGACCTCAACTGCAGAATGCCAAGCCTCTGGACCAGGCTGTGATGTGATTGGCTGTTCTGGAGCAAAATGTGGAGCCGCGGTACTTGCAGGAGTCCCTCTGGGCAGCCCATAAGGTGGTAGTGGAGAAGGCCCTACTGAGCATACTCAATGATGCCCCCTGATGGCACCACGGCTGAGATATCCTACGATATCACCCCTCATGTCCAAGTCTGGCGGCAGACACTTAAGAGGTTGCCATAATGCAGCCCGAGTGTGCTTGTGCATGGGCCAGCTAGAAAGGTCCATTGCATGGGAGAAGTAACCAATAAAATATTAAACCAAATTAAATCAAAAAACTATTTTTTAATTTTAAAGAAGAGGATGGCCTAGTTGGCCATCATTGGGAAGAGAGGCCCCTTGGTCATGCAGACTTTATATGCCCCAGTACAGGGGAACGCCAGGGCCAAGATGTGGGAGTGGGTGGGTAGGGGAGCAGGGCCGGGAGGGGGCAGGGTATAGGGAACTTTCTGGATAACACTTGAAATGTAAATGAAGAAAATATCTAATAAAAGTTGGAAAAAAACTACATTTGATAAAGAAAAATAAGTAAATAAGTAAATAAATAAATAAACAAACAAAAAAATAAAATAGAGCCTCACATGGTCCAGGTAAGGCTTGGAACTATTAAATAAAGCTGACCTTGAACTCCATAACCCCTCCCCGTCTCTACTGGAGAGCTGGGATTACAGGTATATAATGGATGCATAGCTTTTTTTTTTTTATTTATTTTTGTAGTGCTAGCAATCAAACCCACAGCCTACTGCATGCAAAGCAAAGTCCGCCAAGTGAGCTACATCTAAAGCAAGCACCCACCCGACCAACTGAAACAACAGTCCCTGCTCTTGTGATCATAGGCAGCAGGTGAAACTCAAAGTTCAATGAGCCACAGAGTATGTGTGAGAGAACTGCCCCCCAACTGCAATGTGAAACCAACTGACAGGAGACATGCAAAGTAGAGGGGCATTGAATTAGAAAATCGTGTGGGTTTAAATGGGGCATTCCACCAGAACACTAGGATTTGTTTCCATGTAGGTAAAATCGGGTAAAAAGAGTACCTGGATCAGCCAAATACCGGAGGCAGTGATGAGGGGACCTGTTTCCACAGTAACCAGCAACCCCGCCCATTCTGTCTAGGGAAGGATGTGGGGTGTCCGGAACAGCACAAGGCTTCTCTTCGTAGCCTATATTTGCTTTGAACTCACAGTTTTGTAGCCCAACTAGCCTCAAATTCCTACCTCAGCCTGCCAAATGTTAGAGTGAGAAGGTAGACAAGAGGTTCGCTTTGCTTTGCTTCTGCAAAGCACATTCTGTCTTTGCCACACTAACCCCAGGTTCTCCTCATTTCCCCAAACTGCCTGTCAAGTAAAGGTCGTTTCTAGAAAGCATTACCTCAATACCTACTACATATTTGGTGGTTGCTGGAACTTCTGTCTTTCACTCTGGTGTGTGTGTGTGTGTGTGTGTGTGTGTGTGTGTGTGTGTGTGTGTGTGTGTTAACATTTTTAAGCATCTAGGTTGAGTTGAATAGTTATTGAATTTTCTGCTCTAACATCGAAACACTTATATTTAGTACGTGATTTAGCAGAGTGTGAGGAGTCTTGTTTGTCTTATGGGAAAACAGTTGCATTGAGTAAAAATGCCTATGTGGTGGCGAAAATATCATTTTATCCGGATCAAACTCTAGGTGTAAATGAAAAAGTTACTCAAGTATATTGATAGCAAAATAATACACAAAACTTACCTAATGGCATGTGCATGCACGTCCACAATCTTGCATGTATGTGTGACCTGTATTGTTGAGAGGGAGGGATGTTTCCATCTTCATTAGTAGAAATAACAAAGGTCATAGGGTCACCAATGTATAATTAAAAATTCAGAGGTTCCTAGGAGCAAGAGAGGTTGGCCCAGCAGTTTTGAGTATATGCAACTCTAAAAGAAGGTACTGTTTATTTCCTAACACCTACATCAGGTGGAGTACTACCACATGTAACTGCAGCTTCTGGGAGATCTTGACCCTTCTGGTCTGCTTCAACACACAATTAAAATTAATTTTAAAAAATCAGGGCTGGAGATATAGCTCAGCAGTTAACAGCACTGGCTGCCCTTCCAGAAGACCCAGGTTCAAGTTCCAGCACCCACATGGCAGCTTATAACTGTCTACAACTCCAGTTTCAGGGTTATAACACCTTGACACACACGTGCACGCAGGCAAAACACCGAAGCCCATAAAATAAAAATAAATAAGGTTTAAAATAATAATAAAAAAATAAAAATAAACCTTATAAAGAAAATGATAGGGCTGAAGAGATGGCTCAGTTGATCTTTCAGAGGACCAGAACTAATATCCCACCCACCAAGGGGTGGTTACCAACCCACTGTAACTCCAGCTCCAAGGGATTGGGCACCAAAATATATATAACAGACACACAAACATGCATATATATACAAAAATCAAAATAAATCTTTAACAAGAGAAGAGGAATCAAGTATGCCATACTTGGGCCTCTTCTAGGGTTCCAGTCAAGAACCTAGAAGATTAGGTTCATTATGAACCTTTAAGCAGGCTGCAAAACAAATGGGCTATATAAGATTTTGTGCAGTGGGCATGATGGTGTATGCCTATGATCCAGGCATGCAAGAGGCAGAAGCAGACTGTTACAAGTCCAAGCCAGTTTTTATAACCGGTCAAATGAGAGCTACTACATGGTGAGACCTTGTATTTTAAAAAAATTAAAAATCATGATAGTAAATTCCTTTGGTTACAGATACTCAGGAAGCTGAGGCTGGAGGATTCTGGTGTGGGAACCCAGTTTGGGTTCCAGTGCTAGACTTTATCTCAGTGAGGAAAAGATAAATGTACTTGCTTAGGGAGGTTTAAATCAAGAAATTTAATATAAGGCTGGAAAAAATAGTTATTTAGTGTCATAGGGTTTCCATGACTGTGAAGAGACACCATGACCAACTCTTATTAGGGACAGCATTCAACTGGAGCTGGCTTACAGGATCAGAGGTTCAGTCTGTTATCATCATGGCAAGAAATATGGCAGAGTACAGATAGACACAGTTTTGGAGAAGGAGTCAATAGATCTACATCTAGTCAAGAAAAGCCTGTCTTCATACAATTAGGATGAGGGTCTTGAAGCCCACCCTCCCAGTGACACACTTCCCCCAACAAGACCATACCTTCTTCTTATAGTGCCATTTCCTAGGCCAAGCACATTCAAAACCACCGCATTTAGTATCTGTGCGGCTCTGAGTTCACTCACCAAAATGTGTGTGTGTGTGTGTGTGTGTGTGTGTGTGTGTGTGTGTATGTGTGTGTGTGTGAATATTTGTTGTATGTTTGTGTGTGTGTTGAAATTGATGACTAAAGTTTTATGAATGCCCTAAAACATGGTAGAATTTCATTTCTAATATGTCTGTTGGACTGTGCCTGAATGAGATTACTGTATAGGTCTTAGAAGGTAAATAAAATCCATCTTTACTATAGGCAGGCACCTGACAATCAGAGAGCAGTGACAGAGAGAACAAAGGCAAATTGGAATCTTCTCTGAGAGTCAGTATAGAGTTTTCCCCAAGTTTTTTTAGATGCCAGAACCACAGACTCATTGGCCTTATACCCCAGGATACCTTAAATAGTACTATTCGGTTCTCAGAGAGTTGGCCTTTGGTGTAGAATTCTGTCACTGATTTCCCTCATTCCGAGGTCTTCCCTTTTGCACAGAGGCACACCCCCAGCATCCCAGGATCTACCACTTGGATGTAGCCATCCATAGAATGTAGCTTCCATGATCGAGTGTGCCAATTCTTCATTAAATCCTCTTTCCTCTACCAACATACTACATGCTCCTAATTCCGTCTCTCAAGGGAAGCTTCACCAAATGAAATTACAGTTATCCACAAGTCATCAAATAGGAACCTTTTCAAGAACGAATGATAAGACAACAAAATGTAGGGTCGGAATGCAGGAGTCTGTCAGACTCTACAGGAGAGACCTCTGTGGGACATGCTTATGGAAGACCCAGCCTGAGAGCAGAAAAAAAAAACACTGACAACATAAGCAATTCTTGTTCAATTAACTAATTATGTGAAGAAGTTCATATCACTGTCTTATATGGACAGGGATAGCAATAAACAAAATGAATACTTGCAAATAAATACCTTGAGTCTCTAACAGCCTTTGACTCAAGAAAGAGTTGCCCCCTTCAACAAAGAGGGTAAATTTTTTCCTCCATTATGGAAAAGAAAATCAAATACCACCTGAGGATACTTTTATTTTGGGTTGAGTTCTCATTCATGGCTATCCTAGGCTTGCTTGAGACTACCACTTGAGACTAATAAAATAATTTTGTGACTGAGAACAGAATTCTTGATCTGTTCTCCAGATCTGTTTTCTGTTTCATCCAATATAAAATGAGAGTGCTGCTTAGAGAATCCATCTCTAACTCCATTTCTTTTCTTCCCTCAGGCAGCAAGAAGCAGTTCACTGAAGTAAGTGCCTTATTCATTTTCTGTTGAATGGTAACAGATTACAAGAAGTTTAACATCCTAACATGGCACCTATTCATGAGCTCACAGCCCTATGGATCTGCTGTCTAGTCTGGGGTGACTTGATCATGTCTCAGGAGGTCAAAATAAGATAGTGGCCAGGATGTATTCTCATCTGGAATCTGTTCTCAATCCCTTGGGTTATACAACTGACCAGCTGCCCTTGTCTCATTTCTATGTTTTTAAAGTTTTTTTTTTAAGATTTATTTTTTTCCCTCGTTCCGGTCAACCCTACTCGCTCTGGTCTGGGACCCGCTTGCTCCGGTCTCACTCCAGCCGGCCCCACTCGCTCTGACCCAAGGATTCATTTTATTATTATACATAAGTACACTATAGCTGACTTCAGACGCACCAGAGGAGGGCATCGGATCTCATTACGGGTGGTTGTAAGCCACCATGTGGTTGCTGGGATTTGAACTCATCACCTTCGGAAGAGTAGTCGGGTGCTCTTACCTGCTGAGCCATCTCACCAGCCCTAAAGATTATTTTTAATTGTATATATGTGTGTGGGGTATGGACTCATGTTTGCAAATGTCCACGGAGGCTAGTCACTGTATGCTCCTGGCACTGCAACTAAAAGTGTTTAAGTCCCCAAGCCTTCTCTCTAGCCTCTGAAAGATGCCATTCTCTTGATAGTGAAAGAGTAGTACGTAACCAAAGACAAAATGGAGTTCCTTGTGTCAGGAGGGAAAGTGAACCTTTAAACTAACCGATGGCCCTAGCTACGGGGCAAGCCTTTCCTGGAACAATCACAGAATAGCCCAACGCCCTCTGAATGTCACAGAGACCTCTGTGGAATGTCTCAATGCCCCAGGAGGTTGCCTAAGGTAGCACATGACTTAACTGTTAGGTAGATTACCTCCCCCTTCCTCCCCACTTGTCTCTTAGAGTTAGCTACCTGGGTATCTTGCTGATGTTTAAACTAGCCAACTCGCCAATTTCCCCAACCCCCCTACCCCATTGCTATAAAAGCTCCTAATTTTCAAGCCTCGTGGTCGACCCCCCTGTCCCCTGCATGGGATACGGGGTCGTCCCGGAGCTCTGATTAAAATTCCTCTTGCAGTTTGCATCAAGACAGGTCTCTCATGGTTCTTGGGATGTACGAACAGCCCATGTTTGGAATAGGGGTATTTCTGGTTTGATCTTACAATAGCAGATGGTAGTTGTTTATACTGACTCATCCTTCCTCAGAAATGTATAATCCATCCTGGCATGGTGGCTTACACCACCCATCCCTGCACTCAAGAGGCTGAAGCACACAAAACAACAAAAGGACATATGTGTGTTAATGATATCCAAAAAAGGAATGGAGAAGAGGAACTATTTTCTGTTAAGAATTCTCTAAACTTGCTGCATGTGGTGGCACATGCCTATAGTCCCAGCATTTATGAGGCAACGGCAGGCAGATCTCTGAGAGCAAGGCCAGTGTGGTTTAGACAGTGAGTTCCAGAACAGCCAGGGCTACACAAGGAAACCCTGTAAATAAATAAATAAATAAATCAGGAAAAAAAAGACTGACTAAACTGAGACTAATTCTGTGTATAGATACTATTCCAGAATTGTTAACTTCTGTGGGGTGGTTTACAGTCTAAGGATGATTAGAAAGGACAAGTGCTTTCTTGGTAGAGCTTAGCAATATTTTTCTTCACTGTGGATAAATCCCTGTGTGGGAAACCAGTCTTATCTCACTGTGTCAATTGATTTGGAGTGTAGAGTTAACAGAGCCAAGTGGGTCAGGGAAGAAGTGAGTGGATGAATACTTTTAATCCTCCAACTTGGGAGGTAGAAACAGAAGAATCGAGAATTTAAGTTTATTCTTGCCTACACAGCCTGTTTGGAGGCAGCCTCAAGACTAAGGATATATGAAATGAGAAAAACCTATACTGACAGATTATTTTGTTCTGGTTTGGAGATTCTTTAATGATAGGCATGCACTGTACTAACTGAGCCACATCCTTAACCCCACAATGACACATATGATGATTCTGTCACTATGGGAACTTAGAAATTAACCTCTGGACTGTATTATGGGGGGGGGGCAGTTGTGGGAGAGAGGCATGGGTTAGAAACAGGAATCTGTGAGGTATCTTCAAGTAGAGAGAATAGTTTTCTCTGGCTGCGACTCAGAATTTGCTCAAGCATTTGGCAAACAACACTTGCTACAAGGAGGTATGCTACTTACTATTCAGGAACTATGTTGCTATAGAATACTATCAGAGACAGCTCGCTAGCTCACTTGCCAAGTTTGACAGGAAGACACTGCAGCTCATTGCCTGGGAACCCCAAGCCACTCCAGCCAGGAAAGCAGGTAGGCTAAGCAGAACTTCACCTATCTTTGCTTTTCTTCAAGCCCAATCCCCAAGTCCCATCCCAAGCTCTGAATCCAACAGCTCTTGTTGTCTTCCCTTTCTCCTTCCCTCTATCTAGAGTCCCTCACACAGATTTTCCCCTCCTAAATTCTCTCCCCACACTCCTTGCTTTATCCCAGCCTAAAGCCACAGTAGGTATTTCTTGGAAGCCCAAAGGCTACTCCAGCCAGGGAAGCAAGTAGGCTAACTGCACGTCCTCATCTCTTTCTCTGTTCTTCCATGTCCAATCTCCCAGTCTCATCCCCAGCTCTGTAGCATACGCCTTGTAATGGCCTATTCTTACTTTCTGCCTCCATTCCCAGGAAACTAAGCAGATCCTGAAGGAACTCTCAGCTTCCCTCCCTCCTGTGGACACCCTCAGGCCCTCCCTCACTCCTAGCCCATCCTTCCTCCTGTGGACGCCCTCAGGCCCACCCTCAGGCCCACCTTCAGGCCCACCCTCACTCCTAGCCCATCCCCATTACTAAGCTCTCAATACCTAGAAATATAATGTACCCAGAATATTCAATGGATCCCCCTTTCAGGATCCCAGAAGAGTTTTGGACCAGACAACACACAGCCACCACACTCTCCTAAGAATCAGAGATAGAAACATAAACCAAGGAGCAAAACCCAAGAAAGATAAATCCATATATCAGCACCTAGAATCTTTTCAAACTCAGATGCTGAGATGCCAGTGTAAAAACACAATCAATATGGTTCCACAAGAACCCAACAATCAGCTGGGCATGGTGGCGCATGCCTTTAGTCCCAGCACCCGGGAGACAGAGGCAGGCGGATTTCTGAGTTCGAGGCCAGCCTGGTCTACACAGTGAGTTCCAGGACAGCCAGGGCTATACAGAGAAACCCTGTCTCAAAAAACCAAAAAAAAAAAAAAAAAAAAAAGAAGAACCCAACGATCGCCAATGATCGCACCACAGTAGGCCCTGAGTATTGCAGCATAGCTGAAACACACACACATACACACACACCCATAGTCTTTATGAATATGACTGAGGTCCTCAAAGAGGAAATAAATAAATCCCTTAGAGAAATCTGTGAAAACACAAACAGTGGAAGGAAATCAATAAAACAATTTCAAGACCAAAAATTGGGAATAGAATCAATAATAAAAACCCAGACCAGGGCAAATCTGGAAATGAAAAATTTAGGCTCTCAAACAGGAACTTTAGAGGCAAGCTTCACCAACACAATATAAGAGGTTGAAAGGAGAATCTCAGGAACTGAAGACACAAAACTGTTAAATCTAAAACATCTTCTGCCCTGGAATATCTAAGAAGTCTGGGACACTATGAAAAGATCAAACCTAAGAATAATAGAAATAGAGGAAAGAGAAAAAACACAGGTCAAAGGCTCAGAACATATATTCAACAAAACCATAGCAGAAAATATCCTTAACCTAAAGAAGAAAATGTCTATCAAGGTACAAGAAGCATACAGAACACCAAATACATTGGACCATAAAAGAAAGTCACTACACCTTTCTGACCACAACGATTAAAACTGGCTATCAATAACACTAGAAACAAACATAAATCTTACAAATTCATGGAAACAGAAAGACTCACTACTGAATGAAGTTATGAGAGAAAGAAAGAGAAAGAATGAAATTAAAGACTTTCTGGAATTGAATAGACGTAAATACCCAACTCCTGCAAACTTATAGGACACAATGAAGGCTGTTCTAAAAGGCAAGGTCATAGCACTAAGTGCCTACAGTTAAAAACATGGCAAGATCTCATACTAATAGCAATATTCCTGAAAACTTTAGAACAAAAGGAATAAATTACATCCAAAAGGAATAGACATTAAAAAACAACAACAACAACAATAAAATAAGTATTGAAACTCAAGGGTAAAATCAATAAAATAGAAACAAACAGAAAACAATGCAAAGAACCAATGAAAGAAAGAGTTGGTTCTTTGAGAAAATAAGTAAGACTAGCAAACCTTACCTAAATTAACTAAAGCCTAGAGAGATGTCCAAATTAACAAAATTAGAAATGAGAGGCAGAACAAGTACCAGGGAAATCCAGAGAATCATGAGGACATCCTTTCAAAATCTATACTCCACCAAATTGAAAAATCTTTTTAAAAAAAATCTTTTCTCAATATATAATTCTTATTAAAGTTAAATCAATATCAGGTAAGTACTTTGTCATTTGTTTGTTTGTTTGTTTGTTTGTTTGTTTTTCAAGACAGGGTTTCTCTGCCTATGCAGCCTTATCCATCCTGGAACTTACTCTGTAGACCAGGTTGGCCTAGACCTAAAAGATCTCCCTGCCACTACCTCACAAGTTCTGAGAATAAAGGACTGTGCCACCACCACCCAGCTTTAGATAAGCAACTTAAAGAGACCTATAACACTTAGTGAAATCGATGCAGTCATTAAAAGTCTCCCAATCAAAAATAGCCCAAAACAAGATGGTTTTAACATGGAATTCAACCAGATTTTAAAAAGAGTTAATGCCAATGCTCCTTAAATTATTCCACAAAATAGAAACATAAGGCACATTGCCCAATTCATTATGTAAGGCCACAGTTGCCCTGATGCCCAAATCACAAAAAGACACAAAAAAGTACAAGAATTACAGACAAATTTCCCTTGTGAACATATACACAAAATTTCTCAAAAAAACTAACAAACAAACAAACAAAAAACTTGCAAACTAACCCAAGAAATCACGAAAACTATCATCCACCATTACCAAGTAAACTTCATCCCAAACATGTAGGGATGGTTCAACATAGGCAAATTGATAAATATAATCCACCATATAAACAAACTTAAAGAAAAAAAAACTATATAATCATTTCATTCATTGCTGGAAAAGCCTTTGATAAAATCCAACACCCTTCGTGGTAAACATCTTGGAGAGATCAGGGATATAGAAACATACCTAAACATAATAAAAACAATTTATAGCAAGCCTATAGCCAATCAACATCAATTTAAATGGAGAGAAGCTCAAAGCAATTCCACTAAAATCAGGAACATGACAAGGTTATCCATTCTTTCCATACCTTTTCATTATATTACTTCTTAGCTAGAGCAATAAGAAAAATTAGTGAGATCAAGTCTAGACAAATTGGAAAAGAAGTCAAATTTATTTGCAGATGATATGATAGTATATATAACTGACCCCCAAAAAATTCCACTGTGAAAATCCTACAACTGATTAAAAAAAAAAAAAAAAAAAAACTTTGACCAACATCAGCAGATACAAAATTAACTCACAAAAATCAGTAGCCTTCCTATACACAAATGACAAATGGACTGAGAAAGAAATCAGGGAAACAACACTTTTTGACAACAGACTCAAATAATATAATGTCTTGAAGTAAGTCTAACCAAGTAAGTAGTTCATAAGATTAAAACTTTAAGACATGGAAGAAAGAAATCAAAGAAGATATAAGAGATAGAATATTCTGTTGTGCTCATGGATTGCTGAGATTTATATAGTAAAAGTGGCCAGCCTACCGAAAGCAATCTACAAATTCAATGCAATCCCAACATAATTCTTCACAGATCTTGAAAGGACAATTTTCAGCTTCATAAGGAAAGGCGCGCGCGCACACACACACACACACACACACACACACACACACACACACACACGGATATCTAAAATAATCCTGAAAAATAAAAGAACTGCTGGAGGTATCACCATCTCCAATTTCAAGCTACACTACAAAGCTATAGTAATAAAAGCAGCATGGTATTGGTACAACAACAGGCATGCTGGTCCATGAAATTGAATTGAAATCCCAGACATAAGCTCACACACCTATGGACACTTAGTTTTTGATAAAGATTTCAGAAATACACACTGAAATAAGAAAGGATCTTCAACTAATGGTGCTGGTAAGCCAGACAGCTACATGTAGAAGAGACATTTCCTCAACCATGTTTGTTGCTGCTCTTTTCAAAACAACCAGAAACTGGAAACAACCTAGATGTTTGGAAGAAGCATTAAACTTGTGAGTTAATTTTGTGTCTGAATGGAAGAATGGAAAAAGAGAATGTGGAACATCTACAGAAAAGAGTATTACTCAGCCCTTAAGAAAAACTCAAATCATGAAATTTACAGGTAAATGGGTAGAACATGAAAAAAAAATCAACTTGAGTGATGTTATCCTAGACCAGAAAAAAAGAAATATGATGTATATTGGCATATATGTGGATATTAGTTGAGTTAAAATGGTGTCCTGCCTGCAAGAAGTGCTAGTGCAATGGTGGCACAAAACTTGTGGGAGTGACCAACTGTTCTAGGCAGGGTTTGTGTTCCTGCACAAAACATCATGATCAAGAAGCAAGTTAGGGAGGAAACGGTTTATTCAACTTACATTTCCACATCGCTGTTCCTCACCAAAGGATGTCAGGACTAGAACTCAAACAGGGCAGGAACTTAGGAGTAGTAGCTGATGTAGAGGCCATGGAGGGGTGCTGCTTACTGGATTGCTTCCCCTGGCTTACTCAGCTTGCTTTCTTATAGAACCCAGGACTACCAGCCCAGGGACTGCACCACCCACAATGTGCCCTCCCCCCTTGATCACCAATTGAGAAAATGCCTTACAGCTGGATCTCATGGAGGCATTTCCTCAAGGGAGGCTCCTTTCTCTGTGATAAGTCCAGCTTGTGTCAAGTTGACACACAAAACCAGCCAGTACACCAACCAACACCTGATTTGACTTAAAACCCACTCCATGAGATGGGACCCACATTCAGTACTGCTTGCGTGACCAAGGGGTTAAGACTAGATAGCCCAATGACTTAAAGTAAAACCAAATACTATTGTTCTGGAAAGAAAAAAAAGGAAGGAAGGAAGGAAGGAAGGAAGGCCCACTACCAACAAGAACAGCAATAAGTTTGTTCCTAAGGTTATTCTGCTAATATTCTGCTTTCTTCATAGATCAGAGCCTTGTCCAGTCACCATCAGTAAAGTGCCCCTCTGCAGCAGATGAAAACAGAGACCCACATCCAGAAGTGATGTCAAGGATGGGAGACCTCGAACCATATGAACTCACAGAGGTAGCATGCACAGACCCGGCACAGCTTCATACTTCCTCCTCTGCATATACATTATGGTTTCCAGGTTAGTGTTTTTATTGTGGGATTCCTGAGTTTACAAACAAGTGGGTTTCTGAATCTCGGGCCTTCTCTTGGGCTCTTGTCCTCTTCCTCTCCCCCCTCCCCCATGCATTATTTTTGCTGTTGTTGTTTTAGCTTATTTTATTATTATCCCGTAGAAGCCTGCTTGTTTATTAATGAGAAACAGAGAGAAAATGGATCTGAATGAAAAGGAAGGAGAGGAGGAATAGAGGGAGGTCAAGCCATAATCAGGATGTTATGCCCAAATCCCAAGGTCCCTACAGACCACCAGGAGTCCAACTTGTATGCAAAAGTGAGAGTCTTTATTCAAGCTCAAGCTTGGACCCTCCAACCTCTCTAGCATTGTGGACAGTGTGGAAGGTGCTGGCAGGTATAAGCCTTGCCTATTATCATGGTTCACGGCAAGGTCAGAGACTTCCCATCTTACTAGTTACATGACTGGTTGACATTTGTTTGGTGCACTTCTATTGGCTCATAATAATTTCAGCTTGGAATGAACAATGGCTGCTAGCTTAATCAATCTACTTTAAGTCATTAGGTATTTTCCCCTTAAGAACTGATTGGTTGTTGCTATGAATAGGTATAGTAGCTATATGCTCTGGGAAATTGTGATTGTTACCAAATGGTTCCTGGAACAAGTTGAGTTTTTTCCAGTAGCTGAGTTCATTCAAAGGGCAAGTTAATCATAAAATGAAATCTGAAAGCAAAATGGAGTTTGTAATGTTAAGCTGGGCCCTTCATTGATAAATTATGTGAGGGGGGAATTTATTTTCAATAAATGGAAAAACAAAACCTCTCTGCCTTATCTCAGTGTGGTGGTGGTGCATGCCTTTAATTCCATCGCTCGGGGTGCAGAGGCAGGCAGATCTCTATGAGTTTGAGGTCAGCTTGGTTTACATAGCAAGTTCTAAGTCAGCAAATGCTACATAGATCCTGTCAAAACACAAAACAAATCCACCCACCCAGACAAACAAACAAAATCTTCTCCTGGGAGTATAATAGGGACAGAATTATTTTTAAGTTTTAGAATCTGAAAAATCTAAGTGGAGGCTGATATCCTTGTACAAAGCCAAGTCTTAGAAAGCAGGTACTTGTTAGACTAGTTTAGGGCAGCAGATTAGGGTGGAGTTTCGTTTTGTTTTGAGACAGGCTTTCACTCTGTAGCCTTAATAAGGCCTAAATTGGCCTTAAAACGCCTGTCTCCCAGTCTCCTATGTGCTGAGATTTTAGGTGTGCTCCACCACACCCAATCTCTGTCATCTTTCATGATCGTGAATGTCCCACTACTAACAAATAATCAGTAGCTCCCATCTAATTCATACCCAATTAAACCCATCAAAAGCTGGTAAAGTCTTACTCCATCATTCTTTTTTTTCCAATTTTTATTAGATATTTTCTTCATTTACATTTCAAATGCTATCCCGAAAGTCCCCTATACCCACCCCTATCCCCCACCCTGCTCCCCTACCCACCCACTCCCATATCTTGGCCCTAGCATTCCCCTGTACTGGGGCATATAAAGTTCGCATGACCAAGGGGCCTCTCTTCCCAATGATGGCCAACTAGACCATCTTCTGCTACATACGCAGCTAGAGACACGAGCTCTGGGGGTACTGGTTAGTTCATATTGTTCTTCCACCTATAGGGTTGGAGACCCCTTCAGCTCCTTGGGTATTTTCTCTAGCTCCTCCATTGGGATCCCTGTGTTCCATCTAATAACTGACTGTGAGCATCCACTTCTGTGTTTGCCAGGCACTGGCATAGCCTCACATGAGACAGCTATATCAGGGCCCATTCAACAATATCTTGCTGGCATATGTAATAGTGACTGCTTTTGGTGGCTGATTACGGGATGGATCCCAGGCTTCAGCAGTCACTGGTTGGTCCATCCTTTTGTCTCAGCTTCACACTTTATCTCTGTAACTCCTTCAATGTGTGCTTTGTTCCTAATTCTAAGAAAGGGTGAAGTGTCCACACTTTGGTCTTCAGAAGATGTTCCAATTGGTAATAAGGACACATGCTCCACTATATTCATAGCAGCCTAATTTATAATAGCCAGAAGCTGGAAAGAACCTAGATGTCCCTCAACAGAGGAATGGATACAGAAAATGTGGTTAATTTACACAATGGAGTACTACTCAGCTATTAAAAACAATGAATTTATGAAATTCCTAGGCAAATGGATGGATCTGGAGGGTATCATCCTGAGTGAGGTAACCCGATCACAAAACAACTCACATAAACATGTACTCACTGATAAGTGGGTATTAGCCCAGAAACTTAGATTACCCAAGATACAATTTGCAAAACACATGAAACTCAAGAAGAATGAAGACCAAAGTGTGGACACTTTGCCCCTTCTTAGAATTACTCCATCATTCATATCATCTTAGTATTTTCTATCTTGATGCTCTTTTTATCCTGGCCAATTTTGACTTTTATCATGGTCCCAAAAGCTAACTAGCACTGATAAAAATCATTATCGCTGTGTTCCCCTTTCTAACACTCACCATAAAAAAAATGCAAAAGAAAAAAAAAATCCCTTCTCACTCGAGTGAGCTTCATGGTCACTTGGGCAGAGAGAATCCCCTCCCCACTAAGCTGAGGAGTGTAAAATTCAGACAAGGAATTAAGGATGTTAAAGAAAAGCCTTTGTTCACGCTACTTCGGAATAATATGCAGGCTAATATCATGTTAGATTTACCTTGTTGGAATTGGAGAGAAGATAGTACCTAACTCTGATTTTGCTGTTGTTTGTCTCCTGACCACCTTTGCTTATTTTTTCATGCAATGAGGACAGTTTAAAGAACAATACTGAATTTTCCATTTTCAGTAGCCCTGACCTTCATAAACCACCCCAGCGATATTCAATTCTGTGAGACTAGCACCCAGATTTTGTTCAACAAAATGAGGGAAACCTTATTTTTTTTTCAAGAAAAAAAAAAAAAAAACATCTACTCAAAACTGACTGTTGCTGATATAATACCAGCTAGTTAAACAGATTCGGGGAAACTTAGTTTTCTCCAAATCCAGGAGTTTTGACAATCCCTTCTAACAATGAGGTCAGTTGTCTTTCCACGTGTGTGCTTCAGGGTCCTGAGGCCTGCTGCAGTAACCAGCTGACCCTAAGCATTAACTGCAGCACTTGGAAATCTAATCCGAAGGATCAGGCGTTCCAGACCAGCCTCAGCAGCATAGCAAACTCAAGGCCAGCCTGGGCTATATGAGACCTGCCTCAAATTCAAGACCACAGGAGACCTACCTCAAAACAAACACAAACAAACAAACAAACAAACAAACAAAGTATAAGCAAAATAAATGTGGCAAGTGTAGATGAGCACCCACTGACTTCAAAGGCAGCTGTCATGCTGTTCTTGGTTGTCAACTTGACTACATCTCAAATTAACTGATCCATACCTTCCCCTGGAAGCCTACATAAGGGCCTGGAGGAAGGCAGCTTTTGCCCTTTGTCTGCTCTCACCTTGCTAGCAAGTCCATTCCTTTACTGGCATTAGTGCCTACTTCTTTAGAATTCCAGCATACACTCAAGACCAGGTGGAACGTTCAGCCTCCTGGACTGAACAACTACCGGATTCTTAGACCTTCCATTCATAGGCAGCCATTGTTGGATTACATGGACCAAACCCTGAAAGTCATGTGAATAAATCCCCTTTTCACTTATAGAGGGATTCATTCTATAAGTTTTGTTACTCTAGAGCAACGGTTCTCAACCTGTGATTCTGGACTCCTTTTAGGAGTTGGAGGTAGGGGATTAAATGACCCTTTCACAGGGGTCATCTAAGATCATCAGAAAACACAGATATTCAGAATGGCTAAGATCAAAAATGCAGGTGACAGCAGATGCTGGAGAGGATGTGGAGAAAGAGGAGCACTCCTCCATTGTTGGTGGGACTGCAAGCTGGTACAAACACTCTGGAAATCAATTATGTGGTTCCTCAGAATCTTAGAAATAGTTCTACCTGAAGACCCAGCTATACCACTCCTGGACATATACCCAAAAGATGGACCAACATATAACAAAGACACATGCTACACTATGCTTATAGCAGCCTTATTTATAATAGCCAGGAGCAGGAAAGAACCCAGATGTCTCTCAAAAACGGATACAGAACACGTGGTACATTTACACAATGGAGTACTACTCAGCTATTAAAAAACAATGACTTCATGAAATTCATAAGCAAATGGATGGAACTAGAAAATATCATCCTGAGTGAGGTAACTCAGTCACAAAAGAACACACATGGTATGTACTCACTGACAAGTGGATATTAGCCCCAAAACTCAGAATACCCACAATACAATTCATGGACCTCATGAAACTGAAGAAGAAGAAAGACCAAAGTGTGGATGGTTCAATCCTACATAGAAAGGGGAACAAAATAATCACTGGAAGTAAAGGGAAGGAAGGAACAGGGAGGGAGAAAAGAGGGTGAGTGTAAAAAGGGAAGCAGGATCAAGTATGGGGAGGGACAGAAGAGAAGTACAGAGGGTTAAGAAATTGAATAGAAATATCCATCGGACTGAGCTGGGGGACCCCAATGGAAGAGCTAGGGAAAGGGATGAAGGAGCTGAAGGGGATTGCAGCCCCATAGGAAGAACTATATCAACTAACTGGACCTCTCTGAGCTCCCAGGTACTAAACCACCAACCAAAGATGTATCCATGTATCCATGGCTCCAGGTGCATATGTAGCAGAGGATGGCCTTGTCGGGCACCAATGGGAGGGGAGGCCCTTGGTCCTGTGGAGGCTTGATGACCCAGTGTAGGGGGATGCTAGAGTGATGATGTTGGAGTGGGTGAGTGGGTGAAGCACCCTCATAGAGGAAAAGAGGAGGGGGAAGAGGCAGGATGGGATGGGGGGGTTATGGAAGGGAAATGAGGAAGGGAGATATCATTTGAAATGTAAATGAATAAAATGATTAATAAAAACAGATATCTACATTGCAATTCACAACAGTAGCAAAACCACAATTGTGAAGTAGTAATGGAAATAATTTAATGACTGGGGGGGGGGGGTCACCACAACCTGAGAAACTGCATTAAAGGGTCACAGCATTAGGAAGAATGAGAAACACTGCTCTGGAAAGCCCTGACACTAGTAGAGAAAATGGCATACTGCTCTTCTCAGTCATATGTTCTGTTCTTTTAAAAATTAATCTATTATTATTAATATTTATTATTATTATTATTATTACTGCATATGTGTGGCATGTATATGTGTGTGTGCCCATCATGCACACATGTGGAAGTCAGAAGAGAACTCTAATGTTGGTTCTCTCCTTGAAACTTTACGTGGGTTCTGGGGAACATACTCTGGGATGCTAGAGCCTTTGCCTGCCGAGCTATCTCACTGGCCCAAATGCTCATTCTTCAATAACAACCTTTTACAGGGCACAGCTGGAGGTTCTATGTGGACCTCTTATAGATAGAAAACAACAAAATGATATGAATGAAGCTAATGAAATCTAAATACCTGCTTCTTTTTCCAGAATAATTTGTTTATGAAAATTTTGGCTAGTTGTAGTGGTGAATGCCTTTAAACACCTCTCTTGGAGACAGAGGTAAGTGGACCTCTCAATTCAAGACCAGACTTGTCTATACAGCATGTTCCAGACCAGCCCCGGCTAGACAGTGAGAACTTGTTCCAAAAGACAAGAAAGGATTTATGTGCACATATGTGCAGGTGACTTTGGAGGTCACAAGAGGGTGCCAGTTCCCTTGAACTGGAGCAACAGGCAGTGGTCTGCAGCTTAACTTGAATTACTGTGAACTTAACTCTGGTCCTTTGCAAGAGCCTTAAGCACTGATCGATCTTTCTTGTCCCTACTTCTTTTTTTTTTTTTTTTTTCCCTTGTTCCGGTCAACCCTGCTCGCTCTGCTCGACCCCGCTTGCTCCGGCCAGCCCCACTTGCTCCTGGCCGCCCCCGTACGGCCCCCGCTTGTTCCAGCCAGCCCCGCTCGCTCTGATCGGCTCTGCTTGTTCTGGTTTGGCCCCGCTCGTTCCGGCCGTCCTCGTTCGGCTCTGCTCGCTCCGGACAGCCTGGCTTGCTCCGGTTGGTCTCTCCGGTCCAAGGATTCATTTCTTATTATTCTTCATAAGTACGCTGTAGCTGACTTCAGACACACCGGAGGAGGGCGTTAGATCTTGTTACAGGTGGTTGTAAGCCACCATGTGGTTGCTGGGATTTGAACTCATCACCTTTGGAAGAGCAGTCGGGTGCTCTAACCCGCTGAGCCATCTCACCAGCCCCTCTTGTCCCTACTTCTAATGAACAGGACAAACTCAGAGAAAACGAGACAGCTAGAAGCCAGTCCTTCCTTTCAGGGAGGGCATGGTGCTGTCTGCACACCTGAAATTTTCATCATTATGGAAGCTGAGGCAGGAGGAGTGCCAGAAGTTTAAGCTCAGCTTTCTATATAGAGCAAAAGGAGGCTGATGGCGCACGCCTTTAATCCCAGCACTTGGGAGGCAGAGGCAGGAAGATTTCTGAGTTCAAGGCCAGCTTGATCTGCAAAGTGAGTTCCAGGACAGCCAGAGCTACACAGAGAAATCCTGTCTTGAAACACCAAAAGAAAAAAAAAAAGGCTGTCTCAAAAACCAAAAGGGGGGGCGATTCAAAATTTCACACGTTTTTTGCCCCAAGGCTTAGAAGAAAAGAAATTGGGTATATTTTTAAAAAGAAAATCCTCTCCAGACTAAAAAAATAGAAAAAAAATGAGGGTGATTTATCTGAGAAAGGGTGAGGAATTCAGTTTAGGGAGAAGGTGTAGAGAATCTCTGGAGATAGGAGAGCCACCAGTGCTCGATGCCTAGGGTTGAATCTGATCTGGAAGATCAGCAGAGCTAGGCAGGAGGATTTGCTGGTTGTCATGCCAACTGCTTTAAAAAAATAATATTAGATTTAAGTCCCTCTCTCCTTTGCTTAGCAAGGATTGGCATAAGACATAATCCTTGTCAGAGACAGGACTGTAAGATTAGGGAACTAGAGAGATTTTCCTCTTCTCTGGGCCCAGACCAACAGTGGCTTGGATTGTCCTCACCTGGGACAAAGTCCTTAGGCAGGTGGTTATCTTGGGACAAAGCAGTGACTCTTCCCTGAAGCAAACATTCTGGACAACCTAGTGAGTCATTCTTCTCTAGTGAGAAAGCCTTAGCAGTTAAAGATAAGAGGCTGAGGCTAAGAGGAAAACAAGGCGGATCCCGCATAGCAGCTTCCTGGTCTACAATCCTATGAATGATCACCACACGCAGGGCACAGCGTCTTAAAAGTACCTTCTCTTTTGTTTTCTATTTTTTTAAATTTATTTTTAATTACCTTAAGGAGTTAAAAATACATTTTGCTTTAGTTGGCCCCGTCCTCTCCCTGTTTCCCTGGGGGACTCCTCCATTCAACCCTTCCATCTCTGCTGTTCCAATTTCCTTTCATACCTCATCAAAGTATGCTCTCTCTCTCTCTCTCTCTCTCTCTCTCTCTCTCTCTCTCTGTGTGTGTGTGTGTGTGTGTGTGTGTGTGTGTGTGTCTGTCTGTCTGTCTGTCTGTCTTTTATAAGTCAGGCTGGTCTCAAACTCAACCCCTACAGACATCCTCCTGCCTTTGCTGTCCCCCTCCCACCATGCTAGGACTAAAGGCATGCACTGCCACACACAGCTTTATTATTATTATTATTATTATTATTATTATTATTATTATTATTATTATTATTACTTGATAAAATTCCAGGATGAATGGGTGGGATGGATGAGTAGTGGTTTATCTGTTTTCAGAATCTCTATGATCCAAGCTGGCTGGGAACTCTCCTCTTATCCTGGGTCCACTTCAAATTTGTAGCAATCCTCCTGCCTCAGCCTTTCCAATTCAGGGAATATCAGCAATGTACTATCCAATCTGGATGGGACTGAGATCACACCCAAGGTCAGTGTTTTTTTGTTGTTGTTGTTTTGTTTTGTTTTAGGGTTTTTTTTTTTTTTTCAAGACAGGGTTTCTCTGTACAGCCCTGGCTGTCCTGGAACTCACTTGTAGACCAGGCTGGCCTCGAACTCAGAAATCCGCCTGCCTCTGCCTCCCGAGAGCTGGGATTAAAGGCATGCGCTACCATGCCAGGCTTCCAAGGTCAGTGTTTTACAGAAGAATTTTCAGACAACTGTTTAGAAATGTAGATTAACCCACCCTGGAGGTGGGGTCAGGAAACAGATTCAAAAGTATCTGAAGCTACTTCCGCTCTTACCACCGGACCAATCCGGACCAATCCAGTATTAAGAGTCGAAATGGCTGGCTTCTCTACCGCGGTGAGAGACGCTGAACTGACCTTCATACTGAAGTCTCCGGTCTCCACTGGCTGTGGCTTTCCCTGAAGGAAATCTTGAGATTTCTGGAAAGGTAGGTGAGTTCCCACCCCCCCCTGCTTTGCATCATTTCCGTAATCATACTTTTTGTTAAATATTTATTTTGTGGGCGCTTTGTGGGGGTGGGGATTGCGAGGAGACCCGGCTTGGCGGTTAGGCTTGAGGAAGTCATCCGGTTTGGTTCTCTCCTTCCAACCCGGAGGGCCTGAGGATCAGATTCAGCCTCCGGGCTTGGCAGAAACGGCCTTCACACACCTAACCATCCAGGCGGCCCAACTTTTTATTTAAAAAACAAACTAGTTGATTTATGTATGGGAGCATTGTTCTGCAAAGCATACCTGGTGTCCTTGGAGGCTAGAGTGGGTTTTGGGTCCACCTAGAACCGGAGCTGCAGATGGCTGAGTCAACTTGGGGGGACACTGGACTTGGACCTCCACAAGTAGCCCAGACTGGGGACATTTCTGGGCCACCTTTAAAAACCTTAAACTTTTTAATGAGACAGGGTCTTGCTTTGGAATGCTGTTAGCTTTTGAACTCACACCCTTAGCTTCCAAAGTGCTGGAGTTGCAAGCCGCTTGTGAACTATCCTGCCTGATCAAATTCAACAACTTAATTTTGGTATCCTTGGAAGATTGATGGATGGTAGCCTCCGTAGATGAGAGACTTGCGGGGAGGGCAGTAAAAGAATAAAAGAACACGTGAGAAAGGCAGGACAAAAGGTAAATGATACATTCGGGAAGGAGGCGGGAATTTCGTGGGGTTTTTGTTTTTGTTTTTTTGAGACAGGGTTTCTCTGTGCATGCCTGACCTCAACCCTTGCAGTAGATCAGGCTGACCTCAAACTCGCAGAGATCTGCCTGCCTCTGCCTCTCTGCCACCTCCTTAACGCTAGGATTAAAGGCACACACAATCTGGCCTGAATTTCTTGGTTTTGTTTTTTATTAAAAATTAATATTTGACCCGTCCTTTTGATTTGCTTTAACCTTTTGCTGACTGGTAGAAGTCTTCCCCACCAAAACAAAACAAAAAACAATAACAAAACAAGAAAAAGACAAACATACTGTTTTTTTTTTTTTT